>VZSC01016795.1:0-40283 GCA_013398225.1 Steatornis caripensis | reverse complement strand
AAGGTCTCCTGCACACATCATGCAACTGATGCCACTATGTCTAAAATATGGCAATTCTAGAATCTGGTNCCAGGAGAGACTCGAGGTCGACCCCTAGGGTTTTGGAGCCGGGGGTACAGAGGATCAGAGGCCCGTTATACTCCAACTGAAAAGGAGATATTGGCAGCATACGAAGGAGTCCAAGCCGCTTCAGAAGTGATTGGTACTGAAGCACAGCTCCTCCTGGCACCCTGACTACCAGTGCTGGGCTGGATGTTCAAAGGGAAGGTCTCCTGCACACATCATGCAACTGATGCCACTATGTCTAAAATATGGCAATTCTAGAATCTGGTAATGATGTTGTGATGGAGTTTTACAAACCTAGAGCTCAGAATAAGGAAAACCATACATTTCTTTGTCAGCTGCTTTGACTGATTTAGTCGATATTAGAGATACACTCATCACAGCAGAACTCCACACTACTTCTCTAAGCATGACTTGGTTTTCCAGGTACAGCTTTGTAAGCAAGGTGTCACAAAAAAAAAAACAAACATACCTGAACACATTGAGGTGGCAGGGACTTCTGTTAGGATTAAATCTAATTTTCTTCCAGTTCTTTCATAATTTTTTTCTTCTGTCTTCAATCTCATCAAGGTTTGCGTCTAGTCTTTCAAAGTCTACATCAACACGTAGGCCTGGGTGATACGACCCCCATATCCCTTTCTAATATCTCCTCCTGGCATCCCACCTAAGCTTAATGGTAGGTTCTGGCTACAAGTTTCCAGGGGTTTATGTGAAATGAAATTACATTTCCATGAAGATGAAGGAGCGTTTTACGTTCCACTTGAAATGCCTCACAATGTGCAGCAATTATTCAATTCTTTTCAACCAGATCTTGGTCCACCTACACTTTCTTACTGATCTGACTGCTTTCAAGTATCCTGCTTCTGCAATAATCCATTTCACACAGCGCTCTGACATGGTTTACATGCTACGTATGGCTCTAACCTGTATTTTAAAAGCACCCTTATACTCTTGATTGAGGGAAAATTTATTTCCTTAAGAATCAACTTGCATCAGTTCTTCTCTTTTACTGATGAAAAAAATCTGTGCAAGGAAGGAGTGAGTTTACAGCCATAGCTCCTTCTCTTCCACAACAGCGTAAGACTCTTCAGTTCTTCCAAAGCCACTTGACAGACAAGTTATATTCCACCTACACCAGCGAAGACTTTGCTCTACCAGTTGTAATAACTGTAACTGCATGTATGGAAATACTTCCAACATTAACATTAAAATACTGATCAAAGAATTCTGCTTTCGTTCGTTGCATATGACTAGGGAACGTCATTTGACTCTTCTGTATACCAGTCTCTTAAAATGGGACATATTGATGTTTACCTCCTCCGAAGGGAGTCAAAAGCTTGTTAAGTATTTAAAAATTGCTGGACGGCAGATGCTAAGTATTTTCAGTAGGATTTCACACCGGTAACATTTTAATTACTGCAGTTCCTCATTTGCTAGATTCCCTGATGAACTGGTAGGCAGACTCTCATTATTCACAACTGAATACCCAAAATGTCAACTAGGGTTGAGACGGTGTTGTAAACACATTCACCCCTGAAGTGTGCTACTCTACGTGGTTTTTTTTGCAGACACACATACAAAGACAGCAGATCATCTCTGCTTCTCTGTGCAAGAGAGAGGAGAGTAATCCCATATGAGACTGATCACCATGAGGTACTCAACCAAGTTACACCATGCTCATAGCAATGCCTTGAGCTAAGCTATTTATGTGGGTCTTATGGCTAACACAAACCTTTGCAAAAGCAGAATGCTTTTGGTGCGTCAATCAAGGAGATCGAGGCTCATTCTGCTGGGGGTTTGACTACAGTATATGAAGATGCACTTTCATTTGACTAATCGTGCAGCAGTGCCCTACCAAACTAAACAAACATCCAGCATACTGGACATGCTGGTAGAACCTCCCTCAATGCTACTGCAACTTCGCAAGCTCTCTCACCTTGCTACCAAGTTACCCAGATGCTGTCTCTGCACGGACCTTGCCTGGGAAACTGAACTGCTCCTCAATCTTCTCTTCAAAGCGATTCTCAAGCTTCAACCTTAGTTAAACAGCTTCAGTTCAGACTTACTCTCAGCTGAAGTTCAGTTTAGCATGTACTTTATTCTTCACATTACAGTGGCACAGGAATTTTTCACTCGAGCTCAAGGTCTAGTTGTGGTAGAATTGTATGTTGTGCAACTGTTAAAATGAAGACTCAGCGACTCAGCTGAAGAACCCCCTGCAGGGGTTTGCCCCTCCAGGGCAAATTACACCTGTGCCACAGTGGGTACTAGCTAAGCTCCTGAAGCTCTGGTCTTAGTAGCAGCTCCCTCCTCTCGTAAGCACACAAGCATGTGTAAGTCAGCTCTTGCATTATAATGCATTGATCCCTGCCTCAAATTTTTCTGCCACCACGGGAGACATGATGTAAGCACCTAAGAAGAAGTCACTGTCTGGCACCTCTGATTTTATTAAAAAATGGCTTGGATCAAGGAAGCCATCAAATTGGCTAATAAAGATTCCAAGCCGTGCAGCATAAACCATGAAACGGTCACTTTATGAGTGTAATGATTATCTCCAGGCTAGGCTGCTCCAGCCTCAGGAACTTGTTTCCTGGGTGTTGTATAAATTTGGGTATGTCTTGCCCCACAACTTCCCCAAAGCTGTCCCAGGTGACAAGGGAACAGCAAACCTCATGGTGTGCTGTTTGCTTACATTAATGAAAATCCTCCTTGCCAAGACAACAGCTACCAAAAGCTTTCACAGATGCTGCTTGTGCAGGATTACTAAAACATTTCCTGAACAATACCCTTAATGAGGAATGGTGAGACTTAATTAAAGCGTAAAATAATTAAAAGGCAATCAAGAGCAGTAAGAAGTTTCTGATCATTTTCTCCTACATTTAAAGTGTAAGATATGGAGGAGAGGATTGCCCAATCTCCGTGGTTTTCAAATGGCTTTTAGAAAATGAAAGAATGAAGAAAACATTAGACAAAGATGTGTAATAAAGGTTTCAACAAAGCAATCAAACTGTGGACTGATATAATAGAGATAAAAAGGCACACATTTCTCATGGAAATAAAAATCCTTGTCTTACTTATCCCAGTATATAAATGAAACCTAGTAAGTCCTGGGATACAAACACATAAACACCCTGCCCATTGGTTTCATACAGTCCCTTGTTTCCTTGACACTCATTTTGACGGCCTAGGCTGATGGCATTTCCAAAACATAATTATTTCAAAGGAAGTAGGTAGCTGGAGCAGGAAACAGACTCTAACCTTGAAGAAACACCTTTACAGCAATAAAGTTTGAGCTGATTTTCTCTCCTTCTTTTCAGGAGGACAAGAGAGAAGGGATTGAACACTACTTTCTATTAAATTCTATAGCAGTAACTCAGCACAACACTTTTACTGTTACAGTGAACAAGTCATTGAAAAAACAAATACTTTTAGTTTGATTATATTAAAAAGGGAATTTTGATGAAAATAAAATCCTTTTCTTTAAATCCTGAAAAATGGGAGGGGATTGGTTTTGCTTTGTGGGTGGGTTTGGGGATATTTTTTTGTTTCTTTTGGTAGTGATTTTTTTTAGTTTTGTTTTGGGTTTGTTTTGTTGGGGTTTTCTTTGTTCAGGTTTTTGGGGTTTTGTTCTTTTAAACACAGCTTCACATACTACTTAAGCACTGAGAGACTGCAAACACCAATTGATTTGTAGGAATACACGTATGCCAGACCTTTCCAACCACACAGCACAGGCTGCTTTGCTCTGTATTACATCCTTGCTCCCAGTGTGCACGAGGCAGAGTGCATAATGGTACTTACAGACAAAGTGAGCATGTGGAAGGAGGGTAGAGGACGCCCTAATTGCTCTTGCTCACTGACTCCATCATTGACTACTACCTCAAGTAATATATGTTCACTGAAGCCAAAGCATGCAAAGACAGGAATAGTTTTTTCTTACGAGCCTGCCAGGCAGGCGACTCCTTGCTATTTTCTCCTTCCATAGAGCAAAGAAAGCCAACACGGCCTGCACTGATGATACAGTTCTCCTGACAGTAACGATCTGCGTCATCCCCAGGTATTATTAGCCAGGTTTACCCTTGCACCTCTTTGTGCAGTGGGGCAGGCCAAACACAAGTCTGATAGGAGAGAAAAATCACGAGACAGGCTTGTCAGACATCAAAACAAAGAAGGAAAAAAGAATTTTGCTAAAATAATGAGAAATGAAAAGCCTGAATTGTGACATGTTTGCATTTTCCTGTGATTCACTCAGACTGCAAACTCTTCAAGATGATCAGCATCTCTCCCTTCCTAACTTCAGCGCATCAAGTACCAACAGGTACAAAACATGATTTGTTCAACACGACGCTACCTCTAACGCAAACAATAAAACACATGCACTCTGAATATGAACCTGTGACAGGCAGAGCTAAAGATGGAAAAAGAAATAAGATGCTTATCAAGTTTATGGATTTTTTTTTCCTCAAACTCACACTGTCTTTGAATACAGGTACCAAAGAAGTAAAAGTAAGCAAAACATGCACGTGTAAAACAGTTTACACTCACAGTAGACAAGCACCTGGATTTTAACTGAAGGAAAACAGCCTCAGAACAAGCTGCATAACATCTCTACACACCCCCTTCCTTCTCATCATTCCTGGTACCCTTTCACCACACTCCTTTTCACTCACGCTAACTTGCACCCAAAAAAGCATTGATCAAAAACTAAACTCAAGCTGACTGAGGGCTGCCATAGCCTTTTCATTCTTCTGTAACTTCTCTTCCTCCTGGAGGGAGCACATCATCACCTCTCCAGAGACAGCAGTTATCACACAGTATGCGTGCAGCAGCTGACACATCAGACCCCAGACTAGTTTCGACCTTGGACAACACGCTGTTAGAATATTATTCAGAAAGCCCAAACCCACAGAACAGCACTTGCAGAGGCTGCCATCTCTTGGATTTAAACAGATTTCTATCACCGTGTCTCAGAAAGGCTCCATGGCAAAATTTGTCACGGATGTTTGTTATTTGGGGCTCAGGACATCATTCTTACAGGAGCTAAAAAGAGCTCGAATTGTTCTTGAAGTCAGCTTTAAAATAGGGATCGAGTGACAACTAGTGGAGATTGTCATAAGTGCATCTCAGCGGATTCCTCCCCTCAATGTAATCCACATCAAGATCCCATTTCATTGACATAAACCAGACGCAATCTAATTACGCAGAAAAGCTTTCTAGAAAAAAATGTGTACACCGATGTGAAGACATGGGGAACGTGACTACGCTTAGGTAACCCTAAGCTGTTTCTCACCAAGCTGGTAAACATGCTCAGGTACCAGGACTTACACAACCAAGTACCTAGAAACAGAAGCAGCCGGCCCCACAGGAATACGTAAGCGTAACCAGTGCACCATCCACTCCCAAATAATGAATAGGTGGGAGTGCAGGTGGAAGGAGTCAGAAGTTAGGAGAAGGCCAGAAGCCATAAGCTACCTTCGCTCCTGGTGCATCCCTTTCCCTAAAGTGCTCCAGCTGACTATTAGAAGCTTATGGCTCCTCAGCTAGAGGCTGGGATCGAACTGTTCTGTTTAATAGCCCATGAATCTCTCTGGTATGCTTTTAGCCTCCACAACATGATGTAGCAATGAGTTCCAGAGCTCCATTCTGTGGGGCAGGAAAATACATTTTCATTTACTTAAAATCTACTACTTATTTCATTGGATGGTTTCTAATGCCTGATTTATGAGAAGGTGAACAATAATTCCCTAATTTATCTTCTCTCCCTTCTTCATGACTTCATTAGCCTTCTCCTGTGACCTCTCATTTACCTCTTTTCCAGGCTGACAACTCCAGAAATTTATGAATTTGTGCACAGTAGAAAGTCTGTCTTTCATTTTATTTGCCTCTCTTTTAATCTCTGAACATGGAGCTAATGCTTCCAAAGACTTATTAGGAGCAACTTTCCCAAAGCAGCTGGGGTTAGCTGAGGTATCACCATCACCACCCTCGAGTACTTTGTGGGGTTTTTGGTAGGGAAGGGGAGAAGGTTATTTTCTTTTTACATGCAATACTTTGCATTCACTGACGATATGTTTTAACTGTCTATTCATCACCTGGTCACTCAGTATTGAGAGAACCTCTGCAACACTTCAAACTGCTTTTAAGTCTGGCTACCCTTATTATTTTTGTAACACCATCATGTTTTATTAGTATCAGGCCTTAGTACAGTACTACAGCTCTAACACAGCCATCAAAATACTGGGAAAATAATTCTCCCACACAAACAGCTAGAATCAAATAAGGGCAAGAAATTGCAACAGGGCCTTTGATGAAACTTTTGGAATTTACCCTGCTCAGAATTCCTGTCCAAAGCGCTGCGGTCCTGGTGCATGGACACTGAGAAAGCAGTGGCTGATGCTATTATAACAACTTTATAATTTGTTAAAAGGGAAAAAAAGTGAAAGGTGGGGGAAAAAAATGCCAACTACACATCTGTTCAAGAATCCTCTATTAACTTTATTCATTGCTTGTCAGAGGGAGCCGTTTCTTTATGGCATTTTAAATCACAACTGAAAGGATACAGAGAAAATTGTAGATCCATCAAGCTTTACTAGTATTATAGGTCTGCTCTTGAACATAAGTGACCTGTCTTTAAAACAGGTACAAACTAAGTTCCTGCTCCTCCTGATTGCAGAAGAACGCCTAGCAATACTAGCCCTAAATGTTCATAAAGCAGAAGACAAACTGAAGACAAAACCCAACACTGTGAAATGACCTCATTATTTAAAAAAACATCTCCTGCTTTTGAAGATATGACTCATCATTTGACTGCTTGTGGATTGGCTGTATCGTTACAGTAAGACTAGTGAACGTGTCAATTTATTAATATTTGCAGTTTCAATTTTCATGGCAGGCAGAGAGATATGAAATACTGAACAAGAAAACAGTTTAATCTCTCTCCAGAACACTTCGTATTTTTAAATCATCTCTCCATTCAATCGACATACTGAATACAGCCTGCTGAACACACAAATGCAATAAATTAATGTGTGCTACTGATAAGATTCAGATTCTGCAGAAGCTTAACTTTCTAAAGAAATAATAAAGACTTCTTAGCTGCTCCCTGAGATGCCCAGAAATATTTTCCGGCAGGGCTTCAAGCAGCAAACAATGCAACGTTGTTTTCCTAGACAAAAACACAGAAAATGGGTACACAGGCCCATGTTCAGCCCTTCCAGAAGGTAAATGTATCACTACGAAGTCTCAGCGGAGATACTGAGGATGAGGTACCACTAAGGTTAGGCTCGTGATGTGAGGCAGTCACTCAGACATTGATGGGCAGACTTGCCAGCACAAGAGAATCACAAAGGCAGATCTGGAAGATATAGTGACCACAGCCACTGCCCTTCCACTGTAAGCAGCACACTAGGGTATCCGAAGATGGTTTGTTTGTTCAGGTAGAGGGATTTGTTCAGGGATCGAGACAGAAAAATTTGCAGAGGTCCAGCAAGCAGTCACACAGCCCAGGTCAGCGCACAGCTACTTGCTTTCAATACTTCCAATTTTGCAACCTAGACTGCTAACTAGAAGCAGAGGGTTATGTGAGTGAGAGCCTGGTGTTCAAAACAGGAACAAGGATCCTGCAACAGGGCCACAAAGTACACGTCACTGGATCACTGCTTTCGGTCTAGCTGCTTGGTTCCTCAGGCTCACCAGGCTGTCATTTGTTCCTGTGAATGCTCACCTAAACAAGTGCCTGAATTGCTACTAGATCCGTGAACCACTCTGATACAAATCCTGCTCCTGTAACCTCCCTCCTTGCTGTCAGGGAAGACTGAGATAATGATCTTTGTCTAGCTGGATGCATACCCAAAGTACCACTCAGCTCCCCAGAGGAGGGACGGCTGCCTACCCAGAGCTACAGGAGTCAAAAAGCCATAAAACACCAAGGAGCAATACAGAAAGCAACATTCACACAGTTGGGAGTAGAAATCACTGGAAAAAAATGGGGACAGAAAGGCCAAACACACACAAAAAGAACTGTAAAAATATCAATGGGACATAAGGTAAAGAGGAGCAGCGGGAAAACTCACTATAGTTACTAACAATCAACAAGGAAGGACCGGAAAGGATGGGCAAGGTAAGCAAAGTACTGAGTGACATGTCATCCCTTCACAAAAGTAACACTGTGGGAGTTTTGATGCAGACTGAGGGCAGGCACAGTCACCCATTTATACCCTGGCCAAGAGGAACATGCAAGCCCCATGGGTACAAAGGTTCTGCACTACGGCAGCTTTGTCTCCAAGGTACAGCTAATGCTGCAGCACTTATTAGCATCAGGCTGCTAAAATACAAAGTGATCATTGTACAGGTGAAAAAAAGGAAGACTCCTGGGAATACATCTCACCAAGGAACAGAATGATAGACAATTAGAGGTACTGTCAAAACCTATAGAAAACCAATGGAAAGATTTAGAGTCCCATGCAGATTCTCAGACTCTTACTTGAGATGCACATACATCAGTAACAGAGCCGGATGTATCATTTTGCCACACCAAAAGGAAATAATTTGCAGGTTAGAATAGAACTACAGTCAGCTAAATAAAAAGCATTAGAAGGTTCTTCTGGGGGAGTGCAAGCATAGGGAGGGGGTATAATACACTGGGTCCTGTAAACAAAGATTTAAAAAATAAAAAAAGGTCAGTATGAAGCCAGCCATGAGAAACACATGGGTCCAACATTAGGGTGTTTATTCAGTAATTCTACTTTAAAGGCTTTATAAAGTATACAAACAACTGAGGCATATAAAACATAATGAGATAAAAGTAAGTCCATAAAATTGTCTGCCAAGGGAGATGAAGGGAGAAAAATTCTCTTTTAGGGAGGCTTTGGTTGCTCTAAGTACTGCAACCACAGCAGGCACTATTTCTCTCATTGATGAGGAAATGTGCACTCCCCTCTTGTGCAAAATTTAAATTTCACTCTGCTTTTTGGGGCAAGGGAGGAGGACAGAGCTGCATCAAGCATCTAATGACCAGCAGTGGAAGTATTGAAGGAATTGATGAGCATTTAAAACCACAGCAGCACCTCAGAGTTCCCGCATATTTTGCTAAGCACCTTACCGAACACAGTGGGCACACAGTTATGGGGACATTGATCCTGCCCCAAAAGGCTTGTTCCTAAGCTCCCAGGAGAGGAACAGATTCAGACAGCTGGGGCGGGGGGCGTATGAAGGAGACTGTCACGATAGCATCACTTGCCAGCTCAACGCTTCTTAGCATGGCAGCCCTTATAGAAAACTGAGGAGAGCTGAGCAGAGGCAGCGGTGCCGCTGCTGGAGGAACAGGAGCAGAGTGGCTCAGCAGGGACCACGCCAGCCTAGATAAGCAGTGCTCTCACCCCCCGCATCCATTCCTCCCTGGGCAGCAACAGGGTACTGCCATGGGCAAATAAAGAGGAACATGGATGGTTGTTCTGTCCCTCTCAGCCGCTTCAACCTTGAGCAACTGCTTCCAGGGCTGTGCCTGGAGCTGGCTCTGCAGGTATTCCCTGCACAGCAGCTGTCTCATCTTCTAGCTTGTCACTGGCAGAGGAGAGAGCTAAGGAAACATTCACAATGAGAAAAGTTGTCAGCTTTGTTGACCTTTAACCAGGACTCCTCTTGGATGCTAGATGTTACAATGAAGAAAATACGAAGGAGGCTTTGTGGAAAAGCGTGACAAATGAGCGCTCAAGACTGACAGAGCAGATGGCAGGTCTCAGTGCTGCACCAGACAAGATACGCAGGGCAGGGGTAGGATGTGAAGAGCTGACAACGAAGACAAGTGCTTTGCACTTAGGTGGTGGAAAAGCCCTGTGAGGTGGCAGAAAAGATGCTCAAAGCAATACGCCAGAAATACAGTATTTGTAACCATATTCTTGGAACAGGGGAGAAACACACAGGTCTGACAGACAATGAACTGTCTCAGGAGCTACACGGACTTGAACGAACTGCACAGCTAGAAATTTTGCAGATCAGTGTTGTAGAACTGTGCCCTGGAGCCTTAACTTTGAAAAACTTAGGAGGATTGCATTTTAAGTTATGTCTGAGCTTGCAGCCAGCCAGCCACAATGGACCGGAAGGGCACAGCTGCCTTCCAGGCAGCCACTGACAGTGTTTAAGTTCTTTGTTGTCCCTCCCAGACACAGAAAAGAAACCAACCTACTTTCATCTAATTTGGAACAATAGAGTATGATCCTCAAAGCTCATGTTCTGGCCACTATTACCCCACGCTCCCCATTCATTTCCCAAGCCACCCACAGCTGCACAGAGGGAAGCTTAGGAACTAGTCCATCTGACTAAATTAGGAGTCCTCAGTCAAGATGAGACACAGCTCACCAAGCATAAGAACAGAAGAGAAAAGGTACAGATTTTCCTGCTGTTCATTAGCAACACAACTACCACACCTTGGCAGCTCTTCACCTGGAGATCAGGAGACAACAGACTGCATGGCAGTCCTGCTACCAACCCTATTCCAGAACTGTGGCACAGAGACCTGCAGCTCATACGCCAATCGCAATGCCAATCTTAGAAGTCCTCTCCTTGCTGACCACAAGTACATCACACTGTTTCACAACAAATCTGCAGCCAATTGAAAATAAACAGAGCATGGATGTATTTTAGTAGAAAAGCAATTCTACCCACTGGAACTTGTTGCTTATCCATACTTAACGCAAAACCACTGCAGAACTGCTAGTTCTCCCAGTAGTCCCAGAGCTCACAACACAACACAGATGCGACTGGCCAAGTGACATATGTCAAGGTGGCAGATGCATCAGCAAATTACAGTAAATCAAGCAGGTTACAGTATGCCAGCTGAGTCACAGTACCTCACAGTAGTTCTTCCACACACCTCCTCTCAACCTGCTGCAACCACAGGAAATGTAAGCTATGTAGCTATGGACTCTCATAGCTGGGCAGACCAAGAAATTCGTCACCACAGCTCTGCCAACAACATGGCCACAGTCGGAGTCAGACAGAGACTGCATTTCACTCCTCAAAAGGCTTTTGCATGCAACAGTGCCAGACCAGGAACAATGTGGACCACAAATTCAATAAAAGACACGAGCATAAGTTATTAATTCATTCTTGATATTCAAGATTATTGATTACAAAGCATTTATCCTAATAAGCACAAGGTACAGCAGTTAACTCCACACAGATTTATGAAAACTCCTCAAATATTTCAAATATACATACAGAACGAGTGGGGGAAAAAACAATAAGCATGGGGATGGAGAGGGACATACACAAATCATCCACTCTGTGCCTCAAAAAGCATTAACACTAGGGTGGATATTTTGCTTCAGGACAAAAATCAGCCATCACATCAGATCTTGTGGTTTCTAAGATTAATTTATAGTAATGATGCCCAAGACTCTTATCAGTCACTGGGTAAACACCAAGTTGTACAGAACAAAGAATACAGACCACGACTGGGATTAAAATCAGTCTCTGCAATTGAAAAAGATTAGTTTTGTGATGGCAGCTTTCCTCCTTCCAAGTATTCGGAGACATTTTAATTTAACCCTAAGCTCTCAATTTTCCACCTCTTTAGCAGACAGCTTTAGCAACTTGCAGAGCCAACTGCAAGTCTCCTCCACGAGTGTCCTGGGAACAGACATTGCAAGCTCTTCCACCTTACGTGGAAAGGACACTGAAACTCTGAAACAAAGGGGTTTTTTCCAGAATCTTTAACTGGACAGGAAAGAAAAGGAACCTGACTCAGAAGCAAATTTTTCAGATCTCAAAGAACTGCATGGATCTGGTATCTGAAAATGCTGGGGAAGCGTCACTATTTTAGTAGTCCTTCAGTCATCACTGACTCTTTCAAAGAAGTATCTGCTCTTCGTGCTCTCTTTACCCATTACATGGTGAAAAAAGTCACAAGCCAAACATTTGTTTTCTCTTACAAATCACCTTTAAGGTTTGGGGATGCTCAGGGACCACAAGAATGGGACAGAGGGCTTCAACCTCAGACGTATCTGCAAAGTAATGCACATAAGAGAACGTAAGAGGCAGAGTTCAAATCATTGGGCCATCATAGGAGGGCTTCTAGTCTCGGGCACTGTGTGTGCATGCAGTAAGTAGGTCAGCCTTGCTCGTTTACCACATGCACAACGAGAGCAGGCTCAGTGCATACAAACCAGATTGCAACAGATACCATGACATTCAAAGTGGCACTTCTGAAAAGCGGCTCCAGGACACAGGGTTAGGTCTGCTGGTGACATCCAGGAGAGACAAGAGGTACACGCAAAGACTTGAATCAGTGCTCCTGCCTGTGTACCCGCGGTCTTCTTAGCCATCGAGTTCTTGTGACATTGCAGAAGATCACATCAGAACATCAAGATTAGAATTAAATAGTCATGATAGCAATATGACAACATTCTGATAGCAATGTCTCTGATGGGGAATAAAACTCTTTTTATCCTCAGAATCTTAGCAACGCCATTACAAATAATACAATGTTAAGGCTGTTATGCTACCAGTGAAAGGTGCCGCTTCCACAGACTTGTAAACTGAAATCCTCCCTACTGTAGCTTCAGTCCAACCTCTGTAATAAACTGCCCTTCAGTCACTCTTTGGCCTGATTTAGCATCACTGGTGATTTGGCTCCTCCTAAGCACCATTAAACTGTTGACCCATTAAACTTCAGACACAGTGTGTCTGTGCCAGCTGTAACACAACGTGCCAAGCAGCTGGCCCTGGCATCGCAGCGCTTCATTAAAGCCACTGAAGAGCTAGGACATAGCAGGATTAGACAGCAATGTCATGTTAACAAGAAGGAACACTGACTTTTAGGACTGGAAATCAGGATAGATGCATGAGTTTCTCTGGAAAGTATGTTTGTCACTAAACAATAAAACACAGCACAGAAATGAGATGATTTCATACTGCAGCATTTAACGCTGCCACTACCGGAGGATCTGTTCCCCCCCTCCAGCCTGGCACAGCATAGTACAAAGCCTTGAGAATCTGCACACTGTTAAAGGGTGCCCGAGGGGCAGGTTTACACCCTGGACACCCCAACACACTTCAGCCTTGCTGAGCAGCCATGAAACCTCCCCTAAATCTCCCTGCTCTGTGCTACCAAACAGGTCTCCGCATAGCATTCAGCACTGGTTTGATTGACTGACAAAAGCAGTTTTCCCCATAGATGGTAGTCTATTACGAAGTGGATTTTGCAGCAGACAGCCAAACAACAACAGGTAGCAGTAATTTCAGAAAAGTACCACTCTACTCATCATACTGGCCAGGTATTGAATATTTACAGACTACGTGGCTGGGTCTTTGATTGCTCATATTCAACACAACTCTGAAGAACAAGTACTGCACTGCTTAACCTCAGCTGAAGCTTCGTCCCAAGTCCTCAGTACCTGTAAGAGCAGCGGTTTGATTTAAGTGCCCTCCCTCAAGCCAAGATTCATCATTTCCATGTAAAGGGAAGGACAGTATATTTGTTCTGCGCTGAAGCCCCTGGGACTCAGAAGACAAAATGAAATGGAAATTTTCTTTTTTTTTTTTTTTTTTTAAAACAGGTTTATACAACTGGTATGGGCCAGATGAGACAAGATGGGTTCTTAAGAGGCTAGGTCCCCTGGTACAGAGCACAGACTGAACATTATCAAGATGGTACATGCCAGTCATTAGGATGCTAATTGGCCCTGACAGGGCTCTGGTGTCTGAAGCGAACATCCTAACCTACCTGCAAGCATTGCTGCAGGGAACAGCTCCAAGGAGCCTAAAAGAAAGAAGGAGGTGTGAGGAGGTAGAGAGATGGGGATGTTTATAGCTCTCTACAGCTGTCTGCATCACATATTTAAACAAGAAGAAAAATACTTCTTTCTACAGAGTGCTGCTAAAAATTTCACCAAAAAAATCACTTTTGGTAATTTACATTTAAATGGACTTTGCCCACAAAGTAGATTATTCTGCTAGTCATGTTTACAATTACTTTCCCTCCCCGTTCCCCAGGACACCGTGACTCTTGTCTCCAGCACCATCTTTTCTTTCACTGCCTCCCAACCTATCCAATTAAATCATCAAAAATAAATTAACTTGTCAGATTTCCCCACCACCAACTCTTTCCTACTGCTCTCTTCCTGTCAGAGCTTTACTTCATCTTGAAAAATTCTGGTGTGTTGAGTGTTTTGGTTTGTTTGCTTAGGTGGCTGGATTTGCCATCTATGTACAGCACCTTCAAAGCAGAGAATCCGAATCTTCTGAACAGCTCACTGGTCACAAAGACTGGCTATTTCCAGTTTTGGTTGGACAGCATTCTTGTAAGGCTAGGAGAGTACCAACAGGGTAGTGCAAACCTGAGACTGGATGATGTATAAATTAAAGAGAAGGCTGAGAGTTATCAAAATGTGGACTGCTGAAAAATAAACCTTATCGGAAGGTGCATTTTGTACTTCACTGCAAGTAACTAACAGCACTGAGTGAAGCTCCTGAAGCAGTGACCTGGATGTGACGAGTTAGCCATATCCTTTCAGAGACGGGCTGTGAACAAGGTAACTCCGCTAATGAGATGCCAGAACAGACACTTACAACACGGGACCTCAACCCTGAATCATAGGTTAACATTTCGTCTGGGCCCTGTGCACATGAGATGAAACCCAGAGAAGCTACAATCACATTTAACCTACGACAAAAGCAAGAGGGCTCTGGAATAATATTCCCAGACAAACAAAAATGACACTTTCTTCTGACAGCCACAATCAGATACCCACTTTTTTTAATCCCTCCCTATCACAGTACCCAAGGAACTCAGTGCCTTATGTCCCTAGAACTTCTGGGGTGCAGAGCAGAACCAAAGCGACAGGTAAGATCCCCTCTCCACCCCAGCAAACAACCCACGTGCTCCTGCACAGCCTATTGCACTCCATAAATGTTAGTTCTGAGGTCCAAAAATCTGGGGTGGATGAGAAGATCCTGGCAGAAATGAAACAAGAGCTCCACACTTGAATATGCTGATAAATGCTTGCAATGCAGGTAAGTCACCCTTCCTCCTTTGCGTGCCACATGAATTCCTAGCCTTCTAAAACACACGCATGGTAAGATTGTGTCAAAACTATATGACTAAGGTGATGAGAGGAGGGAAGGGGAGAAAAGTAACGTGAAAACTAGATTCAGTTACTGGAACTCCAACAGTGTCTGCTAAAATGACTGTGGAACACAAGGTGGGGAGAGGCAGGGGGAGAAATTGGGATGCAAGTCTCCACACACTATCTTTTGTAACTGCATCGCAGGAATAAATTGTCTTCTTGAAATAGTTTGCAGTGCAAGCAGACAAAGAACGGTAGGGAAAAGAGGAAGGAGGAAGTGACAAATTACCTGGGATTTCCACTCCTCTAGCACCGGGGGGGAGAACAGGACCACAGTTCATTACCCTCTCTGCTCAACTAAACCCTTTCCAGCTAGCCTCAGCACAACACTTGCCAGACAGACTGTCTATGGGAACAGCCAAACACTGCCAGGAGGATCCTGGAGAGCCACAGAAGCCATGCCCCTCTGCTGCACACTAGATCTCATCTATAAAACAAAGATGACTCGAGAGCGTGTGCTTCCAATTGTTGCTTCCATCAAGACCGTGTAACCATCTTCACCTTCCTTTGTAAATAGGTTCCGTTGCTTCATAAAATGATGTATTAGTCATGAATAAACACTAAAAAATTACTGGGGATGGAAGCAATACTCGGTGTAGACACAGTCAATAAAAGAAAGAAGAAAAGAAAAATATTAGCTGGAGAGTTCCAAGAAGGTTAGTGTTACAAAGAAACAAAATAGTGGCTCTGACACAGGAAAAAGCTCTTCTGAATACCAATGTGTGCCATACAGTGACAAAAAAGCTATACTTACCTCAAAGGAGATTAAGTAATATGCCATAGCACCTGAGGAAAGGGGGGAAGGTAGAAAAGAGAGGCAAGCAAGCATAAACACAAAGAGAATAAGGCCCCTGAAGTCTGTTTCCTATAGCTTCTTCACCTTCACAAAGGAGATTTATATCTTTTCCTTGGAAATTCAGATTCAGGAAAGTAGACTTAGAAGTATAACTCCATAATAATATCCTTTTTTCCAGTCCCCAGGAAACCATAATACTGATTTACTGGTCAAAGAAATAAATGTGCCTCAGAGTTCCATACAAGGCACTTCTGCCTTTCTGAAGTTAATCCAGCTCTAAGATGGATAAGCAAAAGGCCAACACTGGTGGAAAAATACCACAGAAAGTATTTGTGTAAATAAAAGGAGCTTTCTGAAGGCCAGTGTTCCTGTCATGATGGAATAATTTTCATTCTCTAGACAAAGAGCTGAAGAATAAAAGTAGAAAAAGTTACGGCACAAAACCCGCTCCCTGGGTACCAGGATGTGTTTGCTGGTTGGGGACTACGCTTTACTGAAAAAGTCTCATCAGTTAGATTTAAAACTGGAAATATTTCATATGGGATTCATTTGAGCAAATGTTGACACCAACATCTGCGCTAGTTACAGACTGCCACTACAGTCGATGGAGAGAAACAGACACCTGTAGGGTGGGATTCATCTGTTTCTAAAGCTCTAACACAGGGTCAGATTAATTGCGTCTTAGAATATCTATGTCTCTTTACTTATTGGAAGAAGAGTCCATACAATTCAACTGCAGACAGCTGGTTTGTAGGCATTTGAAGATAATGGTCGACTCATTTCACCAAGCATCAAAACGATCGCAACACCTCACTTGAGACTTGAGTACAGACACAGGGTTTGCAAAAATGAATCCACTTTCTTCTCACTGTGACGACTGGAAATCTTACACTGCAGAATGCAAATGCAAGTCCCGAGCTTCTACACAATCTATGTTACCAATTAAAACGAATCAATACACAGCCCTTCTAGCTGCAGAGACAGCCTTTTAAATGCAAGCAAAATGCAAGTCGGAGCAACACTGTATCCTGAGCCTGCAGATTGATACAAATAGGACTTCAGTGATGCCCAAGAACATAAAAAGAGCTATTGGAGGAAAACCCACAAGACTGACAGTTTTGCTTCTACGAAATAATTCTCCCTTAGATTCCTGTTGACTGAGCTGTCCCTCAGCTCCTAATCTTGAGTTTAAACGCAGCCTCCAGGAACAGAGGGGAAGATGACAAGCTCCAGACCCCTGTTAAAGCAACTTCTTTTAATTGGTCAACAAAGCAAATGAGTCCTAAAATAGAACTTAGTAACGCAGACTGAAAGCATCCAAATCCACAGCCTGGCAGAAGAACTCACATAGGTCTGACCAGCCCCCAGCTGAAGAGGAACCCTAAGCTGTTCCCTTACCCCTCTTCTCCTGCCAGGTGCTGTTTTGTCCCGTAACACAGGTGGCTGGAAGCAGGTTGCAAGCACAATCCACACAGCCCACAGCTCTTCTCCGTGCTCATTTGCAAGCGGTTCTCTGGGAAAAGCACAGGCAGGACTGAGTCAGCTTCACCAAGATGCCCACAGTTCAATACTGGTCACCATCTTTCTCCACGTGCTTCTTGGGAAGAGACGCATCCTGCGTGTACATTCACATCTGGGAAGCATGACACAAGTACTGTAGACAGACCAACTGGACTGTGCATGCAAGCGGTACAGCTCTCACCAGCCTGTGGCATAAACCGTGTGTTGCCTCCATTTGGAAGGATTGGACACAGCTAGGGAGAAGTCTCTATGCTGGCAGGAGACATTTACTACTGGTGGTCATTTATCCCACATGGGCTGGGAGCTCTTTGATTAGAGACCATTTTCTTGTCCTGCAGTTGTAAAGTGCTTACACAGCATGACTTGCCAGTTGGGGCTCATGAACACTGCTGTGGTACAAAAATAAAATCAGCCTTATTCAGACCAAATTCCAAAGTGGAGGCTGTTTTCTTGCCCACATCCAAGATTAAATACAGAGGGTTGGGTTAATCTCTCAATTCAAAGTAAACCAGACACTGACCTTCTCCTTTGGCAAGGACAAATAGCTATGGGGAAGGTGCTTCAGGACTCAGAACCAGTTATTTATTAAAACTGAGAGATTACTCCTACCAATGAAAGGCAAGGGGACTCCAGAAACATCTCCTCCAGCAGACATGAGAAACTGTCCAGTCTTAACCTTCATTTCAAATGCTAATTACCTTTCAGAATACTCACCTGAATTTTTCCTAGCTTCCACGGAGCATAAAAACATAGACCGGTACAGAGATCTTCATCTCTTCCCTTCTAAATTTATATAAATTACATAATTGCACTTCTAAAGGACTATAGCAAGCAACTACAACAGAACTGCACAATGAACTAACACTGCACACGATAGGGCCGGAAAATAATGCTGTTAAAAGCACAAGAGCACTTTTTCCCACCAAGAACTTGAAAAGAGAAGGTAGAAGGCACTATAATTGCACACGTGAAAAATTATTCAAAGACAACAGGACACATGGCAAGTTTTATTTTAATAATAAGGCAATTTTAATTGCTGAGTTTAGGATATACTTTAAATGATGTAAAGGATGCTGCCCCAAGGATGGCAGCCATCTTAGAGAAGATGAATGCACTTAAAAACATGTGCTTTTTTTACATATATATCTGATAAATTATGTAAGTACACTGGCAGTGCAATCTAGCACAAATGGCTCACAGTCATTTCCTAAAGGGGAGAGCTTGTCATTGTGAAACGATTTACTAATTATTATAAATAAAATCATTATATTGGAAGTTAAATGCCTGAAAGTATTTTGCCAAAATCATTTAGCTCTGGACTAAAAATCCAAGAGAAGAGGAAGGAAAGAGCAATTAATTTTCTTGTGGTAGGATTTCAGTTAAAATCCAGAAGGCAACTTATATCCATTGGTATTTAGTTTTTTTAAAGAGGTATAGGGCACTTAATCAATTTTAGGACAAATGAATTTGTATCACTACACCTTTAATCAAGACTTCAGGCACTGTGAAGCAGAAGAAAAATAGTCTTCATGAACCAACAAAATGGTTCCCCGGCAGCACCTCACAGGGCCATGGTAAGTGTTTTTAGTCTCTCCAATACGTAAAATTAAGTGCATCCTGAACATGAGAACAGTGACGTATTATAAACAAGGAGCTCAGCCTGCCAGAAACTTCATGTTTGGCAACAGTCCGTTGTTCCAAAAAGGTCAGAAGTCACTGAATTAGTGTATATTACAAGAGACAGCGAGGAACAAAAAACAGAGGCTGGGAGATCACAAGGAACAAAAAACAAAAACCACAGCCAGCCTGCCCAGCATCCTAAAGCGAGCACTCCCAGCAGTAAGAGTGTTGAGCTCAGACAGATCATCGTTTCAAGTGGGGTTTGTGGCCCACAAGCCGACCTTCACTAGCAGCCCTGTGCCGTAAGCCCAATGGCTAAGCAGTCTGAGAGAGAGTGTTATCAGAAGGGTTTATGAAAGCACAAGAGCTCAGCTGCACCAGGCAAAGTGGCATTGCCCTCCCGTTTAAAGGCAAATACAGGGAACAATTGCGCAGTTCACTCATGGGCAGACAGAGTGTCTGCAGGTAACAAACCCTGACTTTGTGCAGGGCAGGCTGTGCCTTGCTCACAACCACATCCCGCTGCTCTTCAGTGCCAGCAGAAGGAAAATAGCACTACACCAAACAGTGGGAGAAATCCCTCAAATCTTCGCGATACACAAAGACTGAAGGAATGCGCATTATAGAAAGATTTAGTTTGCTGGCATGAAATCAAATGTATAAGCCAAACATTATTCACAAAGATCAAGACAACCTTCAAAGAAGCGAGAAATCCAAGGGGAGGCAAAGTATTTCCAAGTAGTTCCACTTTCCTCACACAAGCCAGAAAGAGGGTCATAAATAATGGACTTTATTTTCATTCCTTGCATATACTCTTGCTGGTGCAGTGCCCAATGTCATCCGGAGATGGAAGCTGATAGTGAGCCATTTTTGGATACTCAAAGATACCTTAAAAGGGATCTTTTCTTGGAGTCAGAGTGCTCCGTTTCTGAAATTCAAACTCTCGTAATTTACTAATTGCTTACATAGTCTACAAGTATAAGAGCACTTCTAAGAAAAATTAAATTCCTGATAACAAAAGCCTCTGTAAAATAACAAAGGCAGGCATTTCAAGATGCAGTGGCTAAAGGTAGCCTGTTCAAATTAAGGTACCTATTCAAACATCAAAGTAACCAACACTTGACAGAAGTCCCTTAAAGCAGAGAGTGTCACCATTACTTGATGGCTTCAAAGCAAGACCATAAGATCCTTCTCCAGTATATGACCTAGCTTAAGCCACAGTTAATGGTTAGATGTTGAAATTAGTGTTAATGAAAGCAGCTTTTCCCAGACACTCTTGTGAGCAGTTCTGGCCACACCAAAATTCAAAGATGATTAACTGAATCGAGAATAGGTGCACAGAAGTGCTGGTAAGAACAAGAGGCCTATCTCAGGAAAGCTTGGCTTGTTTAAGCTGGCAAAACACAGCCAATAAGGGATAGGATCACTGCTTGCCAAAACACTTGAGGAAGACAGCAGCAAGAAATGAGAAGAGCCATTTAAACCATAGGATATCGTGGTGCATAAATGAGATAAACCAGCCATGAATGCTTCTGAGCTGGAGGTCACAAAAATCTGAGTATGGAGCAGTTGTGATCTGGAGCAGCCTCCCAGTCGGAGAAGTGGAAGAGGAAAGAAAGCAGATAAAGAGAGAACCTTAGAGTCCATGGAAAGGGCTCCTGCCCCATGTTGATCCGAGCAGCAGGGAGTCTTCCCTGGACTGAGGCTTGGAAAGTCAGGTTGTCCTTTCCAGCTCTGAGCTCACACACGTAGTTCAATAACTTGGTAACCTGTTATTACTGGAAGAGAAGGATTTATTTGGGGGTTTTCTGCTGTTTATTTCTAAAACAGGTAAGTTTTTATTTTCTTTAGACACAAATGTAACCTTTGTTTTTCATTAGTTGTCCAACAGCTCAGGAGAAGACCCAGCAGGAGCAACACACGGTAAGAAAAGATAATTTAGGATCCAACTTTGAGTGGCCTGTGCAGTCAGACAGGACAGCATGAACAGCTATTCGCTCCATCACCAGACGTGGACTTCACACATGTTCCATTGTAAAGATCCTTCAGCTCTTATCAACAGAGAGAGGGGAAACTTAACAGGTACTGAAGAACCAACATCAAAGCCCAAGAGATTCAGAGAAACATAAAAAAGCACCAGTGCTCTGCAGTGGCCAGGCCTGGGTTGTCAGTCAACCTCGAAGTACACATCCTTCTTTCTACAGACCAGATCCACAGGCCCCATATTCAGCAACCCTTTCTGCAGCACACCAAAGTCAGTAATCATATGAAAGTTAAAGCCAAAGCCATATCAACCTAGTAAGAAAGCTGTTGGGAGTTGCTCTTGTTTTCTCCACTTCAGAAGCAGCTTACTATAAAACTATCAAAACATATATACTCGGACTCAGGAGGTCTTTGCTACCCTCTGACAGTTCACCTCCTACCCTTAGACTCATCTCTTTAGGGCAGGTTCCATCTCTTACACAGAGATCTCAAGGAGAACTTTTATCATTTGTGGCTTAGCAACATCTAAATTACCTTCCTGCTTATACCAGAATCCTTTTTTGCTGGGAGCTGGAAGATGTGAGAGCAAACTATCACCAAGCCGCACCATTCCTTAGAAATAACAGACTAACCCTAACAGAAATAACCAGAAAAAAATACTCAGGAAGCAAAAGTCATAAACTTTCTATAACCACTTTATTGTCTCAGAGGCCCTCGCTCCCCCCCTCCGTACAGAAAGTTTTCCCTCTTTAGAAAGTGTAAAGAGACACTTGTGTGCTCAGAACTGTAATGTGAAAACAAAATTGCCTGTTGATGATCTTGAAATTGATTTATTGAAGCAGTTTCAATTCCACCCTTTCTTCCTCCCAACTCCACCCTCTCCTCCGAGAGGGAAATTTGTTTGGGTTAATACGAAGGGGAAAAAGGCAAGCTAAAAATAGGCTCTTTTTTGCCTTAAAAAAGTTACAGCTATGAATAAACAGCCTGAAACAGGAATGCAATTAATCTGCCCACCAAATTCCTACACTGCTTTCTTGTTCAGTTCTTTAAAACATTTTCATAAGGATCAAATACACAGACATATTTCTGCAAAGCCGGTATTATATCCCAGAACTGCCTGCTTCCTTGCAGGTAAGCTCACTGGCTTTGGCACGATGAGGAACAGGTTAAGAGACTGGATGAACCAAAGATATAATCCAAGATTGTCAAGTACTAGCATATTTGGGCAGTATCCTTGCATCCTAGGGACCAGTATGAAAAAAAAAATAAAGAAAAATGCACCAACACAAAAACATTTCTGTTGTTTCCCTTTACTGTGGAACATACAAATTGCATTATCTCCTAAAATCTACCTTCCCACTAAACAGCACTCATGCTGTTATCCCTGTCTTAGACCCAAGTCACATCTGTCCCTGACAGCAATAGCTGTCAACACTGGAAGAGGAAGATGATCAGCCATCCTTTTCACCCTGGGCTGGGAGACAAAGCAAGGTTGGCTTATATATCTGCAGTGCAGAGCCAAAGAAAGTTCTTTAATCTGTTCTGTTCCCTATGCTATGCCATTAGCAAGCAAACAGATCAAACCCTGGGGAGTATCCTTGCAATCTGAATGTTGGAACCTTAACTTGATTTTACCCTAATTCCTTTTCCACTGTATCACCAGTGAGATTCAGGTAATGCTGTAAGAGTCACGTGTACTATCCTATCAATGTAGACAGAAGCCTCTTGGCAGAGTTGCATTTCATTCCCATAGTCCTGGTTTCCCATAGCATGATGCATCACAGCATGCTGCCGCAGAGTGCTATAGACACTGCTATGATACCTGATAGGAGTTACATTTCTAAAAAGAAAACCACCTCCCTCCTCTTACAGCAGACGAGCCCCCTGGAAGGAGAAAGGAAATGCCTCCCTTTCATCTCAGAGTTCAGAGGGAATGTTTTATAGCTGTCAATTCTATCATTGACACACTGGGGACAGTAACCATTCTGAGGTTGGCTGTGCAGCCACAAAATAGTCAGGCTCTGAAAAGAACTTTGGCTGGTGAGATTTGGAAAGCAAGGTAAAAGACTTTCTGCGACCCTAAAGTAAATTGTGAAAGGTAACACACAACAGGCAGGCAGTTAAGAGATGTGACTACATAAGGCAAAGCCACACGAGGAACAAAGCAGCACCTGCTACTGGAACCCCTGGCAAGGAACGTAAACCCAAGCTCTTTGCAACCTCTGGTGTCCCAGAGGTGAGACACACTCAGCGATCGGTTGGATCTCATGCTCACACCTCAGTATCACTGGTATGGTACGCAGCCTTCCCCCTGCGTTACCCATCCATACACAGTGCTCATCATCTCATTTTGACTACTCAAAACACTTCAGGGGTACTATTCGTGCTGCACAGAAACATTAGAGAAAGACATCCTGGTTAATACTTAGGTTACTTCTTCAAGCACTATACCCGAACACTCACTGGCTCTATGTTTACCCTCAGTTCCCATCCAAGGTGGGAAGTGTCCTTTAACAGAAAGGAAACTGGCACAGAGCCTCAGTCATGCTACTGAATTCTCAGAGGGAATCTGCAAGCAGACCAGGGAGTTGAAACTGGACTCGCAGAGCTCTAATTAGCTACCAGATCATTCTCTTTTAAACAGATGTGCCAGCTAGCATGCACTTACTAGCATGCAGCTTACTCGGAAAGTCTGGTAGCTAAACAAAAGAATGAGCAAGTCAGAGTAGAAAGACAGGAGTGGTGTGGGTCAAGGCTAAAAGCAACTGCATCAGCAGGGCTGCCAGTGTAGCACCTACTACACACCCAGCATCGCATCACAGCTGACCTGCTCCCCAGAGAGCCTTGCTCAAGCAAGTTCAACTGCAGACTCCCGCCTTCTTAAGGGTGCAGTAGCCAGATGTTATAGGACAAAGAAGGCCTTTGACATCGCTCTCTGCAACCTCACCCTTTAGTGCCAGCTAGTTTTAACAGACACAAGTAGAGGTGGGTTCAACATGGATTCAACTTCCTCAGGGTACCGTAAAGAATCAGAAGGGAATGGACATAGACTCAAGAGAAACAGAAAGCAGGCTTAAGTGTGTGGACACAATCCTACCTTTGATCTGAAAGACAAAACCTTCAAAAAGCAGCCTCGGCTGTTTCTTTGCAGAAACACAAAGTCTAGATTTCCTTTAAAGCATTCAGCTCAGTGTATCTCAGATTATGAGTACAGTGACTGTTGCCAGTGATGCTCCTTTACAATCACTCTCCAGAATCACTACAGATGATTTCTCAGGCATGCCAGTTGATATAAATTGGCATGTCTTTGCCACAGCCAGTAGATTCAGCCAAATATCTGTCCATGCACTAAGAAGCCTCTGCTTCGAGCAGTGTTCTGTCAGCTGACACAGGACACATCTCACTTAAACCCTTTCTCCTTCCTTCATTTTACCCTGCCAAAATTCATGGTCCACAGTAAGATCCAGCCATCAGGGAAAATGTCTGCGGGCAGGATCAAGGATCTAAGTTATTGACGGGGAAAAGGGTCTGTGGGGAGAGATCACAGGCACCTTCTGCAACAAGATCATGGTACCTTCAGCAGAGGCAAAGCTCGCTTGCAGGTTTACTAGAAAACCTCAGAGGAGAGCAGAGAGACCGAGCTCCCCATGGCTGCTTAGCTTTTTGTGATTTAGTCACTTCTGCGCAATACTAAATCAGAAGGAAAGAAGGGTCAAGCTAACCACCTCATACAATGCTGAGCTCCTCATTACACGAGCACCAAATGCTTTGTACTTGGTCACAGAGAAAGGAGTGGAATTCAAAGGGCTTAAGAAATCTTGATCACAATGACCAGGAAGAACAGTGGTAATGAAAGGTACAACCATAGCCTTGATCAATATTCCTTATACATAAAATATGCATCTCAGGGCATGTCTGCAGTACTGGAAGTAGTCTTCCAGCTAAGCAGTTGTTTTTTCCTTCAATTCTGCCTCACTTTTAACTTCTTTTGATTAAAACAATTACTTTCACTCAATATTCAATTTCTGACACGTATTAGTCTCTACATGTGCTGCAAGCTGGCTCTATCCTTCCAGGTAAAACACAACAGCTCACTAGAAGCAACCTTTCCTATTTTACAAGTCATATATAATTTATGCACCCACAGTATTGACAAAGGCTAGAAATACACGTTGTGTTCAATTCTCTTTCCTATAACCTTGCAACAGAGCTTTTGGGGCCTTTTCCTTTAAAGCACTGCTTCCTCCTGTTATTGTCATTAGTTCTTAGAAGAATCAGTTACCTGAGGACAATTATTTCCCTCATGCCCAACCTCATAACCCAAAATCTACACCATGTCAACATTCGACGGCATTTAATTGTAAAAGTATCCCACGCTCCCTTAAGCGCTGAGTTTTTAAGTTTTCCTCAAAGCAAACACTTGCACATGCACAGCTTTGCTGCTGTCCTTCTAGTCTTGCAGATGGATTCCACACAGGAGATACACAACTGACATACTCAGCTCTCCCAACAAGCACGAGGCAGGTACATAACTGTCTGAAAACCAGAGATGGCTTTGCAAGCAATTGTTATGTCATCACTTTAAAGGGTGCAAACTATCAAAATCACCTGAGTGCCTTTTACTAAGTTATTAGCAGAAAAGAATTACTGACAAAAGAATCACAGGCGAGTTACATGGATGTTCATAGACACCTGGTACGAGCAGGGAAGCATTTTCTGCACTGTATTTCTTTTAAGTAGAAATTACAAGAGTTTAAGGGAATGAGGATTTTCAAGAGTTTCCATTTTGTATCCAAGTAGCACTAAATTAGCCAGCTCCCTTACAATGCTGGGAAAATTCCAGCCTTGCATTTTAAGAGTTTACCTAGACTCAGGAACATTCCAGTACATAGACATCCTCTCCTTTCACCTGCCATTGCCCATCCCTAGACAACATACACGTACGATGTGTTTGCTTCTGGCACTCTGAACCAACAGGGAAGTTCAATCTTCTTTGCCCAAGCAAACATTTTCCCTCCTCTTTGTATGTAAATAAGTTTTTCTTTCTGAAGCTGTTCTCAGGAGCAAAATATTTTGTCCAATTCTCATTTTGGCCATTAGATGAAAAACCAGAACACACTCTCAAAGCGCAGTCTTCTGTCATTCCCCCCACCACAAAACCCAGCACAAAGCGTGCAGGTGGCCAGAAGAGTTTGCAATGCCGAGCTTCCACTACAAGCTTTTAGAGGCAGGGGGAGAAGGTATGTATCCTTTCGGCTTGAGATTGATTTAATTAAGTCTTTCTGCAGTAGTAAGTGAACTGACAAAGTATAAATAGAGAAAAAGATTATTATCACAGATTACAGCTCACAAATCCTCACTGGGGAAAACAGAGTGTGTGTAGGAGAAACTCACTGTGACTGGCGGTTTTGCAGAAGACACACAAGATGCAACTGGAAGTAGCTTTTGATCTCCCACAGCAATAACAGCCGGCCCTTCAGCGATGCGACTGCAAGGCACAAAATAACAGGTTCATGAGTAGAACAGGCAGGTGGTGATCAGGAGTCACTTCAGGAACAGACTTTTCCATCCAGAATTACAGCTCCATGCTTCACAACCCCCTTCCCCTCCCCTCTGTACTTCCCCACACACTCTTCAACATCAACCAAGTTTGTTACTAAAATGAAACTTGGGTCACCAAATAAAGATTGACTTATTGGACAAGATCTCTTCTTCCACATTTCCAATACAGAATTAAAAAACGTTTAAAAGAGGTGACTTTTTCTCATTGAATCCACACACAAACTAATAAAGTGAGAGTGAACACGCAATGGCAAGAGACATAGGACACGCTGGGTATCCAAAGCCAGGTGAAGAATGCCTTCAGAACAACACCCTGTAATTTATGGTCCACCAGCACCCCACAAAACAAACTTTGCTGCTCTCAGGGAACAATGCACAGAAAGCATTCAGAAGAGAGCACAAGCTTTTGTTTCCTGTGTTGGGAGAAGGTCATGGCAAGGCAGAGTAAAACTGATAAATATTTCTAATAATTCAAGTTTCTGAGACTGACAAATGCTAAAGCAGCAAGCTCAGCTGAACTCACAATTCACTCCATTTAAATCAATCAGGCCCCAAAGGAGAATCAGCAATGCATTCCCCAAACATTGCTTTATTTTGTTTTTTCTAAAACAAAGAATTAAGGAAGTAGATATTAAGTGTTTCTTCATAAGAGAAAGCTGCCTGATGATTTTTAGATTTTTTTTTTCTTCTAAACTCGACAAATACCAGAAGCAACATCACCTTTTAAGGCAAAAGGCAGCTGAAAGCAAAATCTTTCTTTCAAGCCAGAGTGACTCATAACAGCAAAGATTCTTCCTAGAAAAACAAATTCAATCATGAAGCAAGAACAGGCTAGAAGCCTTAGTAATAACAATGCAAACAAAGCCTTCTTTCTCCATGACTTTTGTGTACTGGTGTTGGCTGGTTCTGCAGGTGCTCTTGGCTACTGTGAAAAAGAAAACAAGCTAGAGAGACTACTGGCTTGACCGAGTCTTACCATTCATTTGCATCCCTAGAGGGTACAGTGCAGTAAACACAAGCACAGATGCACAGGGACACATTTCACGACATCTTTTCTATAGGAATGCAGGAGGAAGTACGTATCTGTAGCTGTATCTACACTGCAGTCACACGTGCTTTCAACACAGTCGACAACCAGCTCGAGAGATGAGGCAGAGAAGATGCAGAAGCATGCACACAACATTGCCTCCAGTGAGCCTGAGTAGTCGTGTGTAACCCAGTACCACCACATCTTCATCATGCCTGTTAAACAAGCTAGGGCACGGACAGCTATTGCGGTTGCAATCCTGCCTCCTGAAAGAGAGGTTGGAGCTGCCATCAGAAGCAGTGGCATTACATTAATGAGAGGACGTGATCTCAGTAAGCTGCATCTAAATCTAAATCTAAATCAGAGTCATTGCACAGATTTCCCTTGACCTGTCCAAAACATGAGCCCAGGCAACAACAGGTTCAGCAAAGGCGCTGGCACCACCAGGAGAGACCAGGGCTCCACTTCCCTCTCCACAAACAACCTGCTATATAATCCAGGCAAAACATTTTGCCTGCATGTATCCCACATTCATTCTCAGATTGATTTTTTTTTTCCTGTCTCCTCTTTTAACCAGAGATCACCTTTTACAAGATGTTTATGCCTACTTATCACCTGTTGCTGAGCACGACGGGGCCTCTAAGCATTAACTTCAATAACAACAGTAACATCAGCTGCAGCGCAACTCCAATTAGAGCTACAAGGCTACCCTCAAGCCCAGCTACACCAGACATCCCACTCCAGAGACGAGAGCTTTGTGTTTAATCTTTCTGTCCTGGCTTGTGTCAAATGCTTCCTGGCTCTCTGGTGCGCACCACTGTCACATCACACTTTAGGCCATCAAGGAAGAGATGCAACTTATAGTTGGGCTCGTGATCGAGGGGTGGACTTGACCATGGACATTATTGCACAGGTTATCCATGAATGCGAAACGTGCGCTGCAATCAAGCAAGGCAAGCGATTAAAACCTCTGTGGTATGGAGGACGATGGTTGAAATATAAATATGAGGAGGCCTGGCAGATTGACT
The DNA here is from genome assembly GCA_013398225.1 of Steatornis caripensis. Taxonomy (NCBI): domain Eukaryota; kingdom Metazoa; phylum Chordata; class Aves; order Caprimulgiformes; family Steatornithidae; genus Steatornis; species Steatornis caripensis. Next base: position 11,558 of record VZSC01016795.1, on the reverse strand, counting down.
ATATTACACTTCCACAAACCCGCCAAGGCAAGCGCCATGTGCGCATGTGCATGGTGGAAGCAACCACTGGTTGGCTGGAAACATACTCTGTGTCTCATGCCACTGCCCGGAACACTATCCTGGGCCTTGAAAAACAAGTCTTATGGCNTAGCCGACCCAAAGCAGCCAAGCAGGTATTCCATCCCACTGCCGTCCCCCCAGTCCACAGCCGGGGGGCTGGCCGGGCAAGGCACAGGAAGCAAGGCCGGGAAGGGCGCGGGGGGGCTCTGGTTCCCGTTCCGGGTGGTGAGCGCTTGTGCTGTGCATCACTCGTTTGTATTTTTCTCTTGTTAGCATTATAGTTGTTATTGTTACTGTTCTGTCTCTCTGTGTGCTGTTGCATTAAACTGTCCTTATCTCACCCAACGAGGGCTGCCCCTTTCTCTGCTGATTCTCCTCCCCGTCCCGGTGGGGGGTGGAGGGGGGTGCAGTGAGCGAGCGGCTGCGTGGTTCTTTGTTGCTGGCTGGGCTCAAACCAGGACAACCACACAACCTGGACTCTATCTAAACAGAAGTCTCTGACAACTCCCAACCATTCAGGAGATATTTTTTTTCAGGCTAACTTCACAGGTTCTTAAGGGCAGAAACTACAGCTTAGCAAGAGAGGGTGAACTGAGGCCTAATGCCTAAATTCAAACTGTCTGATTAAAGACCTGTCACAGACAGCTCAGCTTTCCAGGAACTTGGACACCCTGAACTAGATAAAGAGCCTTGGGTCTCTGATTTTCTTACTTTGAAACACCTGTACTTGCTCTCCCCACTCCTGCATTCTTCCCTGGGCATCACTGTCAGAAACAGAGACCAAGGTGACTTCCTGCTGTGACCCAGGATGGCTGCTCCTTTGGGCTTATGTGTTTCTCTGCACATTGGTCAACAAATCTAGTTTCTACATGCAGGACATCTCTCAGTGCCCTGGTACTGCCCAGAGCTTGCTGCTACTTCATAGAATCATAGAGCTGTTTGGGTTGGAAGGGACCTTACAGGCCATCTCACTCCAACCCCCCTGCCATAGGCAGTGACCCCTTCCACCAGACCAGTCTGCTCAAAGCCCCATCCAGCCTGGCCTTGAACACTTTCAGGGAGGGGGCAGCTACAGCTTCCCTGGACAACTTGTCCCAGTGTCTCACCACCCTCATCGTGAAGAATTTCTTCCTAATAGGTCATCTAAATCTACCCTCTTTCCATTTAAAACCGCTGCCCCTTGTCCTGTCACTACCTGCCCTTGTAAAAAGTCCCTCTCCAGTACCCTCGTAGGCCCCCTCCAGGCACTGGAAGGCTTCTGAAAAGTCTTCCCGGAGCCTTCTCTTCTCCAGGCTGGACAACCCCAACTCTCTCACACCCTGTCTTCACAGGAGACATGTTCCAGTCCTCATCACCTTCATGGCCCTCCTCTGCACCTGCTCCAACAGGTCCATGTCCTCCTTCTGCTGGGGGCCCCAGAGCTGAACACAGTACTCCAGGTAGGGTCTCAGGAGAGAAGAGCAGAGGGAGAGAATCACCTCCCTCAACCTGCAGGTCACGCTTGTTTTGATGCAGCTCAGGATACAGTTCGCTTTCTGGGCTGCAAGCACACATTGGTGGCTCATATTCAGTTTTTCATCAACCAATACCTCAAAGTCTTTCTCCGCAGAGCTGCTATCAACCAACTCATCACCTAGCCTTTACCTATGTTTGCCCCAACGTATGTGCAGGACATTGCACTGGGCCTTGCTGAACTTCATGCGGTTCACACGGGCCCACCTCTCCAGCTTGTCAAGGTCCCTCTGGATGGCTTCTCTCCCCTCTAGAGTTATCAGCCACATGACTCAGCTTGGTGTCATCCACAAACTTGCTGAGAGTGTGCTCAATCCCACTGTTCATGTCCCTGACAAAGATGTTAAATAATAACTAGTCCCAATAAGGACCCCTGAGGGACATCACTTGTCACTGAGCTCCACCCAGACACTGAGCCATTAACCACCACTCTCTGGATGTGACCATCCAGCCAATTCTTTATCTACCTGTCCTGGGTTGAACCAGAACAGAACCAATCCTCCTTTCAAGTAATTTTACCTTTCAGTTAAGTCTCTTCTAAGTGGCTGCACTTTCTGAAGTTAGCGACTTATTTTTCAGACAGTCTGCTTCTAGAACTGGTAACGCTTCATTTTTATAGTTAGTACTAAGGTAACGGTGTGAATGGTATGCAGAAAGGCTCGTGCTTATGCTTATTCCTATAGAAACCAAGGTCACTGCTAAATTTCTTATGTGCCATAAGGGAAAGGGTGTAAAAGGGCCACACCTGAGGGTCGGACAGGTGACCCAAACCTGATCAAATGCACTTTTCCATCCCATACATGTCATACTCAGTATAAAGCTGAGGGATCACGAGGGTCAAGCTCTCTTCTACAGCTTGCAACAGAGGAGGACTCTGTCCGATTCTTCTGCCTTCGATCCCAATTTGTGTGTACCTGAATCCAGTTCCTGTCTGCTGCTGAGTCCAGTCTGGGACCTTTCCAGTGCCTGCCCTGCAGCGTCCAGGGTGACATGATCATCATCGAGGGTGTTTGATATTGGGTTTCCGTGTATTTGTATATAGTTCATTATTTCCTGTTAATAATATTATACTTTTTTTTCATTGTTAGTGTTTCATTAAACCTTTTTTTTTCCAACCTATAAGTCTCTCTCCCATTTCTCTTTCCCTTCCCCTTGTGGGAAAGAAAAAGGTTAATAGAGAGCAGCTGTTTAATATCCAGCCCAGCCATAAGCCTTTGACACCACCGAATGGTCCACCCATCGAATCCATATCTCTCCATTTTAGAGACAAGGATGTCATGTGGGACTGTATTACATGCTTTGCACAAGTCCTGGTAGATGACATCAGTTGCTCTTCCCTTATCCACCAGTGTAACCTCATTGTAAGAGGCCACCCTGGCTTTGTCAGGCACCATCTGCCCTTAGGGAAGCCATGCTGGCTGTCACCAATCACCTCCTTATTTTCCAACTGCCTTAGCATAGTTTCCAGTAGGATCTGCTCCATGATGTTGCCGGGCACAGAGGTGAGACTTATTGGACTGTTTAAAGCCAACACGTGAACTTGGTAGTTAGGAGACACTTAGTACCATGATGAGATAAAATTGCCTGAGTTTTCATTCTAAGCCCAGCCAACAATTATTTTTTTCTTTCCCCTTAAACCAGAAAATAGCTTCACCCTCCTTATTTTGAGGCAAGACCCATAATGTGATAAACACCAAGCTGCACTCATTTGGGCAGCAATCCTGATAAACAGAACCATCATCAACAGACATCACCAATGGCACTCAATGCTCACCCTAAAAAGGGGGAAACGCTTTGCTGTGTGGGTTTTCCCATAAGCCATTACAAAGTGATCTCTTTTTGCCAGTGCTCATGTGAATACCCAGGGCTAGATATTACCAGGGAAAGCACGTAGCAGGGAATTGCCTCAATTTCTGTCACAACAGCACACAGGACACAGGTTGGGCAGCAGAACTACCCAACTTCCCTGGAGGGAGAACACACAGAAATTCCTTGTGCCACACAGATTAGGCACAGCCACCTCCACTAGTGGCAAGGGGCATTTTTCAGTCTGCCCCGCTTTCAATTACTGCAAATATCAGGAAATTTACTGCCTGCCTGTACTCTTGCATTAGCAGACAGCGCCTCTAACAAAAAAAAAAGCTATTCTGTGAAGTCCTACTAAACACAAGAGGCTGTGGAAATTTATTTTAAATTAGATATGAACACTGCTTGCTCTTGTTTTTAAGAGAAAAATACCAAAAAAGTGTCAGCAAGTTTCATCTCTGCACCACCACCCCCCAGCCTCCCATCCCCCTTTTTTTTTTTTTTTAAATTAAGGTAACACTGTATTTCTTGCCCACATGCTCTCCCCTCAAACAAAATTCTACTTCAGAACTTGGGATCATTCTGTTTATTTGAAATCTCTTCCTTCAATTCCTATTGCTGGATGCAAGCTGTCTCCTCACCCTCAGAAAAGGCTGCAACTCTCCTGCTGTGCCCATATCCATCACTGTGTACTCAAAACCCAGCAAATCTGCCAGGTAAGCTATCTCCAGCTGGTATCTGCACAAGCCTCAATACTTGAACTACCCCCTTGGATTGTAGATTATATCTACATAGATATAAAAACATAGGGGGAATATATAAATAGATACTCCCTTTCCACTCCTATTTTAGGATTTCCTGAACTCTACGCTATTCTTATCCTCCTTACATCGGCATTAACCCTGACAACCACATTCCTGCAACACATGCTTCACTCTTGTCTCTGAAAACCACTGGACTGATTTTACTCTTTGGAGTTTCTCTACAACGTTCAGAATATGGGACTGTAGCACACCTGCATATCAGCTCTTAAACTGGTGAGCACATGTAACTTCCACTAGAGTTAGTGCAAACAGCAGAACACCACCGAAGCACTCTGCCCTAAACATCCACTTGCACTCTGCATCCCTCGTGTGAGCTGTACTGCAAACCTATTATCTTCTGAAAAGAACCACCTTCGATCAACTTTGTCCAACACCACAAAAAACTCGAGTAAACACTAAATCCAATAAAGCTCCAGCTCATAGCTACATCCCCTATACCACGAAATGCTACAGAGCTGCAAACGTTACCAATGAACTGTGATCCTGCATGCTTGAGACCCACATGTAACTTACAGCTAAAGAAATCTCTCCTCTGTCCAACATTAAGGCTGCAGGGAATATTCTTTCACCTTTGCTTTACCAAACTACCGTTACAAAAACCAGTAACTAGAGAAGTGTTCCTGTTCATTCAGAAGCAACTGACCCCGAGCACAGGTACGTGGCTGGCAGATTGTAAGATCTCTGACCTCTTGCTACTCTACCGTATGTATTACTGTAATACTCGACACTTTCCAGTACTGGATTAAGCAACATAGTCATCTGTCACGTGCTGTTTAATCTTTTAGCAGCATCCCAGAGAGAATCACATGGCCTGGAGTATTCACTTGATGAGATTTTGTTAAATATTTGCATCCTATGTTTCTGCTTGCAAAGGCATCTGGGGGTCAGCACTCAGGATTTAGAGCTGTAAGATCTGTGATCCTCCTTTGGCTGTTCCCAAGTCTCAGCCTGACCTGTGAGAAAGTTCCCTCTTCTCCTGCAGAGGAGCTTTCTCTTTTATCATTTTTATTCCCAAATACAGAGCAGAAAGAGAGGCTTTCAGTTCTTACTTACCCTGGGCACTCTAGTTGGAATCAGCAACAAGAAAAACCCATCCTTTGGGTAGAACAAGACCATCCCAGTGCAGCCTGAGAAGGCAGTTACTCCTCAAAGCAGATAAACCTACAAGGGAGGCTGAAATCCAGCAGACCCCTGAAAGCCTCTCTGCATCAGCTATTGCTTTCCACCATTGTCGCCTAACTCTCAGTGTCTGCCTTTGTATCTAGTGTAACTACATTCCAAGGAGATGCGTGCTATATTGTTAAATAAAATAGGTTACTTTGAGACCACAAATCATTGAGAAGTTTTAATAATCATGTGAAATCCAGAGCATTGTGCTAGACAATCTGTTTCGGTTCCCAGGCATCACCACTCTTCCCTAGGCTTGCAAAAGCCCGAGGTGAACACCCAGCACTGGACATAAAACCAGGGATAACAGCACCAGGTAACAGCCAGGGATAACAGCACCAACTCAAACAGTCGCTTGTGGCACAGAGCCACCCAACCTCAACTGGCACGGAATGAGCAGAGGTTGCCTATGGGACGTACTGCGTCTCACCAGAGGGCACCGGAGCAGCTCCCACACCACCCATCCATATCTGCCTGATGCTGATCGCTCATTCATGATTCAGACACTATTATGATGTGCACTAATTATTTAATAGTTTCAATATTCATAATTAAATCAAAGTGATTAGAAGTCCAAAACACGAAAACTTGAGGTCAGCAGCTTTAAACTTGGTTTCCATTTTTAGCTGTCATGCCTGAAAAAGGGCTGATTCTCCCTGCTCAGTAACTATGAAAACATACAGATGCTTAGATTAAAATACCCTATATAATAAAGTTCACTGTGCAAATTCGTTAAGGAATATACAACATCATTCATTTAACTAAGAAGTTATGCAATAAATGATACATTTACTCAAGTTTCAGTTTTTGCCATTTTTGGATGAATGAATGACGGATTTCCTTTCTACTAAAGTTGGGGTGAGTTGTGTATGTTTGTTTCTTCTTTTGTTTTGTTGTGGCTTTTTCTTTGTTTGTTTAACTTTTGGTTTATGTCAAGTTGTCCTTGGACAAAAACAGAAACCCAACTCAAACCTGCAGAAACAGCATTTATTTACTACCTAAACCACCCCAAACTTGATGGCTCACCAAGAGAAGAAAGTAGGTTTATCGAAACAAACTTTGCATTCTAAATTGTTTTTTAAATAGTATTATCTATAGTGAAAGAAAGTAAGGAAATGTGACTGGTTCTACTAGAATAAAGAGAACATCTCACCATCCTTCATTTAGTCTTTCTTCAATACCTGCCCAGTGCAAGCTGCAGAGCATTCTCAACTCCAAGTCAGCCTCACAGCTTCACAAGCTACCCGCCATGGAACCGTTATTGCTGAAAAACTCAAATGACAAACATTCTCCCTACACCTGCAGAACAGGCTATTGAAGGTTATCCTAGCATTGCTGTGAACTCTTTTTTTCCAGACAATCAAGCCATTGATTTCCTGTGGTTTGAGCGCTTTCATTTTCCTTCAAAGCCCCAGCCAAACCTACACTGGTAAATACTTCTTAATTTAAGTGCTATTAAATGGTTAGGGAAAGTTTAAATCTTAATCTGATTTGTCATTATTTCAAATTCACCATTGAAGGGGTTTCTTTTCAGAGAACACATTTAATTTCATATATACGATTATACACACACACACAAATACAGACACAGCACTGTTTAAAAGCATTGATTCCAATACTCATCCAGTGATTCTTAGAACTGTTCCAGGGCTTTCAGAAACATACAGTGTTTATAAAATGACAGGTACTTCGCTCCTGAAATACATTTTTAGTGGACATAGCCAACTATCTCTCACTGTTAGCCTTTAAGTAGAGACCATAGATATTTTCTAAAGGAGTTACTCCAGTTCCCAAAGAGCTGATACATCTCTCACAGTATCACAGTATTGTATACGTTTGTCCCTCTGTCAGCCTTACAAGTACAAGGAGGACTATCCTTGCCATGCTCTGACAGGTATGGACCTGAGACACTACGAGGAAGGCAACACCAGCAACAGCAGGATCCTCCCCACTCTCCAGACTTGCCCTGAGCAAGAGTAATGCAGCACTGCCTGAGCTAACTGATGGTTTACTAGCTGGGTCCAGGGTCACACCACACTTTCAGAGGCCCATGTACTATTGTGGCGAGACATTGAGTCACGGTGACACTTCGAGCTGCCCTGAGATCATCCACAACACTTGGCATCATGCAGGAAGACAGAAGTGACCTTCCCGAAGAGTCTGCCACAGAGCTGGGAGAAGAACCAAGTACCCCCACGCTCCCAGTGAGCGCCCAGCTCCACATGGAGCAACGGTCAGGCAAATGCCATCCCATAAGCACGCTCTGGGCGAACACTCAGAAGCATCTGTTCCAGAGCAAGGTAGACAAGAAAATCAGCCAGTGTAGGCAGAGGAAATTTGGTGGTAACAACAGTTTACACATCATTTGATTTCCTACCCCAATCAATCAAATGAAGCACTTAAGGACACTGCACTGTTTTCTAGTGCTGTAATTTCTGCAAAGCACTTATTCCTTTTTTTCTTTTCATTTAAAGCTTTTCCTTCTAAGCTAGTGAATTACAATGACTGTTATCTTAGTTTTGTTGCTATGGATACATCAAGACACACATTTTGCTCCCAGAAAATCTCTGAGACAGTAAATCACCACATACAATTTTTACTACGTATTTCCAGGGAGAAGACACACCTATCCTACTTTTGCCCTTCGTGGTAACTTCACAGAGTTAAAACAACACATTCCCAATTTTGAGGAAAAGTCTGGATCTTTCACTCTCCTAAACCGACTATTCAAAACACACAAACCAAGGAAGTTTTCCATCCTGGGTTGTAACAATTCCCTCTGCTCCGATCCTCCATCTGGCCACAGAGTAACTGGAACTGGCCACAGGCCCCTGTGCTGGCAGAGCAACGTAGCATCGGCTGTGAGCACATCAGCCAGCTATTACAAAATAGCACGCTCTGTTGCTGGGCCAGAACTGCTCCAGCTATGGCAGGCACTTTGTGGTAAATGAAGACCTGCTGTGCAGTAGTTTACAAGCGCTGGTTTTTGGCAACAGTGTGAGCGCTGGATGTGACCTCGTCAGCGGGTGAAGTAAAGCCCAACTCGGATCTATCTGGGCCATCACGGCAGCATTCACATTGTCCTACAAGTTCTGTGCTTAGACAAGTGTTACTCGAAGCAGCTTTCTGACAATCTTAACCACTGGATTTCCAGCACAGACTCATAGGCCCATGACCCCTTCTGCCTGGGGTGAGCACTCACATTTAGTTTGCTTCCAGCCAAACCCCATGGAGCATCCCCAGAACTTTACAACCTGCTACCCTACCCTTCTCAACTCCTGCAAAAATTTGGATGCCTTGGGCGACACTCCCAAGCACATAGTGACAAAATGAGAGGCTCATTATAGGATAACTGCACATAATACATTGAAAATTAATTTGTGATCTGTACAGGAGTCAAATTATCACCTTTCATGCAGGATCAGTAACAGTTGCCAACTGACACTAACTTGCAAACTTTAGAAAGCATCTAAACCAGTACCTAGATACTAGGTATCTATACCAAAGATACTAAACAAATATACAATATCACTGGTGCTTCAAACATCTTCCCTCTGGAGAAGGATTTAAGAAACTCCTTTACTGGAATCATTAGCACCACTAGGCCTTGGGAAAGCCAAATGCATCTCACTAAGAATCAACACTGCTTTCTGCGTTTGCTTTAAGCGCCACAGTAGAAATGAAGGTTGGCTTAAACCACTGCAGGTATTTTGGAATATTTTACACTCAGTCAAGAGACACTGAACAGCTTCAGAATCACCGTCTTTAAATTATTTAGAATTTTTCAAAAGTTTTGCAACAATCAGTTACAGTAATGCCACATAGCACCCTATTAGTTAAAGCAACTTGACAGCAGATGCAGTTCTTTACCTCCTCTCCATATCCCTGTTATTCAGGCAAAGCAGTTATCAATGGGACTCAAGTCTTCGCTTTTCTGCTGCTCAGTTCTCACTCACAATAGATGGTGTACCCCAACTAATTGGTCCATCTTGAGACCAAAATCTGCCCTTTGATAGAAGGGATAATCTCTCACAACACTTATTTACTATGTCTAGCTCAGGAAATTTTTGGTTTTGTTTGGGGTGCACTGGGCAGTACAGCATACAAATAAAATAATTACCTGCTTATACTTAACAACAATTGGGGAAAACATGAAAAAAGATACCTATATTATATATAAAAATACAAAAGAAAAAAAAAATGCAAAGCTCCATACAAGTCTATGACAAGATAGAGAGCCCATCTTAGAGCTTCAGAAATTTAGAGAACACAAAAAGCATCCTTTCGCAGGAAAATCCAAATTTAAAGCATTTCACTTTGTCCTCCTGGCTTGCAGTTTGGAACAATCACACAAGAGCTGGTCAAACAGATTAAATGCTACAGGTGGTGATCAAACTTGCAGGGAGAAAGGCTGTTCACTGGCCACTGGTATTCTAACAGCATTATGGCTAACCAGTATATTTCTTGTTATAACCACACGAGGCCTACAAGTCAATAACAACTACGATGTCTTTCTCTACGTCTCCCCAGCAGTTTCTGCCACCTGCCTTTGCTCTTCTGTCTCATCTTCAGCCTGGCACAGTCTAAAACCACTCTGTAGTTTACACTTCATAAGCATGTTGTTACTCACTTTGTACAGCTAGCGCTCTTGCAAACACAACTCTTTGTTGACGCCCAGCCATTACAGCTTGCACACACTACTCTAATGACAACAAAACGCCTCTCAAACCAGAACCCAAGGAAGCAGGCCCCTTACGGAAATGCCTGTTCATACAGCACTGTAAGCATCACTGATGCCCCGGGGTTGTCTGAAGCCTGTGAGTTAGCTGGTCCCTGCCCTCAGCAGATGGCAAACCAAAGCACGTACATAATTTTCAACTATGAGAAGCGCTGCTGTTGCTACCTACAGTGAGACTATACTTAAGAAATATGCCGTGGCTCTATCAAAACTTTGTATCACTTAAGATATAAGTAAACTCCTGCTATGAAGATAATGTCCTCTCACTTCTTTAACATTAGGCAGTCCATGGGAGGTAAGGCAAAGGGATGATACCTCACAGCTGGATGGGAACAAGAGCCGAAAGTCAGCCACAGGAAGTCAAGTCAAGTCTGGAACTGGCTGGAAGAAAGTAATTCCTCATTATGGGCAAGTTGTGAAGTATAAGCTGATAAAAGTTGCTCATGTTCTACAGAGCAGTAGAAAGGCTTAAGAAACACCACCCAAACTTAGAAATACAAGTTGTTTCTTGTACCTGGTCCATGCTTTCTGTGATACGGCAATGCCATAATATTCCCAGCGCTAAGACAGGTACACAGTTTCATCTCCAGTCAACACAAATCCAGTCAGCAGTTCCACAGAATCTCCTTTCTATACCTTAATCTCTCAATTTAAGTGATTTGTATCAACCATTATCAGTTCCCACTTACTTCCACTTCCCTGTAAATATGATTGACAGCTACAATTACATGACAGTTCCTGATACAAGGAACTGTGATATTTCTTCAACATACATACACACAGCTGTGTCCTCCCTGCACCCCTCCACCTAGAAGGAAACCCAACCACTGGGGGAGGTGAGGAGGAAGAGTGTGAGAAAACAGAAGGATGAGACCTAAACAACTCGGAAGCCATCCTCCTTCCCAGCAAATCAAGCACAGATTACCCTGAAGATTCATCTGTGCCAATCCAGTACATTAACAAAGCTACCAGGGACCTAAAGCCTCCCCTCAGCCCTTCACAGCCCTGCTATGCTTGCTAGGACAAAGTTTCTCCAGCAAGGTGAAATGCCCGAAACCCCCCCCAGTTCCATGAAGCAAGGCCAGTTTATACGGTCAGCAAGGCATGCAGAGGCCATAACGGTAAATTTGGTGGCTCAGCACTAGACTGAGGTGGGCAGGCAGGTTCCCGGAGCCAGAGAAACCTGCCAGGAACTGGCAGCTCTTGTGAGCAAGGCTGACACAGTGCTGACACGGTCTGGGCATTACCAGGAGCAACCGCAGGAGATTTAAACAGCGCATGGTCGCAGGGCCATGATCTCACTGCTATTAGAACGTGGTCCGATGGTTCGTATGACTGGAACGCAGTCATGGATGGCTATGTACTTTTTAGGAAAGACAGGCCAGCAAGGTGTGGTGGTCGAGTTGCTCTTTATGCGAGAGAGCAACCGGAATGTATCGAGCTCTGCCTAG
>VZSC01016794.1:149896-163038 GCA_013398225.1 Steatornis caripensis | reverse complement strand
TCCAACTAAGAACGGAAGTTTGCTGTATTATTCACGTTAGGAGCCATCAGAATGAGCTAGGCTTAGCAGAAGGAAACATGATAGCTGACTCCCTAGTCAGTACCGCCATGTGAAGACCAGTTGACTCATTCGCAATGGCCAGGGAAAGTCATGCACTATTCCACCAGGCAGCAAAGGTGTTGCACAGACAGTTTGATCTGTCTTGGACAGATGCCCAAGGCATTGTTAAAGCATGTTCACAATGTAGCCAACATGGCGTGAGTTTAGGTCTAGGAGTAAACCCTAGAGGGATACAGGCCTGTGAACTATGGCAGATGGATGTCACCCGTGTGCCTGAATTTGGAAAGCTCAAATATGTGCATGTCACTATTGACACCTTTTCGAAATTAATGTGGGCAACGGCACAACCTGGGGAAAAGGCATTGCAAGTCGTCAGACACCTGACAGTCTGTTTTGCCGTCATGGGCGTCCCCAAAACTATACAAACAGATAATGGGCCTGCCTACAAAAGCCACAAAGTCGTAAGGTTCTTGCAAACGTGGGGAGTGAAGCACGTCACAGGCATACCTCAAGTGTCAACAGGACAAACTATAGTGGAAAGAGCAAATAGAACACTTCAAGAATATTTGGAAAAGCAAAAATGCCCAGACATCAGAGATCCAATTGTTAGGTTGAACAGTGTTATTCACCCTAAACTTCCTTAGCCTAGCCGCAGATGCAGAACAACCTCCTGTCATGATACATACTAGTGGGGTTAAAATGCAGGCAACCCCAGAAATTCAGATTCGATATAAAAATCCGCAAACAGGACAATGGCAAGGCCCAAGCCCTTTGTTATTTACTGGTAGGGGTTATAGTTGTGTCTCCACAGGTAACGGACTGCTGTGGGTGCCAAGCAAGTGGACGCGACCTGCGCTTGCGAAAGCCGAAGACCTTCTCCCCAAGGACGACGAGTAACATAAGGGACCCAGGGTAGCTGCTTATGTGGAGATGGGATCCCCATCCAGATCCGGAGGTTCGGGAACGAGAGCAGCATAGAGTTCGTCTGTTCCTTTCACCATTCCTTAAATCCTTGGGGATTGTCATAAAACATTTTGACTTTCGCACTCCTGCAGGAAGGTTTCCAGCCTTGCAAGCTTCTAAAACCGCCTCTTATGCACTGGCGGTCAGGTGCCCTATTCATGGGCAGCGGTGCAAACCGTGTTTTTTAAAGCAGTGCTTACTCTGTAATCAGAAAGTATGGAGAATAGTCCGACCAACTGAGTCAGGGGCCTCGCATATGTCATGTCGATACTGCTGGGAAAAAATTTGAGATACTAGCATCATAAATACTCTTTTGCTGCAGGAGCTCCAACTGGTTCCGCAATTAGTAGGAGATCAGCAAAAGCTAATAATAACCTTCCTTCAGGAACAATGGCAGAGACAAGTATTAGAACAGCAAAAAGCAAAAAGTGGGGTAGTGTTACAGCTTAGGTGTGGAAACGGAATACACCTCCCACGATCCTGGGAGCTGAATGAGGAACAATCGAGACATTTCCGATAGTTAGGATAGCAGTGTTGGTGGTATTGGGAATAAATCCTCTTGAGGGATGGGTGGTCCCACAACCTAAGACAAATATCTGGGTAACACTAGCAAAAGCAACCCACCAAGACACTCTGTGCCTTTCTCTTGCAAATCCAGAAAATCCTTTTTCAACCTGCCTGGTGGGACTGCCTTTGGATGAGTGGCCATGCCCTGGTAACACTATAGTGTGTAATGCTACCAATCCTAAAAGCAATGTTGATAACTGGGATGGCATTTACGTCCACCTGCCTCAGGCTACCCAGGAACTGCAGGAGTTAGAACTATTGGGATCAATTAGGATGAATGCATGTGTGAGGTTTAATTATACTTATAATACAAATCAGAAAGGGCAGGATGTTAATGCAATGTTACCAGTATACAGAAATGCTGCCGCTTGGTGTAACTATACTGCTACTAATATATCTCGCTCTTCTTATGTATCTTTACAACTGCCAGAAGGAGTCTTTCTTATTTGTGGGGACAGAGCATGGCCTGGGATACCATCAAGGCTTAATGGGGGGCCATGTAGCCCGGGTAGGCTCACATTGCTTACCCCGAATATAACCATGATCCATAAGAAATTTCGTACTAGGCTCTCTGTTCATAACTTTAACCGAGACTGCAAGTTGGAGGTAGACTTCTAGGGACCTCGAAAAATCATAGCCGCATCTGTGCTAGCACCAGGAGTTGCAGCAGCCCGTGCTCTGACAGAACCAGCAAAGTTGGGATGTTGGCTAAGTAAACAAACTAATCGTACCTCCATTGCTTTAAGTGAGCTGTTAACAGATGTTGATAGTGTCAGACATGCAACTTTGCAAAACAGAGCTGCCATTGATTTTTTTTATTGTTAGCACAAGGTCATGGGTGTAATGAGTTTGAAGGAATGTGTTGTATGAATTTGTCTGACCACAGCGAGTCCATTCATAAAAGCATTCAGCTGTTGAAGGAGGGAATTCAAGATTCAAGGGTTGATGATGGATGGGATTGGTTAACTCGTTTGTTTAACGGATGGGGTCTCTCCAGGTGGTTGTTGTCAATTGTAAAGGCAGGTTTATTGATTTTAACAATTGTGTTAATCGTGCTTTTGCTTTTTAGTTGTATGTTTAGCTGTATTAAGGGAGCAATTTTGAAATTGGTTCAGCAAACATGGCTCGTCCAAAAAGAAAAAGGGGAATTGTTGAGAATATCCTGCCAGATACTGGGCATGAAGTATTGTTACAGGCCTGCACGCACAACCCAGTCTAGTGGTTAGGATTCGGTGCTCTCACCGCTGCGCCCCGGGTTCGATTCCCAGTCAGGGAACCGAGACCTGTCGAGGCATGCAGAACAGGATACCGGGACATGTTGAGACTTGTAGACCAGGATGCTGCTGACGGCAAGGTAGGAGGCACTGAGGGGAGGCGCTGAACCGTTGTTATTATCCAATGATTGTATTGCTTGATGCGTGTGAACCTTGCCTCGCTCTATATAAACCGTGTAATCCTGCAATAAAGTGAGCATTGACTATACCTCTATGAGGATTCATCTTTGACTCTGGAACTCCCTTTTCAAGCTCTCTTCGCCACACTGACCTCACCATCCTAGGCTGCCAGTGTGGAGGCTTATGATGATACCTGAGTCCTCTTGGTCTTCTTTGTTGTCTGTAGGTCTGTGCACTGTTCTCCAACCCCCTGTCTTCCTCCTTTCCATCACTTCTTGCAACTGAATTAAACTCAGTTTGAGGGCCAGAGTCTGTACTGGGTAACAACTCCCCTTTTCCTGCCTGAAAAGGAAAGAATTCATCTGGTATCGAGTTGTTTATCCTTTTAGTCAATGTTTTTGAACCAAAAATTTCTTAGTCAACCTTAGGCTAGAAACAGTGATGGTTTAAGCATTGTTCTACCTGCTTTGAAGTAGATGGATCATTCTTTAAAGCACACTTGGATTTCTACTGTACTTCAAATCGACATAGTATTTTCTTGAAGGGTTATAGCCATTTCCAGCAGTTAGACAACTGAAATGAGACAAAATGGACCATGTTCTTGATATAAAGTAACGTTATGACATGCAGTGAGTCAACTAAACGTACTTTATGTTCTGTCATTGTCCTTGAAGAAGCATTTCACCTGATCAGATTTTTCAGCGAAATGCGGATGCACAAGATAGTACAGAATTACTGTCCAAATTTAGCAATTAAAAAAAGAATTTCTTGTTTCTATGTCTTCTTGAAAACTGCAATTGTTGACAGTGATATGAAAATAAGAATCTTTTCTTTCTTTTTTGTTTGTAGCTAGGGATGTAGTTCATCTTTGTAAATGGGTTTAATTTATGTTTGAACTAGAGTTTAATTAATTTGTGCTAGGTATTATAGAATATATCTTTACTACTTTGCCTTCCTACATACTGTCTTAATGAATCCCAACTTTTCAATGTTTGTTCGATACTAATGATGTTTCATTTTGGACTAGTGGGGGAGTCTGTGGTACCTACCCTTCATTTATGTTGTTTTTCCCATGTTGCATTTAATGGTTATGTTAGTAAAGCAGTTTTCTGTGCTTGTATCCATAGATGCAGAAAACTCTCAAGCATGCTATTGAATTTTCATTCCACAGTTAAATTGTCACTTAAACGCTGTTGTCATTGCTCATATGTGGACTTCTTCAGCATTATCAGCATCGTATTCTTAAAAGCAGTTCAAGATATTCAAGTTTCATGAAGAATGAGTCTGATGGGTATGAATTGGACTTCTGTAGCCTTTTGGCAAGAGCCAGCATGGCTACAGTGAGGACAAAAAAATACTTATAAAAGATAAACCAGTTAATCAGATACATTGCTGTTTTTTAACAGAAAAATGTATTGAACTTTTGCCATGTAGGTACTTAGGCATCTGTGTACTTCCTTTCCATCTTTGAAAGCAGATGGACTATTCCTTTCAGTGACTTTTGGACAACAAGCACTATAATTGATTTTGATTTTGTGACCAAGCGTTTTATACAGTTGTGGAAAGAATTTATAGGTATGTAAACAACCGGAAGACTTAATTGTTAAAATTTCTCTTTTGAAGTCTCTTAAACTATGTAAATTGTTATCATGTCTAGCAATAACAGCTACGTTTTTATCCCATAACTGACAAATAATAAAGTAACTGATGCTTTTCTGTTTTGAAATGGGCAGATGGTCTGTTATAACACCTAAGTGTAATTGGAGTGGGGAAGGCTTTTTTGTTTGTTTTTTTTTCAGTTAGAAATTAATACATTGTCTCTACAGTTTTCTGAAGGGGCTAAAAATGATTGGTGTTAAATTTCTTTTTTTATATGCCTTTACAGCCATTGCTCACATGCTTTTACTTGTATAGCTGTCATAACTTGTTTTGATATATATTGAAACTGATGCTATTGCAAAGGAAATACATGGAAAAAAATCTTGTGTGGGGATGTTTTGTATCGGAATTCATCTTTAGCTTCTTTACTTTAGAAATATGGCTAGAGACTGAGAACTAGACAGTTCTTCCAAGGCCATGACACTACGATTTAAGTCCTAAAGCCTCGGATAGCTAACTCTTAAGAGTGCCTTCTTTCTGCTTTCAGGATGCCCTGTGATGTTGCTAGGTGCTAGGAACCCTCACAAGTAGATAGTCGTAACTAATTCATTTGAGTTTTGTTTTGCTGGAGCCTTACAAGTTTAATTTCATAACAGTGAAGTCTTCTAGTCATGGCAAGGGGTAAAAGAATCAATTAACTGCTCCTTAGTGATTCTGAAATTGTGCTAAAAGACTAGGTAGATTGAAGGAAAGAATTCAGAGTAAATATTTACTGAGATACATGTTAGTGAAAATCTGAAATAGACCTGTAGTTTGAGGACTTCAAAGTTAATTCGAAGGATATCTTCAGCAGTAATATTATAAGTGTGTATGAGTTATGATTTGAAGACAGAGCTTTTGACTGGTAACAGGATTTTTACTGTTGCTGTAAAATGGGTGAATAACATAACCAACGCTCCAGCTTGAAGCTATCTCTGCTCTGAATTACCCAACCAGATGGAGCTCAAGGAGTGTGAAGTGTTTTTACCCCACATTGTTACTGGAGACATTTTTTTAACATCAATATACAGTATTGACCTATTCCCAAAATAATTTTCAGGGTTGTTAGACTGTATCACATGGTATTGTCCATTATGCTGACTCCTTTTCTCAACTTCCAACTCCACAAAACTGCTTCTTGAGAGAGGATGTAAATATTAAATTTTCCTTTACTTAAGCTGTAGAACTCTAGAGTTCTCAGATGAAGAGTTGGATAACAGTTGGTCTAATAGTTTTTCAGAACTTGTGAAGTCTCTTTGTCATAGGTCTTACGGCATGTGTTCTTCTGCAGGAAAATAACTCTAAAGGGAAAAGGTGGGGAAAGGTATTAACCAGGCTATTGATGATCTGTGCTGCTGTTACAGGAATGACAAAACCCCCTAGTTTTTCATTACTGAATGGGGAATGCTCTGTGTTGATATTTTCAACAGTGTAGTCTGTGGAAAAATATCAAGTACTTCCTACTACTCTCTTGGGTAGTGACACAGGATGTCCAAGTTGCCCTGCCTAGTTTGGACCTATTTGTTAAGGAGTTGGGAAAAGATAATTGACTACAGAAATAAAAAAAAGTCCTGTACCCCTGCTTGTCATTAAAACATGATTTATTTAAAAGTTAATTTCCACAGGATGAGTCACTGACCAAGGCATAACACAAAATATGGAATGGCAATTAAGTACAAGGAAGACATTTTCTTTGTCTATGCAAGAGGAAGACAACAGACGGGAGGTATGATAGAGTATAAAATCCTGGATGAAATGTACAGGATGGGTGTAGGTTTCTGACACAAGAAATAGGGGTATCACAGAACAAAACTTGTTGAAAACTGGTCTAGAATCTCAAGAGATTGTAATACTATAGAAGATCACTTTTAAAATGTAAGATACTACAGTCTCAGTGAAACAGTCTTGAAAGGCTGACCTCGGCTCCTTTAGAGCAAATCCTACCATGAAAACTCAGTGCTTTCCAATAGGTCAAATTTCTGTAAGTAGCTCCTTCTTACTCTAAATACTAGCATCTGAACCTGTCATCCAATCACTGGTTGGATTTTTTCCCCCTTTAGAAAGTGTCCTCACAAGCTACTACTGAGTGTTTTTATTAGCATTTCCGACTTCTTCATAGAGCTTCTCTGGCATGCTTCAGAAATCAGTGGGTTTAAAGATGCATCAGTCTGACTCTGTACTAAGACTACAATTCACAAAGTCAAAAGATCTACTCTTTTGTATCCTGCACACTGCAGATCGACTAATTCATACAAAATACCTGGTTACTGGATTGTAGTCTATCACTGTGAATACTTTAGTCATGTTTTAAGCTGTATAGTTGACTATGAAATACCTCAGTCTTTTGGCTGCCTCTTTCTCATGTGCCTTACTTTTTTATTAGTCTTTCCAGGATGTTAATTTTTTCTTCTTTAGGACTTAACAGGACTAATAATCGGTCTTGTCTCTATCCTGATTCCTTTGAAGATGTCAATGATTGTGTTGAAAATACTTGTGCACACTAGAAAACATGGACTGATTTGTAGTCCATGGAGTGGAAAGGAACTGCTATACAAGTCTGAACAGAGCTTGGGAGTCTTGAAAGGGTGACTGCTGCTTTTCTAAGAAAGGAATGGTGATTTGCAAGTAGCAAGAGCTCTGTGGGTCTGGATAGTCCTGTGCTGCAAACTGTTGGGGCTTGCAGTGCAAGGAGAGTGGCAGAGGAGGTATAATGCTCGTGGGCATCAGCAACAGCACAGGCTGGATGTCAGTCCTGCATTTTGATCTCTCTCCAGTACAGACTGCTAGTCCGTGTCTTCATTGTGTGATGCACTTTACTGTAAGAAATTAATGAACTAACTGAAGTCACCAGCATATGTAACTAAGGAAACGGGAGTAATTGTGGTGTCCAGATAGGAATTGAGTTTAAGACTTCAGAAATACTTTAAGCCTTAAAAGGGTATCCAAAATCTTAGCTTTCAAAAACCTGGAGTTGTTATCCATGACTGACACTTACAGGCAAACATGACAAAGCAGCATTGATTTGCTGTTGTCAAGATGTGGGAACTACCTTGCTACTATAGCTGGTGCATACTCTATGATAGGCAGAACAAATTAAAATAACTATAATACTTCCACACTTAGCCTTCAAAATTGATTTAATGGTCAGCTTACAGGCAAGGACCTTTTAAGTTGGAGCTCGATGTAGAAAGAGAAGGTGTCAGTTCTACAGCAAGATTCATTGGAAAGAATGACTTAGAGGCAAAAACATGCATCTAGAATTCAACAGAAAAGCTCGCTAATTTTAAGATTAAATTGATTTTAAAATGGATACCTGTATTACTGTTATGTTGCTGAAAACTTGCTGAAGTTCACATGGTGGATAATGTTTCTTAGTTAAGTTACCTTACTTAAAAATCCAAGATATTAGTAGGGAGGTAGGTTTCCTTGTAGGTCAGGTATGTCAATAGTTTCCTAAAAGCCTTTGTTAGACCTAGTGACTCAACAGCAAGAAATGCATCTACATGTTACACCTTTTATGTAGCCTCATCTATACTAGATGGATTAAGAAAATGGCTATTGGTTCTAGCAAATTCTTACAGAGTTTTTAAGATGAATGGCTAAAGCTTTCTTTTGTTTATCTTTTGATTTAATTTTTTTAATACTGTCGTTTTCTCTAAGGGGAAAATACTTCGGGTGAAGAGCTTCACTGCCACTGGTTAGCCTTCCTAATTTAGTGTTTTTAAATTCTTTACTATAGTGTGAGTCAAGTAGAAAAGCAATAGAAAGTCAGAGCATAACAGACAAATGCTGGAAAGAAAATACTTGGCTTTCTGCATAAGTAAGGGTGCTTTGAATGCTAGTGTATGTGAGGTGCACAGACTTGGAAAATATTTTCCTCTAAATGAAGAAAAGGGAGGGGAAAAGGGATGAAGATGATGGGGCTTCTGTGGGTAGAAGAGTGGAAGACCTGCGAAGAGGAAAGGGTAAAACAGAGTCACTCATGAACTCCCTAATGTAATGGGCTAGAAAGGGAGGAGGGATCCTCAAAATAGATGACGTTTGAGGCTAAGTATGTACTATAAAGATGTTTGACAACCTTCAGTAGTGATGACTGTTGATATGCCACTTGATTTGTCAAAAGTAGTAAAAGCCAGACTTAACTACCTCTTCTTCAGTCAAGAAATTACGTTAGTATGTAGTGATAACTTTAATGTGCTATTTTTGCTTCATGAGTCACCTCATGTTGTTTAAGGTGAGGTGCCTCATTCTCAATCCGATGTTATAAAGGAGGCTTCTAATCAGAAGTATTTTGTTTTAATGTTTCTCCTTAGTCTCGCTCCCTGACAGCCAAATCTTTGCTGAAGTAATTGGAAAATGTTATAAGGCTGCTGTCTGCTCACCTAATTAAGTAAATGATTGGGTCCCTGGAGGGACAGATCTCCCTAGGTGAGACAAATGAAAGAATTGCTCTCTTGCTGAAGAAAAGCCAATCTGAAATGAACATTTTGAGAATGTCTCTAAGATCAAAGTATATTTTTAATTTTCCTTTGTGCCTCAGCAGAGTTAAGCCAAAGAAGAGCGTAGCCCAACATACATATTTATATTAAAGAAAATGAACCATTATGAAAAGTCAGATATAAGGTTTTTTGTGGCATTCACAATGAGATATCTTCGTCCCTCCTGTGCCTGATGAATAAAATGAAGATAATCATTGGTCTTTAGACTTTCAGATGTGTTACAGTACCCACCTGACATTATTTTGTTATTGGCTTTTTTCAGAAGATGTTAATGATCTAATGTAGTTCTGTCCTACACACTGATAGCTCAGGCCAAAATTTAAATGCAAACAAATAGATGAAAACTTAAATAGTTTAATGGAAATCTCCAAAGCTCTTTAGTTATCTCGGAATTTGCCTGAAGTTCAGGAAGTACAGGCATTAGAAAAGTAAAAGTTCTAATATCATGCTGGATCTTACTTGTCCTAAAAGAATCTCTTGTCCCAAAGAGAACCAAAACAACAAACAAAACCACTCTAGGGTGATGTATCAAAGTAATTACTTCTTTTATCCTAGATCAGGATAGCAACAGACTGCCTTTATCCATGTCTAGTGCAGTAATCAGTTAAGGGAAAAAGAGCATAAATTTATCACTCAGCTTGGAGTTGAAGAGATGAGAATGACTGGTAAGAATATTGTATTATAAACATTGAGATTTCAGAGTCTCATACTACAAGAAAGGGTCTATAAAACAAAAATTCTCCATATTTCTTAACTGTATCTGTTCAACAACCAGAGCTATAAAATAGCTATGACATATGGCTTACGCTATGATTAGTCTTATTTATTGAAACACTTTAAAAACAATCTGCAAGATCAGTGTTTCATCTATACCATCCATCTGAATAGTAAAATTAAGCAAAAAGGCAGTCCGATCTATTGAAGGACTGTGACATTTTGCAGTGAAAAGGGTACAGACAAGGAGTACTAGAGATAATCCATATTTCATTGTTAATAGCCAGACAGTGCAATCTAAGTCTTCATGTTCAGTTTAAGCTTAAAAAAAAATCTAGCCGCTATAAAAACAGAATTACCTTCAGTCTGTCATACACATAAAGATCATGTAGTCAGCTGCCAGCAGTTCATTGGAAAGCTAGCGGCCTGCTGAATGCTGCAGACATGCTTATAAGCGAAAAACCTGGTTGACCTTGCTTTTTGGCAAACTTTGGTTTGACTGCTGTTCAGATGACTGAAAACGCTGGGTCAAAGAAGGCAAGCTGCAGCTTTCTAAGAAAGTAAAATTTGCAGTGACTGGGGACCTGCTCATTCAAGAGAGTATATGACAAAAATACTTTTAGCTCTACTTGAGTAGAACTAATTGAAGTGAATGTACAGCTTTGATTTTTGTGGGACTTTATTGTTGTTCTTAATTAACTAAATATCGTAGGACCATCAGATCATCCTACCAGTGTTGCTAGTTTCAAATTACTCAAGATACCTGCATTTGAGGAATCTTCAAAGAACACAAATTGATTTGCAAAACTATACCTCTACTGAAAAGAAACCCTTTCAGAAACATGCATCTCTGACATGCTAGGAATAAGCAAATTGTGTTTTGATTTTTTTTGTAGGTTGAATTCCTAGCGATTAGAGTTTTATGGTACATAGACATTGCTAGTCTTAAAGGAAGACCTAAGGGAATTAGAACTATTAATGAATAAAATACACTGGGAAGAGTCCTACATGAATAGTCTTAAAAAGTGTATTTAAATGCATCTTGGGCAGGGGGGAGAGACAAAACCCCAACTTTGAAAACTTATAGTTGTTTTGCTTTTATTGTATTTTTAATACAAAGCACAATAAAAACCTGAAAAGGCAGATGGGCATCTGTAAAGGAAAATATTGTTCTGGGTAAGTAGTTCAGCAAACTAGTTCATGCTAAGTTTTCTTTCTGACATAGAAATTGGCTTAGCATATTTCATGGTATACAATTTTTTTCCCAATAGTTTCAATTAAAACTGCCATTTTGGAGTATTCCATGACAGTCATGGTAATGTAACTTCAAGGAATTTGTTGTGTTTGTGAAAGAGTAACCCATAAGTAATACTAGTAATAAATAAATACTTAAACATTATTAAAGTTTGAATTTCCCGGTTTAGTTCTACCTGATCTTACAGAATGTGTGTTAAAATCGTGATTGAATGATAATGGGAACTATGTGAACTTGAATAAGAACCTGATAGAGATTTCTAAATAAAGGTGAAGGTGAGCAAGAGTTATGTGATTAAAGGGAAGTCATGATGGTATCATTCATTCTGGCCATAAACCAGGGCTGTTAGTATTAGCAAGTATTGTGCTCAACCTATTATTTCTGTATTTTTTTCCGATGAGCTACCTATGTGTTGGTTTAGATCACTTACTCTGTTAGATTATAGAGGAGACTACTCTTTAGAAAGTGTTGTGAAAAATAGGGGAATGGAGGACAGAATTGTGCTCAACTCCTAGCTGGTACCTGTGAAACTATGTAATTTGAACATGTTAGAGACAAGACAAACGTTTCCGATGTGCTAAGTCCAAAAGGAAAATGCAATCAAAATTTGGGCACTTGGTTCTTTAAGTAGTATCTGATGGATTATTATCCATAAAATGTCTTTCACATCTCAGGAGCCTGAAATAAGACAGTTGCACTCTCACTCACACTGCTTATAAGCAGTCAAATACAGTTAGGTATTCCTATTTCTTTGTGAAAGATAAAGTGGCTTCATTATTTCAAAACGTACTATTTTCACTTATACATTTCAGTGTACAAGCTGAGATCAGCTAAATGCTACAAGATTCCAAAAAAATCTTTCTCACCTACAAATACCATGTTTAAATATCCCATTACCTTGCTTGTTGGCTGGAGTTGACAGCTGTGGAATTACACATTGTCTCTCTTCTGTCTCAATAGCACTTCGTAAGATACAAGACCTGAAACCAGGTATAGGCTTGTTTTCAAAGCATTTCTTTGCTCAAAACATGTAGTACTGGAGGCTGAAAGCGTCCAGTGGGTTGTACACGGGCTTTAGAAAATATTGGTGGATGAATAGGGGCTGCGCTTAAGGCTGTAAATGCGTTATTGATTCTGATGAGTGTAGATCAACCTTTATGTAGTTGTGTTATTAAAGATGGATACAAGACAAAATGGCGAGTGTGAAACTAATGCACAGATGGGTCCATGAATGCAAAAAGCTAGTTTTTGATATGTATAAAGAATTTGTGGCTTTCATAATTTCAATTACATACTACTTTTGGCAGTCAGTAATTAGGTACAAAACAAGTGGCAGAGAAATAGCAGTAGTACCAACAGGGTCCAAGATACTTTTATTCAGAGTGGGAAGAAGAAAGGGAAACAGTAGGAAGGATAAGCAAATCTATTACTTCAGTCTGAAATGTACTAAATTCTGGCCTAAAATACCCTAGATCCTGAATACTCTAAATATCAAAATCCACAGTGCATTGTAATTTTTTAGTTAATAAATAAAAGCTGTTGTACAAAGGCACACCTCTGAGAGGAGAGCGCCAGAGAACCATGGGGCTGCTGATCCAACAGATCTGCAGCATAAACTTCAGTAGATTTGTAAATGTAACCAAACTTTCCTTCTTGCATTAAAGATTTTTATTATTAGTGGCTGTATGTGCTTTTGGGCATGATCACAAATAGTATCCAAAGGGCTACTGGCTGGCATGTTAGTCACTCAAGCTGGCTACTTCATCTCAATTGAATGTCCACTTGGAGATTCTGGTCAGCATAAGTTAAAGTCTTTCTATACCTGAAAATGTTTGGCATGGATTGACTACTGCCTCCAGAGAAAGTGTTAAGTAAGGATTTGCTATCCTGTATCCTGGGTAAGAATTCTTTCCTTTCCTGACTTCTGTAGCAGAAATTGAAGATATAAGCGGTCTGTCACCTTTCACTGAAAGAAAGGAGTGTGCCACTATTAAAACATTGGCAGTATAGATAGGCAGAAAAAATTCAGCCTAGCCTTTGGTCTTAATCATA
>VZSC01016794.1:115430-148873 GCA_013398225.1 Steatornis caripensis | reverse complement strand
CTGAAGTCAAGGTAGACAACATCCACTGCTCTCCCCTCGTCCACCCAGCCAGTCATGCCATCATAGAAGGCTATCAGATTGGTCAAGCAGGATTTCCCCTTGGTGAATCCATGTTGACTACTCCAGATAGTCTTCTCCTCCTCCATGTGCTTAGAAATGACTTCCAGAATGAGCCGTTCCATCACCTGAAACATGAATATATTGTACTTGAAGTTCGTGAGAGGAAATTTGCATCTGTCTGCATAGTCATACCTATGGTTAGGATTGTGTACTCTTTGCTGGCCTAAAAACTCTTTGTTAAAGATTGAGTTGTAAGAGGAAACTAAGACCTGACCATAAAAGTAGAAAGAGAAGCAGTCCTTCTGTTTCTACCATGTATAACTTCAGATTAGCTGCATTAGTAAAAGGTGTTTGCAACACACACATTGCTGATCGCTGAGAAATCCTGTGATGAATTACCAAAGGCTGTACTGTATAACTGTGCAGCTCAAGAAACACTTTTCTGTCAATAATATAAAATCTGTGTGCTGTCTAGAAATTATTTGAAATGATTGAAATTCCTAAACACAAGGGGTAAAACTATATGAAAACTATCAATTGCTTTGTGGGAATAGTCATTGCTTTCTTCTTTTACTAACCAAAATGTTCAAGGAGTTGGTTCTGTGCTAGTCTTCTTACCTTCAACATCACTTCCACAGTTCCTCTCTACAAATAACTAAAGACAGAGAACAGCGTCTTCAAGCTTAACTATGGAGTGATAGCGTACCTCTTTGGTGAAATGGAATTTAATACATAGACGTATTTCTCTTACAGTTTGGGGTTGCTATGTCTGTTAGTAAGCTCTTTATTTACACTGCACGGAATCCTAAATTTCATGCTGAAATGTGCTGGACCTTTCTGACAAATGCTCATGGTGTTAGAAATGGGAAAGGGGGAGGAAGCAATTTAGTTAAGTCTTCCAGGAAAAAGATAGGTGCTGCAAGAAATTAGGAGTGAAGGCTAATCTAAGGTGTAAAAAGGAATCCAGGTTTTTCAAATTTATCAGAAGTGATAAAGAGTAAGACTAAGTATCCTATCTATCACATGTATAACTTGAAGATGTCTGAGAGACTTGGCTCTTATTTCAATCCTAAGGAAGAAAGCTTGTTACAGTTAAGTAGTAATGAAGATCTTGTGAACATATATTACGTATTGATGAATACTAGATGAAGATAAAATGGGAGAGTTTGAAGATATGCAAACGACTTTCAGCTTACGGTAGTGAAATTACGTTATGGGCTCATTATGTTCACCTTACACTAACTCTATAGAAGCAAGTTTAAAAATAAACGTGATATTAAGAAAAGTACAGCATATACAGTACTTGAAGCATCAGCGATTTAAAAGAAAAAGCATTAAATAGCCTTGTAAATGTCTCAGAATATATTGTGATTTATAGCCTGGGTGACTTAGACTTGCAACAAAGAACACTGACCTTGTTACTGCTCTACTTTATCTACTAGGAGGCAAGTAGGAACTGTGACAAGTCAAAGCTTTTCAATGCAGTTAACTTGTCTTCCTGGCATTAGCTTTGCACACTTAATAGAGCAGTACCTACAAATCTTACAAAATAAAGGATGAAATTTTCTACAGTGCTGGCAGCTGCAATAAGAAAGTGGAGAATGCAAATTTATTTAATGACTTCTTTGTGTTTTTTTAGTTTTCTGCTAAAAATATTTATCTTTGTTAGATTTATAGGATTGAAGTGAATTAACTTGAACAGTTAAGATACTTCTGAAAAGCTAGAGTACAAAATTCTCTCTAGAATACTATTCAGTGTGTGATGGTCATGCATTAACCATTTACTTTTGAGGGAAAATATATGGAGGAAGAACGTGTCACTTTCTTACTAGTGAAACAGACTTTTATCTTCGTAAGTGCACAATGAACTCGGGCAGAAGCCCTATCTAGGTACATGTGCTCTTAGATGTAATCTTAGAAGTGGATAAATTGTCATAGCGCAGAGCAGTCATAATTCATGTAAAGTTTCTTCGTAGGCTGCCTGATATTCTTGCACCTGAGTCATTATGTTACTGTAAAAGATGCAGCCTGAAAGCTGTTTGTCCTGTCAGAGGCTATCAGCATGTTTGAAGACCAGTGGCAAATTCAGCGTTGTGTTTTTAGCCCATCTGGCAACAAAGAACCACGTGGCTGCTCGCTCACTCCTCGCACACACACTGGGATGAGGAGAAAATGTAATGAAACCTGGTGGGTTGAGACAAGGACAGAGAGGGTTGACTCACCAGTTATGGTCATGGGTGAAAAAAAGACTCAGCTTGGGCTGGGGTGTGGGGGAACTCAGTTCAACCAGTTACCAATCAAAGCAGAGCAGGATAAGGAGATAAGAAAACCAGATCTTACAAACACCCCCGGCAACCCTTCCAGGCCTCAAGTCTGCTTGCTCCTGGTGTCTCTACCTCCTCCCCTGTCTCAGTGGCACAGGAGGATGGGGAATGGGGGGTGCAGTCAGTTCACCGAAGATTCTCTGCAGCTCCTTCCTCAGGCAGGGAGGCCTCCTCACACACTTCCCCTGCTCCAATGTGGGGTCCCCCCAGTGGCAGACAGTCCCCCATGAACTCCTCCAACACGAGTCCTTCCTGCATCGTGCAGCCCCTCAGGAAACTACTGACCCAGTGCAGGCTGCTCGCAGAGTCATGGGCTGCTCACGGATCAAGCACCTTCCCTGGTGTGGGGTCCTCCACGGGCTGCAGGTGCCCCTCTGCCTAGCCGTGGTCCTTTACAGGCTGCTGCGCTGTGATCCTCCATGGGCTGCAGGGGCACAGCCTGCCCTCTCCCTGCAGGCTGCAAGGGAGTCTCTGTTCCGGCTGCCTCCTCTCCCTCCTTCCTCACTGACTCTTGGTATCTGCATAGGTGTTTCTCTTGCATCCTCCTCCTCTGTTGCAGGTCTCAAGGACTGCTCCTGTGTCCCCTCCTTAAATACATTATCGCAGAGGCACAACTATTGTCTCTAAATGGCCTGGCCTCAGCCCAAGGTGGGGCCAACTTGGAGCTGGGGGAGCTTCAAGCACCTTCTGACAGGGGCCACCTGCCCATGTAGCCCCTGCTATCAAAGCCCTGCTACAAAGACCCAACAAAAGCATGGATTCAACAGGCTCTCAGCTGTAAGAATTGTACTAGAGGTAAAACTGGAAGATGAGGATGTGGTTATTTTTGATGTGGTTAGACAGCTACTCAGATTCCAGCAGCAAGATCACAAAACATCGCAGGACCAGTAAAATAATGGTAAGAAAAAGGCAGTTTAATCTGTTACGGTGCTCATTGAAACACTATAAGCTATTAACATTTGCATAAGTTGAACATTGATATCTAGAGACAGAAGCCAAATGCTGTATTTCAGGCTGCAGAAGCCTAACAAAAAGGTTAAGCTGTATTGATAGTCAGCTGGCTAACAAATGTCTGTAACGGAAAGTATTCGTAAGAAACATAGCAGCAGTCTGATCAGTATTTCTAACTCTATTGACCAGGAGGCTTTGGAAAGAAAAGACTAAAGGGGGAAGTAAAAGACAATGTTTTATCTGTCTTAGTGATATGACTTGATGTGGTTACCTCCAGTGAAGATTCTTGTTAAGAAAATTAAGATATAACTTGATTCTGTGACGGGCTTTCTTTTGACCAGGACTGTACATACTACTTAGCTCTACATTACGCTGGGCAGTCCTGTTGCATGCCAAGCTGCACATAGGAAAAACTGGTGGTAGAGACCCTTACCCATTAACCTATTTTGTATGCCCAAGGTTTTAGGATGGAGTGTGAATATTCTGTCATCGAAGTAATTTTGTAACATGTGACGAGTGAAAAGGAAGTTTATGGAGACTTAGGCGGGCTAACAGTGTGATGTGTGCTGAAATATTTACCCTGGCATGTTGTATTAAAGAGCAGCAGAAAAGCAAGTGAGCAGGTTATATTAATATTGTTCAAATGATGTGTGTATCACATGGTAGTCACTGCACGTCAGCATGCCCCATTACTTACTGCAATTTGTTTGCAACAGTTTTGTTGGGGAGAGAAGGGAAAGAGTAGAAACCTAAATAAAATTGAAGCTATAACTAAAAGCATTGGCTAGGATAGCCCCCTGCACTTGCGTGTCTCTTGTAAATCTGCAAGCTTACCTATTCTGTTAACGAAGCATGAAATGAACTGTGACTTCGTGTATTCAAAGCAGGGTGTATTTAAATACCTACCAGTAAAATGAAGGTGAAATTCAAATTTATCTTAGACTGGTTATATCATTAGGAGCCAGAAGACTGCTTTACAATGAGAAGACAGACTGAACAGATGAGAAAGTAAAAGCAATGGCCAGTGTACAGCTGTGGTGTGTCAAGCAGCCTGTTAGACAATGGAAAAAAAAATACTGTGGAAATTTTTGATTTTTAAATCAGTAGTGAACCTAGATAATTCAGAAGGTCAAAGCATTTTTCTAGTGGTATGTTGTATCAGAATGAATGCTTGTGAGAAGGTTGTAGCTAGATAAGGAAACCTCAACAGAAAACTTCCGCGGTCTCGAGATAATGTGAGACTTCAGTTGTGTGAATCGCTGTAGTCAGTCTCTAAGCCAGAGATCAGAATCTCAGTGGCCAAATAGAAAAAAGGATTTCATCTCACTGGGTGATCTGAGACAGTGTAATGTTCTCTGCCAAGGTCATGTTTGCAGCAGATAAGGAGCTGAACCCTGAACAAAACCCTTATTTTGGTGCTTTAAACACTTAAAACTAGCAGATTCCTTGGCTTTGTGGTACCTCACTTTGTGTTCACCTAGTGACTGTACGAAGAGTAATGGAGAGCAGAGTTCTAGTAATGCTTTACTTGGCAGTGCTTCACCAAAGGAAACCAAAAGCTGTTCCTCCTCACTGGGACCCCAGCAGGGAATTGCCTATGCAGTGTGACATTGTGGCAAACTAACAGTTAATAAGACTAAAGAAATATGAAAACGAAGCAGTTACCTGATCAAGTGTGTTGAGCTATGCTCCTAAATTTAGGAAAAGAAAATCTTTGTGAGTGAACTACAGACGTGATGTACCCTTACAGACCCTGGTAATAAGCTTTTATTTCAAACGATCTCTGTGCAGAGAAGGAAGTCATCATTCTCAGCTTCTCCTGTTAAGCCCTTCTGTATGGCTTTATGGCTACTGAGTACGAGTAAGAGTATTCGGTGGTACTTTTTGGTGGCTGTTAAAGTCCCCAAATATCAGAACCCTTTAATCAGGATGTTGCTGATGTTTAACGACCTAAGCAAAAAATACCTCTCTGGCTGTTGCCTGTTCAGGCTGTGGTATTTAAGGGATCTTTTGCAGTGTATATTTCCGTAAGTTGTGCTACTTTCTCCGTAAATTCTTCTCCATTCTGAAGCAGTGAGACATTTTTCTAGTGAGATGGCAAACCTCTGTGAGATACACTTTAGTTAAGTTTCTGTTAAAATATGGAAAATAGAGATTTGAGAAGGGGGAAGTAAAATTTGAGTTAGCTCATTTAAATACAGAAAAACAAATGACCAGAATTAAGAAACAGCAGCCTTAAAATCAGTTATGTAAAGAACATAAAGGAAAGAAGGATTACAGGGTTAGATATCTTGAGCTGGTTTGAGCTTGTACGGAACTTCTGGGGGGAAAATCGTGCAGGTTAGTACTTAAACTGGCATACTACAAACCAATATTATTGTAAATTTTGAAAGCACCTTGTTATAGCTTTCATAAGGAGAGGAGCAGGGAAAGGTCAAACCTTTTAACGTGGCTTAGAATAATATGTTATTAATGACAAAAATGTATTTGCTTAGATAGTCTTATTTTAAATACATCCGATTATATTGGACCTGTTAAGTCAGGTCCTGTAGGCTTACCCATTGTCAAACAGAACAATGACAGGATTGTCATTACATTTCTATATGTGTGGACCCTGCAGGAACAGGATTAAGAAAAAGAATGAGGCAAAGTTCTTAGTGTAACTCGGCTGACCTGTCCTGATTTTTTTTTACCAAACCATATTTTGTAGCTAAGGGAACATATTATCCAGTTATCCTATTGCCTTTTAACTAGCAATTATATCAGTTCGAATACTGAAACTGCAATAACACTATGCAAACATCAACTTTGTAAGAACAAAGCGTAAATTTATGTGAGATAAACAAAGTAAAAAAATGCTGTAGAAAACTTGAGCAGTGCTGAAATGTCTGGTCTTTTTTAAATCTGCCACTTCCAAGAGACTAGCCAAATTTTTTTTTAAATGTTCTTTAAGGAATCAAATGTTTAAGCACGCATTTGTCCTCTTGAAAATTTCTAACCAAGAAGTTTCATTGCTTCTCTCACTTCCTGTAATGTCATTGATGCTATCAAGTAAATTACTGAAGTTGTAATACATAGGCTAGATGACTACAGTTATTCCACAAATAATGTGAACCAAAAAGTGCCGCAGGATCATGGTCCTTCTGACCCTATGAAGCAATGGGTCTTGGCCATGTTTAAAACAACTGCCACCTGACCCATTGTGAAAACATTCACAAACTATTTTGTATCCTATTGTTGCTTGGCAATTTGGACGTGAAGGATGGGGAGAAGACATGACAAAAACATGATATTACATGAAAAAATTCGCATTACTACGATAGGGAAATTGGAACATTGCATAGCAGGCCCAATGAAGGCCATGCTGCCTATACTGGAGATGCTCGGTGGCACAAGCTTACCAGCTACCTGGGATGCTGTGTGTGAAGGAGTAGGAGAATGATGAATGTTCAATGGATGGCAAGTAATTAATACCAACCATTTACTAAAAATAAGGAGAACAGAAATTACCTGAGTGTTATGGCAGTGTCCCCCTGCTTTGACCGACAGCGGCTAGGGCTTACGAACATAGTTTTCGTGTCGCTTAATGCAATGTTTGTTTGGATTACTGCTGCTTCACAAAAACTGAACTCTGCTGGTTACTAAAGCATCTTTGTGGAGAGCACTTCAAGCAGAAATGAGCCAATAAACCTGCTCTGTGCGTTCAGTAGGTTTTACAAGGTACTGAATGTTGCAGCTCATTGTAGAGCTATTGATCTGGTTTACCAGAAGGCATACTGACAAATGACTGAATTCATTTCACACCCCTTCCAAGAAAAAGCCATGACATGCAGATGGACACCTACAGCTTGGGATATGAGACATACAGTATTAGTTGCCCTTAATCTTGGGAAGTAGTACAGGTGGCAGTTTTTGGTGATCTCTTACTGCCTTTGCTGAGTGTTAGAATTGGCTAACAGATAATCCATAGCACAGCATCTTAGCAAGGAGAGACTTGCTGAGTAAAATACCAGTAGTGGGTGAATGTTGCAGCATAGATTTAATTTCTTGTGTTCAATAGACAAATGAGCAGTAAAGAACTAGGGCCTCAAGCGAGCAGCAAGGTTTTTCTTAATAGTATTTGATAGAAACCTAAAATCAGAAAGGTTGGTCAATCAAAGATTTACTGATGTCTTTTGTAGCAGAGTTTATCTTATTGCTAAGGACTGAGTTTTGTTTATTTCCTTATCTCTATTGCTATTTTAACTTTAGCTTATGGTGAAGCAGGAAGACTTACTACATCTCTTCGGATTGTTCAACTAAGACCTCAAAAAGTTTGAGACAGAAAGCTAGGTACCTTCAAATTTTGTCTGTGAGCAATTGTCAGTGTTCAGTATTGTTCTTGCACAGCTTGAACAATTTTAAAAGTTTGAAATGAGAAACATTTCTGATGTTTAAGAATTAAGAATTGAATGTTTAAGGATAATGGGTTTGATCAGAGCGGAAAAGATTGAGGAAAATGCAGTGAAAAGTGAGGATAATGATAGCATGTAAGTAAAGGCAAAGTTCAAGTTGTGTTATCACTTTGTTCTTTCAGGGCACATTATAGTCTTTCCCAGTACACTTGCACTACAAGTACGCTGTTACTTACCACAGAGCCAGTGGAAAGGCAAGAAATAAATTGCTCCAAATTATACTTTATTCTGGCAGTCTGACCTTTCCATGAAACCTGATGGATAAATGACTTCTGGCTTGTCGGTCTAGAATTCTTCCAATCACCAAAATGGTGTCCTAGATACTTTCCTATTTCCTTTTGTACTAACAATTCTTATTACCTTAAGATCTCTCTACTGCTTAACGTTGTACTGAGAAGAAAACTACAGCTTTATTACTGGCCATAAATAAGAATTTTTTACCGAAGAGGTTTCTGGCATATAAGAGCCATAGTAAAAATCTTCGTATCTTAAGAGGGTGGAGGGCCAGAGGTGGAACTGTCCTCCACTGAAAACAAAGTGTATCTACTAGATGGACAACACAATTTTTCACCATTTATTCCATGCAGAATGTGTGTTTAAAGACATAAATTAATATGATACTTCTGTGACTTTTTTTCTTTCTAATGAAAACTAACTATGCCATTTGAAGATGACTCGGTGTTGGTATAGCAATTATACTTTTGGGTGCATACATCTGAATATCCATACTTTATCTAAATTTATAAGTGAGTGACATGGGCCTTTTCAAATCTCATCATAAATGCCGAGTATTGCACTCATCTGTGAAGGATGAGGAATACCTGTGTTTGGTTTTGTACCTGTATTTTTGGGCACACAGTACATAACACAAATTCAGTCTTGACTTTAAAGTAGCAAAGAAGACTTCCTCTCTCATTTAGCAACTGTAAATGCTAACTTGTTCTGTGATAAATGTGACTATGTCAAGAATATGATAGTCTACCTAAGCCATGAAATTGCATTCACCCATAAAATAAATTAGAACTAAACACTGATGTTATCTGTTGCTATTCTCACTGGGCTTCCTTGCTATATTAATCTCTTTAGTTCTATCACACCTCATGAGCATTTGCTTTCAGTCAAGTAGGAGCTGGTGATAGTTGAAAAGGTTTTTGAGGTTTCCCAAGCTCTCTGACTTTCACATATGCCTATAGAAAAAGGTATAGAATAAGAGTTTTAAAACAGAAAAACAAAGCATTGTGTGATGACAAAAACATGTTTTTTGTTTTCTCCTGTCCTTCAATTGCTTTTGAAAAGTGAAGCGGATGCAGATGTAAAATAACTGGATGTAAAACCAAAACCACACAATTAATGCTGCCTTTTGGCCAAACCCTTGCATGCCAAAGGTCAATTTTTACTACTAAACCATGTGCATTTGAAAAATGATGGCTACAATGAAAACTCCAATACGACGTTAACTGTAGGAATTACAGTGAAGATGACTAAAATGTTTCCTTTAGCTATTTACTGAAAAAATGAACCTATCCTAATGAAATGACTGTTAGAGGAATAAGTCAAAAGAATCAGCTTTGAAAAGTTGTGCTGCAGGTGGCTGAACAGACAAGCTGCCTTGTGTCAATGCAGTAAAGACGAGCAACTAGAAGTGAAATAGCTGTTGCCAGCTGAATTGTGGGTGCTTGAACAAGGTCTCTTTGCTAGTTGCTAGCAGTTCTGCAAGACTTCTGGCATTGGACTTCAATCATTATGAATGCCTCAAATAGTAGTGAAACACTGGTTGAGACATCTTCATGTGATTTGATGGGATTAGAAGTGACTTGGAAGAGGGAGGCATTTACCAGGCTGTGCTCTGTTTCTTTCATGATGAAGTGTTGATTGAATCCAGTGCTACTTTTCTGTATTTTGCTGAATGTTAAGGGCTCTAGACAAAGGGACTCAAAGCTGCATTCTCCAAGCAAATTTTCTGGCTAGATCTGGTATCTCAGTGAACTGTCCATCAAAACAAGATCCTGGGCAAGAGTGAAGCCTTGCTTCAGCAGAAGGCTCCGGGAATTGAATGGCATATAGGGGGTTTGGCTGGAAGGAAAGTTGTGTGGATGTCTTGAAGATCATGGTATATTTCTTTAAATCTCTTGCAGCACATCATTTCCTTAAAGAGAAAGTTTGCACTGGTTCAATGAAAGACAGGCTGCTTGAGCTTAAGTAGATTATAATGCAAGTACCTGACCATGATATTAAGGCAACGTACATGTAATTGTAATTAGAAGCTTTTCTGATATGGCATACCACTGCAACAACTTGTGTGGATATAGAATATTGCTGTTAAGGCAAACTTAATTCCTGGAGCATGGACTTCATGTCACTAAGGCAGCTGTCCATAATCCTTTTATAGTCACTAGCAGAAAAAACAATTGAAAAATTGGATTTCTCTGACCCTTACAGGCACGCTTACATTAGAATAAAATAATCGGTTCTTTAGAAACACTTATTTTTCTTATTTTGCTGTTAAAGGAATTTAAATGACCATCCAAAATTACTGCCTATTACATGTACAGTGTAGATGTACAAGTTTGATGTGAATTGTACTTCAGTGCTTATCTGGAATGCCTGTCTGCTTAAACCATGTTAAGAAAATTGGTTGATGGTGACAGAACACTGGAACAGACAGGTTGTGGAGCCTCCTTCTCTGGAGATATTCAAAACGTACCTGGACGCGTTCCTGTGCAACCTGCTCTAGGGCCACCCGCTTCAGCAGGGGGGTTGGACTGGATGATCTCCCGAGGTCCCTTCCAATGCCTACCATTCTGTGATTCTGTTAGTGATAAACTAAATGCATAAATAGATCTTGAATGATTACTCTAACCCTTTTATTATCATGTTAATAGTCCAGGCAAATTGTTTCTATATACAAACTCATTAGCGTGTAACTAGTAATTGCTACCTACCAACATCCTCTAAGCACTAGTGATTAAAAAGGTTGTATTTCTGCCTTTTTCTCTGTTCATGTGAGATTTCCTGTGCTGGTTCTGTTTCTCACATGCACCTCCAATCCTATGATGAAAACTATTTCAAAACATGTACAACAATCTTTGAGATTTCCTTTTGATACATCTTAAAATATTTTAAAGCCAGGCAAGGAATAGCTTGATATTACTAGTTTCTGTATAAAATGTAACATACAATTAAAGCACATTTTTCTTTAAAAAAACCTAGTGTTCAGATCTGGTAACAGACTTTTGCAGTACTCTGTACGTCTCTGAAAGCATGTTGTACTTTTTGGTTCCCTCCATAGGACTTCAAGCATGAAGAATAAGTCTGTGTAATGTTTACATACTCTTAATAATGTTTTTTCTTAAGAATTGATCTCAGAATAGGACACAGGAAGCAGGACTTACTAGTTTTTACACTGTTTTTTCTAGTATAAACCAAGTTGCACTTTCTATCATGGTGTTTGTATTTCCACTAACAACGGGGAAAAAAATGCCTCTTGACATGTGATTTATGAAAAAAGAACACAAACTAGTATCTTTAGAGAACAGATGAATTTGTGTTATGAAATCACATTAGCCATTGTGTTGGTATGAAACTGAAGTTCTACAATTAAATTTAAAGCCTGAAGTGGAAGCGTTTTTTTATTGAGGTAACGTTATTGCTCTTTGAACTGACCTGACCTGTAAATTATGGCATGCATAATGCAACCCACAGTCTTGACTTAATGGTTGTAGTTTCTAAGTGTTCATTAAATGATGAATAGCTGCCTTTGACACAGTCAAACCTGAATAATATAGTTTGAGAATAGTTCATTTCAGATGCAACATTTCAAGATTTGATTAAAGTAATTCTTGTAGTTGACTACATTAGCTTACTTGATGTATTGCCTTTTCATGTTTTCTTCTCCATCTTAATTGGAAAAATTTTAACTATATCAACATTATGACTTTGAGTAATGGGAAGGAAGACCTGCCAGCTGCAAAGTTGTATTCTTTTGCTTGCAACTTAAGTCTGAGAAGCATATGGCAGTAATCACCACAAAATGCTTTGCCCCACTTGGGGTTCTCTCTTTAGACAACCTAATATATCAAGGAGACTGAGGGAAGAGCTGAAACTTAGGGTGCCTCTTGACTCTACCTTTAGAAAACAGGAGGGACTCTTTTGTTTCTTTTCAGATGTGTATTTTGTTAACCTATGGAAGGCAATTTAAGCTGATGCATTTTCCAAGCCTGCTAGCTGAAGAAGATATTCAAACTCAAGCTGCTACTACTATGGAAAAGGCATTCAATTAGTGAGCAGATTTTGTAGTTTTGTTTAACTCTAGAAAAAATTTAAGTCCATTAAATAT
This sequence comes from Steatornis caripensis, assembly GCA_013398225.1. Classification (NCBI taxonomy): domain Eukaryota; kingdom Metazoa; phylum Chordata; class Aves; order Caprimulgiformes; family Steatornithidae; genus Steatornis; species Steatornis caripensis. The sequence goes on along the minus strand of VZSC01016794.1, from coordinate 136,748 downwards.
TACTGCCAAGAAAACACAGTTTCTTTTGAGTTTCTTTTGGTCTCTAAGTGACAGACACTTATTGTGACAGTTGGAGAAGAACAAGGTGACAATAAGCAGCTAATAAATATATAGAGCTGATAAAGGGTGAACTGGACTCTGGAAAGTAAAATAATCCCAAGTGGTAAGTGCTGGAAGGTAGTCCAAGATGAAAAGTAACACTAACATAGAAGAAGCAGCACTCTGGGATATGGTTCATGTACCATCTTAACCAAATTATAGTAGTGTCTCTGCAGCTTGTAGACATGCGCAAACAAAAAAAAAATACAGTTCCCTCCAAACTTGTTACAATATAGTAACTAGTAAGTAAGTATTTTGAAGGGGAGCAAGTGAGAAAGAAGGGCAACTTATACTCACCACAGAAGTATTCATACTGTGTTGGTATTTTTGTGTTTAGCAATTCTTCCTTGAATAAGTATATGCTCAAATATTGTAAGGATAAATTGTTTTGGTTTTGTTTTTTGCTGTTTTTTTCTTTTTGAGCACATAAATCTAGTGGTTTATCTAACACAAGAAAGACTGCCTACAAAACAGCACTACAAGGCTGCTTCTTTGGTACCTTCTGGCTGTCAAGCCTAAATAGTTCTTCAACTATTTTGTGAACTGATAGTGATAACCTAAAGATAAAAATCTTTGTGCTGATCAAAGTAAGACATTTTAAAAGATGAAGACTGTTTAGAAGATAATTGTAACTGTAAAACAAACCTCAGAAGTGACACAACAGGTTTCAGATATAAAAATGGCAATGTCTTGGTTTTGCTGGTTTCTTCCTCATTAACTGTGTCTCTAATCTTAACACAGAAACCATTACTTGCAACTACTAAAAGTATAGTAAAACTACTTTCTGTAAAGACAAATTGAGACTCAAGAACTGCAGTCATATTCAGCCTGAACCCCGTGACTGCTGGGATTGTTGTCTGAAAGTCAGGGTAAGTTTGCAATACAGTGAGCTACGCTTGCAGTCACATTGACTTGAGGTAAAGCGAACACTATATATTAATATTGATGCAAAACAGCTCTAATGACAGTTGTCACCTCTGGAAGTCAACCTGGAAATTAGGCCGTAAAGGAAGCAGAATCTGATTAAAACCAAGAAAGTAGACAATGTCAGTCTTACATTGGCGTCGGTTCTCCTGCAAAAGAGAAAGTGTCAGAGTGGTTCCTATCAAAGTTATGAATTATACTGCTAAAATCCATTGGTAGCAAGTTGAGAGTGATTAGAGACAAATTCCGATGAAAACCTGAGAATAGTTATTCAAATAGTTCACCTTCTTTCCCTAAATAACCCCTGCAAGGATGCTTATTTAAGTAAAAGAGGCTTTTACAGTGTGAACACTTTTTTACTTCACTCTTTTCCAACTCTCCTTAATTTCCACAGGTAATATCTATTAGTTTGCTTTGTGCAAACATCACACTGGAACATATGAATAGCAGGTTCCTTAAATTCCCAATTCAGCCAGCTTATTGCTGAATGAGAATTTCTTACACTCCCATTCTTACTTTGTATGATTTACGCAAGGTATGAGTTGTCTGTTCAGGTAGACCTGAAGTTTCAGTTTCTGAAACCCAAAATTTGTGTTTAATTTCTGCAGGCAATTGTAGGACCGGAAGACAAAACAGTAATGAATGAGGGATAAAAGGGAAAAAGGTTTCCTGGTGGCTGTGAATTAACGTAAATTATAAGGGAATAATTTATTCTTACATAAGGTAATCTGACTAGGAAGGAAAAAGCATGAGCTTTTTGGAGAAGTTACTTGAGGGATCTCTCCTGCTCAAAAATGCCAAGGGACTTGTATCTAAATTTTACAGATGTTCATAATATTTCTATAGCTTCTGGAAGAGACAATGTTCATTCCCAGAATAATAGCAGTAAACCACAATTAAACTGGGGCCTCACAAGAGGCCAGAATTCACGGTTTCTGTTGAGTGATGACTATGTTACCTTCTGACCTCCGGTGCAAGGGCTCTTCATTAAAAAATGGGCAAATTCAGTATGCAATACAAACTATGAAGAGACCAACCATAGAGTTTTAAGAGAAATAAATCGTTGCAAAGGTTGTCATTGAATAGACTGAAATGAGGGCTTTTTCTAATGAGCCAGGCTCTTAAACATGAAAGAAATAATTGTCTTGTGGATGTACAGCCTCCAGCCTTAATTCCAATCAGCAGTACAAGGCAGGTGGTCCTGCCATCAGGCCCTACTTCACTCATTAAATGGCATAGGTTGATGAAGCTGGCCTGTCTTGCAGGCACAGGCACACTCTGTGTGGTCTTGGCAAGATATTCCTGTTTCTGACAGAGTATTCTGTTTGAAACAGGTGTTTAGAGAATAAATACATAGACTGTGGTGTTCACATAGAAACTTTCAAGATCCTTTTCTAAAATATCAGTAGGTTTAGTTGATTAGAAAGAGAAAGCTAGTAGAAAAGTCTCCCTTGGGTGTTCAATAAACATTGGTAGAGAAGAGGAGTGCCATGCAATAAAATGTGTATTGATATGGTAGGGCAGATCTGGGCAACACACTCAGAAACCTACTGAGCGTACCGTGTTCTTTAGACTGACATGGCATTTCTTTAGGATGGCCATAGCTGAAGGGGGAGGAGTTATTCTTGAGTTTAGAATGCAAGATGAACGCTGGGGACAGGGAAGGAAAAAGGAGGTCAAGATTGTTAGTACTGCAGGGTGTTTTTCCTATTTAAATTATTCTGAATATATAATAATAACTTCAATGACATACCTATCTGAACAACCCTTCTCAGAGTTAGGAATAATTTAGCTGGGAAAAAGGACCTCCTACAAAAGCTTTTGCGTTGCTTAGTTGTTCTCTGTAAGTTGCATTAAAGAGCAGAACAAGTCAAGTAATAGAAAAACTCAACTATTATCAACTGTTTCACAACCTTTTAAATGTTTTCTAGAGGGTGAATATTGAGCATTTCTTAGATGCTTGCTAGTATAAATTAAAATCACACAAGGTCTAAAAAGTTCCTCAAAGTGAGTTTGCCAATAAGCTAGTGGAAGGTCTTTCTGAGCAGTAAAGTGTGCAGTGAAGAGATCCACACAAGCTTCAACTGAAACCAGAAGCAGGCTATTCATCATAGCTTAGATTCTGTGGGGAGGAATTTGGTTTATTAACAAGTCTTCAATTTGTAGTGTTAACCAGCCACTTGCATTTATCTACTGTGAGTTTTCTGTGTATCTGTAATCCTGTCCACTGGTAGTACACAGGCAGTATTTGAGAGTTTTGTTGGAGTCTTCTCATCTGGGAAGAGATGGACAGATGTCTAGTGATTTTTATAGCCAAGTGCTGAAGTGTGTTTAAGAAAAAATGGACAATCTCCCATAAAATGCCAACAGTATGCATTTTGTCAGATCCTTCTAAGTCTTCAGTTTCACCATCAATTCCAACCTAACCTGCATTAATGGAAGTGGGCCAGCTACTGCCCAGAAGACAGCAGAACACTAGTTAGAGGTCAAGAAAGTACAAGATACGAGGAAATACTCAAAAAGCTAGATTTTCTTGACTAAGGAGAAGAGCATGGAACTGTGGTATAAGCTTTCACATAAGTGTAAAATGTTGCTGAGGGAGAGCAAAGCAATGATCTACTCTTGCCCTATATGCATGGGAGTCAAGAAGCCATGAGCTAAACTGCAGCAAAGGATGTCTATGATAGGATTAAATTAAACTTTCAAAGGATTAGGCTAATTATACATGGAATTAGGTTTTCTACAGAGCTAGTACAATTTCCAGTAAAATAAGTGGGAGAAGAGGTTGTGCTCACACCTATGGGAGTGATTTGGATGCACATGGCCTGCTCCAAGGTGAGAGCTGCACTTGTACATCTTCCAAGGCTATGCCATTGTTTTTGCAACTTTCAGTATCCTCAGCAACATCATGGCCACTGTCTTAGGCCGAGCTTAAAGGATGTTTATGGTAACTATAAGCAGAAGAAAGCATTACCTTTTTACCTTGTATTGAACAATGCATCCACATGTATGAGATGCTTAGCTGTTCACTTGTTGAAACCTTTGTTCTTGTTGACCTGAGTTACATGCCAAGTTAAACAATCTCTGGCAAGTGTTTGTGAATGAATGAAATAAGTTTCATGAAGCACACTCTATATATTAAGAACGATAAGTGGAGCTGAAGGAAAAAAAAATTGCTGGTTGTGATGCCTTAGAACCTCAGGAGGGACTGTTTGCTTGTTTCCCTGAAATTCAAATACAATTGTCATCTAGAAAAATATTTTGAGTTTACAGTCTAGTTGAGTTTTTATTTTCACAATTTTTTCTGTTACTGTTAGTAAATTTTACTGCTGAGTTGCATTTACCAGCCTGTTATGGCTATGCAAATTTGGGAAAACCTTCATGTTCAACAGCTAATTAAATTTTCTTATTGTGACAAGGCACTTCAAGACCTAGTCAATATCAAGTAAATTAACTGGTGCTTAAAACTTCAATGGCTCAGAGTGAGACTATTCAGCCTGCATCACGGTGTACTTGGAAGCTCAGTAGCTGCTATGAATTCAGTGTGTCAGAATTGGAAAACTGGGTCCTATGCTTGGGTCTAGACAAGGAATGCTTGAGTATGCTTTGTCTGAAAGTAGATGGCTGCAGAATTAGCTACCTGTGCCAGGGTGTGAACAACGGTCCTTGCAGTGTGCAGAGGCTTTCTGGTTTCCTGACAGCACTGTGTTTGCATTGAGGTGGTCTGAACTTAACCAATAAAATCAGGTTCTCAAAAGCAAGATGTTTACCCAGGAAAGTAACATCCATCCCTTACTTGTTAATACCTTAGGATAAAATTCCCACATACCTTTTTCTATATATACTTTTGGGAACTTGAGATACAAAAGTTTGACCAGAACTTAAGTTCTATCAAATGTAAAAGTTTTTATTTTGCAAAGATGGGAAGTGGGAAACTATTGAGGTAAAAGCTGTGGATTTCTCTCTTCTAAGGACACTTTCTTGGCTGTTTTAGTAACTTCTTTTCCTGTATCAGTTTTGATCATGCATGAAATATGTCTGTGGCTCCAGGCCAAACAAAGAAAGAAAAGCTGTTTTTTAGGACTGAAAGAAAAAGGCAATGGCATTGTTTCATGTAATCTTATCTTTTAACCTTTCAGAATTCAGTCTGATGAAACTTTACTCCAAATTCTAACATAAGCTTTCCAGGGATAGCTGAATTGTGCTGAAAGGTTAAATACAGGAATCCAGTAGAACAAAAACCCCCAAAACTTCAGTGCTTGAGTATCTTTGCACCCCTATTTGAGTCATTTAAAACTCCTGAATAGATATTCTTGAGTTTAGAAAAAATTTGAAATACGCATTCATAGTGACAATATTTCTATGAAATAAACTATGCTGAATAGTTGATTCACATAGTGAATAAACTTATTTGCTGCCTTAAATGCTCAGCAAAGAAGAGGCAGAGACTGGCTTAAAGGCCACAAGTCAAACCAGATCCCTTGCTGTGACATGTTTGTCATGTCTTTCTAACCGAAGTTTCTGCATTTTTTCCATCAACAGTAAAGTCCCTGTGCTCTGTTTAAACTGTTTAGGGAAAAGATTTGGGCTTTGTTTGCTTTGACTCAGTTTGAATGTAGCTCTTTCATGTTGTACATACTTTTTCAAATGCTTGCTGTACGAGTTCAAATTTCATATTTTGGTTTGGTTTGACAATGTGTATCAGGCAAAATTTTAGTAACATAGCAATGTTGCTTTTAATAGTAGCACAGAGCATCATTGTCAGCAAGTCCAACGGAATAATGTGAAAACACATGCTTCTGATTGTGTTTGCTTGAGGCGAGTGAGACCGTTGGATACAGTTAAGGCTTGTGAGGCTGTATAGCAGGTCAAACAAATGTATGGATGGATTATGTTGATACTAAAAAGTAGCACAGCACGCTTCTTGGAGTAAGTACAGGACTTCCAATGCCTATAAGGCAGACTACATCATACTCAATTTGAATGAGTACATGGATGTTGCTTCTACATTGTTAGCAGCCAGAATAAGAAAAAGCAGAGCTTTATCTGTTGAATCTTCTGATGAAACCACTTAAAGACCTGTTCAGTAATTAAACACTTAAAATTTTATATCATAATTTGGGCTATACCATAGGTGGATACTGTTTCTTTACAGAAGTTTTCCATCAGAGAGCAGAAGTATAAGTATGCCTAAAAGAAAGCAGAGGAGACTGTTCTGGTCACAGAAAGAAGAAATATTCAAGAAAAAAATCTGAAAGGCCTTAATTTGGAGGGGAGGAAAAAAGGAATGCATTACTAGCCTGTCACTTAGAGAAATTACATTATGTCCTGTCCTGTCCTGTAGATTTTTATTCTGATTTAATCCAGTAGGCTGTGTAGGCCACTGACAGTTTTTAAGTGGAAAAGCATTTATGGATGATGGGGTGGAATCTAAGTGACTACTAAGAAGATCTATGCTTTTAATATTTATTCTGTGCAATGGAATTGAAATGTGAAAAACAGAAAACCAACTCTTCTGTGACTTAAGACTGTTGTAATCTAAACTGTTTGAATTAAAAGCTTAAGTCAATTATTGACAGAATTGGAAAATATGATAAAGGAAAATAAAAATTAGATAAGCTTACAGTTTCCAAACTGCAGAAAAATCATGCGTATTTAGGACTTATCATCAGATTAAGATACGTAGAACCTCTTCATACATGTAAGTGGATAGTTCCTTAGGTACAATGATTGAAAAATTATATTCTATTAACTCTTCCAAATGTGTAAAGCTAGCTATCCTCTAGTATAACAAATCTAATACATTCATGGTGATGGCGATAAGGCTTTTCTGCAAAATGGTGGTGGAGATCAACATGAATGTGCTGTCTGATCTCTTCTTATATTAACGTTTCAATTTAGTGCTTTCCATTACAGTAGGAGCTAATAAGCAAGCCACGTTAAGAAAATGACTATATTTCCTGGCTTATGTCTAGTAATTTTTCATGGTGACGAAAGTCCTTTCATGGGTACTGCCCTAAGATTCTATGACTACAATATTGATGGAAGGAATAAAAAATATTTCCTACAGAGACCAGTGAGACAAAGCAGAGATATTCTTCATTATACCTCACACTGTTTAAAGACCAGTAGACTCACCTAAATGTTGACATTTAAAGACACGTTTAGTAACTATTAAGAAGCTAATGGTAACCTTGATACTGGAAGATTTAATATCGTTACGACTTGCATGTACACTTTTTCATTAAAATATTTTTTTGCAAGAGAACAGGGAGGATAAGGCCTCTGTTTAATTTTTTTTGATCTGTTTACTTTGTACTGGACTTCCTCAATAGCAATTCTGCTTTTTTTGGGGTCTACAGAGGCAATTTAATAGGACAGAAAAAACAGTTGACAGCTTCCCACAGTACATGCTTCTATTAGAGGATGAGTAAAATGTCTATTTCAGTATGTTTTTCTCCATAGCAGTAATAGACAGTGTATGTTGAAATAACATATAATAAAAGATTCAAGTAAATCATGAGTAGTGTAAACTAGATTAGAAGTTTTGGAAACAAAGCTTACGAGCAGAAAGTAGATCAAAATTACTGCATAAACCAAACTTCCTTCTTCATCACAGGCTTGCAGTGGAACCCTAACATGAAATGGAACATGGAAGTCAGTCATTTCTGTATAAGTGCATTTTTTTAGTAAGAACAAATGCACTGCTTTAAATACTAGCCAAATCAACTTTGAGAGTTTAAGTATTTTTTTTTTTCTTTAAATCTGATTCTGACCCAAAGTGTGGTTTCACCTGGCAGGGTTTCACCTGGCAGAGTTTCACAATGCTTTTTCACATGCCCTGTGGTGTTTTCCTGGTTGCTCATCAGTGGAGGAATGAGTTTTGATGAACTTCATACAAATACACATACTTTTCAGATTGCTTATTTTTCACCCAATATAATCTAGTGGTTTGGCAGTTCCCCCCCCTCTTTAACTGGAAGCACGCCTACAAAAGGCTAGCTAAAATCAACATTTAGATGGAGCTCTGCTTATTTGGAACTCAGTATTTTGTGTGTATGGATATAATTTGGGGTTTTTTGTTATTTTTAGATGTTGAGCATGGTGACAAATGAATCAAAGAACTTAATTTCAGTTTATATCGTAAAACATGTGGGTATATTAAAAAGAACTAAGCAGAACCAAATAACTTTTGAAATTACCACTTCCATACAATTTTTTAAGATTATTGAATTTCTAACAGGAGCTAACAAAAAAAAATCAGAATCAAAAGACCCTTGTAAAATACATGCTGCTTCCTATTTTCAGCTCACTCATTACCTATCTCAGACTTGTGTTCAAATAAAGGAACACTGGAAAAGAGCATAATTTGCTATGTTTTTCAGAACAGTAACCGGAACTCGTCTAGTTAACGGTAGTAGAAGATAAAATATCTGAAACATGTGGTAACCAATCTCTGGAAGCAGTTACAAAGATGTAGAAATGATACAGAAAATACTTAAAATTGAAAAAAAAAAAAGTGAAAAGAAATGGCACTTTGCTCTTCCTCGTGTTTCTGTAATGAAGATTGTCCTGTGAGAATAACATATGTTGTTTTTGTCAGTGAGCTACTAGAAAGGCAGAAGAAGTAACTTGAATAGAACAGAATATCTTATTTGACAGAAGATAAAATGTATCTTTGCTCCTACTGTTTTGCACTGTTGTTGTTTTCACAAATAACAAAACTACTGCTTGTTCTGGTTGAAGCAGGCATCTCCTCTGTCAAATATTTGTTGAATTTCTCAATTATATCTGTAATTTAAATTCAGGTCAATCTTTGCAAATTTTTTTTCTTACAAGAAAAATTGTGGGTTTCTGATTTCAATACTCTTTCAAGAATCTGGGACTGATTTTCCACGTTGGGTATCTCTTGTATCATGGGAATACTTTTTGTTTTTTTAATAGCTACAAAAAAAAAACTTGATAAAGTTTTGACAGTCTGGCAGGTATTGGTAATTTAAGGAATTTTGTGCAAAAGTGAGAAGTCCATGGAACTCCAGTTTTTGAGAGGACTTTTTAGTTGACTTCTTTGTCGTAAATCCCATACAAAATCCAACAGAAAGAAATTGATGAAAGCAACACTAAAGGACTAACTGAGAGTTAAATACATTGATAAGGATATAGCTAGTCTTAAAATAGACCACAGATGGACTTAAGCCATGAGGTACAAATTGCCTCATTATTCATTGGAATTAATCTTGATTAGCATCTGTCTTTCTGAGGACAGAATCTGACCAACAGTACTTAATTTTAAATCTCATATTATATTATGTTTTTGGCTCCTGGAACCAGATGTCAGTAATGTCAATGAGAAGTTGCTGTCTGTTCAGACTTTCTTTAAATTTATTTATACGATTTTTACTCTTTGAAATGATAGGCATTGAGTGGGAGTATAAGATTCAGCTTGAAAGATATAAAACAACCTTTTAAGTGACAAATGAGATAGCTATGATTCAAGGCTTTTTCTCCTGATGCCCTGACAAGCTACCTTCCTGCTGTTGTCTTTTTCTGTCAGGCAGAATTTGCTTTTGCAGATTGCAAGGCCCTTTCAAGGGCATTTAAAATTTACTGACCCACTCCTGCTTTAGACTTCTGGATTTTTTTAGCATATTCTGTGTTGTGCTGGATCTTAATTACTGGAGGGAGGGAGGCAACCAGCTGCAAGTCACCATCTCCTGAGCATGGTGATGACAGGTGTTAATAGCTTAAGATACTGACCGGTTGTCTGCTCACAGTAGGAGCAGCTATCTATGGTGTTATTCTAAGTGCTGTCGAAAGGTAGTGATAGCTGAAGGAGTTGCACAAATACTCGTGTCTAATTTGATGATGCTTCAAGATGCAGCTCATCTCCTGGTCTCTCCCAAGCGGAAGAGAAATAAGGGCAAGAGCATGCTATCCATGCTACTACTATCTGGTATAAAGATCCATCTGATTTAATTGATATTTCCACGTTCGAGCCCTAGTTGTGACTTAAAGTAATTTTGCTCCTGATCACATCCATCTTCTTGAGAAATTCAAGCCATTTCCTTTTTGAAGGGACTGGTATAATGGATGCCCTTCAAGACACCTTGACTTTTGGATACTACAGTTTTAACTGTAGAAGTTGAAGAAATCTTTGGACACATGAATATGCTTCGGCATTAGTATATGCTTCAGCATTGGTATATGCTTCAACTGAGAGCATGTAGTGTTAAGTAAGCAGATGGATGAGACAATGTTTAAATCCAGGATGTTTCATTGCATTCACTGCTTTCCCTATTTCTATAATAGAATCTTAACACTTTTCCAGTTACTTTCTCCTTCATATATTTCTTAGTTACTTAATTTTAAAAGGATGCGAGCTGACATTAGGCAGGCTGAACATGTCAATCAACTGGGTACAACTCGAGGACCTCAGTAAAAACAACACTGAAAAATAATTAGGTCTTGTTTTATTTCATCCTTAAGATTTCTATAAAAGCTCTTTTCAGTTTTGGGTAACATTACCCATTACCATACCTCATGCTGAAGACTGTAATTGATCTGACAGCCCTTCTTTGTTGATGTTCTTATGAGATTCTATCTGAGCATATGCCATCTCACAGAAAAGATCTCTGCATTCTGCTTTCTTTTTTTGACTTTTAGTGCATATTAAGGCTGGAACAATGGATCTTAAATAGATCTCGGATGTTGTAAGCATTGAGATTCATGCAGCTATGTAAGTAAATGATACGGCAAAGTGTGTGCACAGTTGGGTTCAGAGCTTAATGCATGAGCTATTATGCCAGTAATGACTGTCTGAAGTAACATAACATAAAAATATAAAATACGGTATTTCTTTGTAGTCAGAAGTCAGGAGGCTGTTTTTTTTTTATAGTCCAGGAGTGTAGTCACTCTTTCCTAAGTTTCAGAAAGCATCTAACACTAAAGACTATAATCACAAGTAGCATTCACCCAAGGGTCTTGCATGTTGATGGGGCTTTTGTGCCACATGTACGGGAAAGAGAGATAGATGATTAAGTTATATAAGTTTTCATTTCAAGGTCTGACTGGTTTTTTTGTGTATCATTCTCAAGAATTGAGTAATGCATCTCTTAAGCCAGAGCAATTGGAATGAGGTTTCAGCTTGATATTGTATTTCATTCAGCTCCAATTTACAGGATTTAAGCTGCTGAAGTGCCTCATCAGAGAAGGGCTGAAAGTAAGAGCAGAGCAAAAGCTCTGAGTCAGAAGTAAGCAAAATAACCAATGAGTATAGGTGATGAGTATAACAGCATGAAAAAAACATTGTAAACAATCTTCTATGTAACAGATATCTGCTTGCTGATCAGTAACTTACTGTCTTGCAGGACTTACAGACAAAATGTCTAACAATTTGGGAGTTAACATGCAACTTGAAACAAAAACAACCCAGCCTTTCTTGATGTGCATTTAATGCAGCAGGAAGAGGTGTTTGTGCCACTGTTGTGATGGTGGCAAAAAGATAGAAGTAGCGAGGAGAGAACTTAATAAAAAACAGTGTAAGGTTTGGGAGGTGGAATGATGTTGAAAGAGTGGAAAGAGATTTTTTTTAAATTTTTTTAGCAGCTCCTCCTCAGAGCAACTTGGAAACAGCGAGGCCAGGGAAGAATTTACAGTAACAATCAAGACATGTCCATGTTGGGGGCAGAGGTCTTGCCCGTGCAAACCAGGAGAGCTCTGTCCCTTAATGCATCCCGCCCGTATGCGGTACAGTTTCTAGGAAACAAGATGACATTAGGGTAGGGAGCTAGCCAGACACACGAGGGGAATAACACTGGCTGTTTTAAGAGCTGTCGTTTCAATAAAGACAGGTTCATCCAGGATCTTTCTCAAGTTCAAACGTTTACAGAGTTCAGTCCAGTCTGTCATTCTTCTCTGAAACAGTCCCTTGACAAATGCAAGTCCTTCAAAAATTCTAAACTCTGCCCATTGCACTAGAAATTGTGCAGATGTAGTTTTGATGTATAAACATCCTTCACTTCTGAGTGCTGTTGGACTGTTTCAGATATCAAAAAAAAAATCACAAAGGAAGAAATGAAATATACCGGGTTTGATATGTCCAAGGAAAATCTGGACTCGAATGGCAGGTTCTTTCAAAGGGTCAGTCTGAATTAAGAAATCTTACCTTGCCTGAATTCCTGCCCCGTATTATAGGTGTAGTACTTAATTTCATGTAGACGATTTTTCTAAGTTGTGTAAGTAGTTGGATCAAAAATCTTTATTCAATATACTTGTGAAATATCTAGAGCAAAGTAGTCCTGTCCCTTCGGGATTATCTTGGTGCTAACTAGGGATAATGATGGAAGTCTATACTGGGTAATGGTTCTTTATATAGCTCTAAGTATGTATCAAGCATCTGTATTACAAAAGGGTGTTTTTAAGCTTTTTGCGGATAAAGCAATATGATTTGTATTTTGAAATATTATAGAACAGTTTTAGTGAACTGTTTGATCCATTTTTTTAAAAGTCATGAAGGAGGCACGCAGGAGGCTTTTTCCTTTAGAAAGAGTTTTTTTCCTTCCTTAAAACACTGCTTATTAATATATGTAGCCTGTACTTATTGTTCTTGATATAGTATTCTGAATAATATAATTTAACTTCAGAAGCTGAAAGAGTTCATCTGTAAGATCTTCAGACATAGAAGAAACATCCTGTGAAGCACTACAGCATGACATTTTGTTTTTCTGCTGCATAGATATTTTGCCCTGGTAAAAGCACATACACTCCTGAGAGTGGACACTTTCTTCTATTTCTTGTTGATATTTTTCAGATACAGCATGTAAGTAATCCTTTTACCAATCAGTATTCAATTAATATCCTTTTATTTGTGTATTTCAAGCTTGTTCTGACGGCTGTGTGATCCTCATCACCAAACTCATCCACCGTGACTCCATGCTTAATAGGGAATTTCATGCCTTCTAAGCCTTCCATGTGTCAGAATGAGGAAGTTACCATATAGTATTTGCTTTCATGTAGAAATAAATGTTGGTAGAAAACAAATTAAGATATTAGTTACCTGACAAAACAATTGTGTAAAGCTTTAAAAATGAAACAAATTTGTTGTATGATTCCTTCTCTAAATTAAGCCCTTGCAGGTTTCAGATGCAGTGTTGTCACGGTAAGTCATGGTCTAAGAAGCCTTGAAAATACTTTGCAACACCTGGTGATGGTCCAGGGAAAGAATTAATAGTGTGTTTGGGGTGCAAATACTGGTTTTTGCCTAATGACAACTGGAGGAGAGAGGTAGTACCCTAGCAATTTCCTGCTCTGGCCAGTCTGACTGATGTGTGAAGAAAAACATAACCATTCATATAAGCAGCCTACTTAAAGCACCTGTATTGCTTATCAAGCCTTAAGGAACAGTGATGTTGCCTAAACTTTCCAGTCCTGCACCAACTTTAAGTAAGAGAAGTCAAGTCACTGTTGGGCAGGTGAAGGATTATGAAAATATTTTTTATTTTCATAATTTTTAATCACTAATTGTTTACCCTCATTAATAATCTGGAGTGATGTTATAATAGTTTCTATTCAAGTTAGCCTGAGTCAGATTCACATGCACCAACAAACTGGGCAAGGACCTCTTTGAAGTGTGCATTTAGCAGGCTTTTTAATAATAGGTGGAATTTTTATGAACTGGAGAAAAAAGTTTCATTTCATTTCTCAAAGCATTATGAAGGCATTGGATAGAAAGTGACATAAGAAAAATCTGTAAATAGCTTTTTCAAGAAATAGAATGATTCTAGCCAGCATGCTTCATGGAAAGTAAATATTGTCAATCAAATAATTGTTACCTAGTTTTAAGTGCTCCTAAGACAAAACTTAGCTTATCTGGCTTTTCAATAAAAGGTAGAACATGCTGTTAAAACAGTTCAATAATCAAAAATGTATGCATGATAGAGTGCATAAATTATTTTTTCAAGGATGGTCTTGTCCAGTATGTTACAGTAGATCCTGCAGTCATGGGCTCTTGAAAGCTTCTGCTGAACATATTTTCTCTTGGATTATTTCATGTCAGAAAAGCTTGTAAACACTAGGCAAAGCTGGGAGAACAATAAATGATGCAGACCTATTGGTGGGACACATCCAGAGAAGTTGCGGTAGGGCATCCATGTGAATATGGTTTTGGTTTCTTGCAGCAGCTTCACTTTTAATTTTAAAAACTGGACACTAATTGGAAGTTGCACAAGCAAAAGCAGCACCAGTTGTCTTGGACTTCTGAAAGGACTAGCTCCCTGTTTGGTGCCACTGCTGAAAAGAAAGGACAACTCTGTTTTGTAACCTTGGGAATATGACAGTCAATTGTGTTGGCTGTACAGACATGAGAACATCAGGAGCCTGGGAAAAAAACCAAAGCCAAAAACCTGCAAGGCGTTTTAAAAACAAAGGATAAAAGCATGGCATACCTTTTACTGAGGCTAAGACCTATTATTTGAAAGGACTAAAAGATGATCTTGTTCTAATCTAAATATTTTTGAGGAGGGTAGTCTTATGGCAGTAGACTGCTTTTCTTAATATAGCAGAAAGTGATGAGATTCTGCAGTTGAAAGGTGAACATAGACAAATTGAGTCTAGAAAAGAGAAATGTATTTAACAGTGAAAGTAGCTAACCATTGAAATGCCTTAGATATGGATATGCTCGCTTTAACCTCTTTTGACCTTTGAAAAATTGTTTATCTTGAATATCTCTTTGAGTTACAGGGTTGACTTACAGACTTCAGGCAGAAATATTGAAGTCACTTGGCTTGTTGTACCGAAGAGGTCAGACTCAAGACTTTTGCAATGTTCTGACTTTTAGAATATCGGAATCTTAGTTACAATATATGGTTAGACTGCTTGACCTAGCTCACAGCTTGTATGCATCCCAATTATTTTTTCCATACTCATCATTCAGATAGAGAATAATTAACTTTGACTGCTGCTCACCTGCACAAGTGTCTTAAGCTTTTCTCCAGCGAAATGTTCAAAGCTTTTGAGGTTGCTATGGTTCAGAGAACTGCAAAGGATGTTCAGTTATTCAAATGAAAGTGCTTAAAGAAGTATCTCAATTAGTACCATGATGCAATAAAATACGTGGAATGTTAAACGAGTCTGCTAAATGTTTGTTTAAAACTGTTTAGTTAAAGCAAAATTCTGTCATGACTTAAATATACTTCATGTTGTTATACTTAAATAACTTTATAGAGCAAGTAGTGCTGGAAACTGACCCATTGATCACAATTTCATATTGTCATGCTGCTTTGATGTATGGCATAAATCAAAAATGGTAGTTGAGGAGTGGGCATGACAAATGTTACTAATACAGGGTAAAACCAAGATTAAACCTATTTAAGCCTGCTTATAACTTCTCATACAGTACCTTGTCTGTAGCATTGCTAACCTATGGCAGTCTGTTATGCCTATACATTTTGCAAAACTTTCATACCTACTGACTTGCATTTTCCATAAAAATGCTTTATAGAAACTTGAATACTCAAGCTAGATCCAGTTTATTTTTACTTCTGTAATTAGACTGATACAAAAGACTGATTCTTAGTCTGCAACTTCGAACTAACCATTAAAATGACATGAAATAAGTGATAACACAAACCTATGAAAACTAGTTATGCAGACAATTTACATTTTCAGCTTCTGTTTTCTTCCCTCGAGAGTATATTTTTTTAATCAGGCAACAGTTGCTGTTTGGGTGTGGAGAATGTTCATAATAATAATCAATATAGTGTAACTTCAACTTTGATACTAGCCTAATGATGCACATGTCTATGACGCTGACTTAAAGTTTAATACTTTTCAGCATAGGTTTGTACTTCTCATGGCAAGCAGAGTACTGAATGGCCCTGAGTCAAAAGGTCCAAAACGAGACACTGAAAAATCTTAATGCTAGATGAAATGGGATATTTAATACAAACTGTAAATAATTACTTCTTGATAAGCTGGGTGGAATCTGAGCAGCTGTTTTTTCTGCAGAATGATGGTAAATAAAACTCACTGTTGACAGAATCAGTATATGAAAAAGAATTAAACTTCTTTGGTTTTTTCTTCTTGAAAGGAAAATGTGCTATGTTTGGTCAACGCAGTCTTTAATATTAAACTCAGTTAAGTTCTTAGCATGTGTGACACTTGAGTCTGTCTCTAGGACCTGTAATCATGCAGATTAGAGTTTGTATCCTTAAAAGTGTTACAAGGGGGTAAATTCATAACTACTGAACACATCCCAGGAGATCTGGAGAGAAGGGATTTGAAGAAGAAAAAACCCAAAACACAAGTATACCTGTTCAGGGCTAAAATGCCTATTCCTTAAATTTTCTCAAATTGCTCTGTTTCTTAAAGTTTGCTAGAATATAAACTTTGAAGTGATGACATGAACATTGGTTAATCTAAATATCATATGCTTAAATTCTTGATAGATGTTTTCTGATGGCAATTTTTTATTACTAAACTCAGCTTGGTTTCTCACTGAAAATATTGAACCCAACTTTAGCTGACTAACTGAAGTAGCTTGGTAAAGAAAAAAATAGGGGGTTTTCAACTGGTGATTAATATATTTAGCACTGGTTCAGTAAAGATTTCCAATGAACAAATTACAATTTTTAGGTCTAATATCACCACCTGATCTAAATTATGTATACGTTTATGTAATTGCCATTGTAAAACTGCTCCAAAGAAACATGAAGATAAGATGATAGTGGTAGAAATTTGAATCTTAATTGAAAGCTCTTACAATGGAAGTTGACATTTTTAATAAGCTTAAAGAGAAGGGTTTTCCCATATTACAGTACCTCTTTATCAGTACTGAGTGTGATCATTTGAATTTCTGGCTTTGACAATACATTGCCTTAATATTAATGTAATATTAATTAATATTAATTACATTGCCTTAAAATTAATATTAATATATGCTGACAATTATTAATTAACAATAACAACATAAATGAAAAAATGTAAGTAGGATCTTATGTATGTTTGTAACCTAAAGCTGATTTATCCTATTGCTAACTTAGGCTATACTAAGACTGTGCAAGGGTGGCTCCTTGCTCCAATGTCTTCTCATATTTATACTCAGCCACCTTCTGCTCTGTGAACCTGAAGGAAGTCTCAGGGACAGAACTGTCTGTTCCGGAGTGCAAAGGACTCAAACTTGTTTACTATGACCGACTACCAACAACTGCGTTTCTGCTGACCATGAGGAGCCACATGGGGACATAACGTGGTGGGAAGCAAACCATACTGCAGAATAGCAAGCATTATAGCTGCTGCTTTGTAGAGTGTTGTTAATAAAATCTCTCAAAAGCTTGACTTTATGCTGTAAAATGTTTCTCAGTTTCTGCCTTGAAAATTGAATCTTTATAGAGAAAACCATTACATAAACATTGAAAGACTGCATTTGTCTTAGTCAAAACAGAATCCAGGATTTTACTTCTTTTACAGCATGTTCATCAACATTTTGGCCAAGCTTAGTTCAAAACAGTACTTGGCTTCACAAGTTAGCCTCTCTATTATACTCACTACAGGTGAAATGGGCAAGCAAAATGTGCTGTGGCTTAGTCATCTCTTGCTGCACTCTGACTTTCTGAAAAAGAATACTCTAAACTCAGAGTCAGAATATGATGACTTTAAAGAAGCAGAAATTTTTTCTTTAAGAGTAAAATTTAATGGTTCCAGACTGTGATTTGTTGTAGATTGGTCAAGGCATGGCTTGATGTTGATGTGTACAGAGTGGAGCAGTACTACTGCTGTATTTGAGGATGAACAGTCTAGTTTGTTATTCTTTCCTCCCCTTCTCCTTACTGTCAGCTGGCAAGATTTAAAGAGAGCTCTAGCTCTGTTTCAGAGGCTGTAAGAAGACTGAACCTCAACCCTTACCCCTGCCCACCAATAGTCAAATTTCTTAAATTTACAGTTTTGCTGCGCTTGTACTTCACAAGCGTATGTTGAAGTCAGCTAACATCCATAACTGAATTAACCAGTCTCACACTATAAGCGTACTTTTGAACTCTTTGCAAGTAAGCTTAGAAGGAAATAGTACTCTTGTTTTAGTGCATGACTTTAGATTTCCATTGCGTGGCTCTTACACGGCCAGTGTCAAAGTTTTAGACTTCTCTGGTTTTTTGCTTAGAGCCTGGAGAGCAGATCTTAAACTTTGTGAGGTGCTCTACTGTATTGACTCATAGACTGAGCACTGGATTACTTACTGAGAGTAGTTTCCTTTAGGTCGTACTTCAAATACATCCTAAAATAGTAAATAAAACTTTACAAGCACCTTGTAACCCTTCTTGCCCTTGCCTAGTTTCTTGTTTCTGCTTCTACATGGCTGTTGTCTTTTCTACCTCCACATATGTTTGTGAGAACACCTGGCGAAGTCATTCGTGTTAGAACTGATCAAGCAGGATCAGGGCCCCAATCCAGATTTATCGTGCACAAAATGGATCTTCTGGCATAGAGGGGGAGGGTGCGGTGGAGGCTCATTCTGAAATCAGCAGAAATATTTAGGTTGAATATGTGACTGTCTCTCTAACTCTGCAGTTTCAAAGAGTTTATTAAACTACAGGCAGCAGTTGTGTTAGTACTTTAGAGACAGAAACCAGTCTAATTTTACAGCTTCCCAGTGACTGCTTTTAGCCTTGTTACTCAAACTGCACTCAGTAACTAAGGGTGAAGCACTCTTACATGGTGGGCTGAGTGACTGACCTTCTGTCCACCGGCACAATCTGCTAAATGAGATAGATAAAACTGTAATAAATGTTTAACAGTTTGTTAAAGTAGTTAGCTGGAATTCAAGTTTCTTAGACTTAATCTGCACCTAGGATAAGCACACTCACTTGAGTACTCAAGCAGAGATTACATCGTGGTGTGCAACTGAGATATCACCGTTAAAGGGCGGGATTTTTTTCAAGGTGTTTCCCATCTCTTGACTGGTGATGCAAGTTGCTTGAGGATATTTGCCTATCTTGTGTGATTGTTATTTGCTGGCTAATGTGCTGAGTTGTGGCCAGGTAATGAAGACAATCTGGGATGAACACTGGGAGAGGCAGAAGAATGGAGCAGAACTGCATAAGCAGGTGCAGCTGAGGAAGCTGGGCTTAAAAGTGAAGGCACAGACTTTAAACTGAATGAGAAGTTCTTGAGAGCTGTCAGAAATTATTGTTGATATATGTAGTCAATTGCTGCAAAAATCGGCATGTTTCTTCTCTCTTTAGTGTAATTTTTGCCATCTCTTATGTACGTAGAAGAGCAAAGCTAAATCTTAATCTAAGTACATACTACAAGTGAAAATAATTAAGCCAAATAACTTTTTTTAAAACTGATTGCTAAATATTCATAAGTGTTGAAATGTAATTTTAAAAAGTGATTTTTTTCTTATACAACTGCCTAACTTCTAAAGAGCTAAATAATCTTTGAAAATGTGGTTGGAGCACTTCAAAATATTTTCTTCTTTAGGTAGTAATTACATAAAGGCAGAAGCTATTAGCTAGTGCCTGCCTTATAAGAAAAGGTATCAACCAGCAAATGGACAACTACACAGCTAACAGCATCCTCAGCAGGAATACCAATAGCAATGTTCTATTCTATATAAAGCAGAAAGGATAAATGGTGTCAAAATAGCATCATGATTTTTGTAAATATATATGCGGTGGAAATTCTAGTTTTTCATTAGGAAGAAGGTTCTAGCCATGTGTTCTAGAGGTTGGTAATTATTTATTTTTCTTGGGGTGGGAAAAGCTATACTTCTGGTTCAAATACATTGTTAGTTCTTTCTTATGGCATAGAAACATGACCATGAAAGGTTTTTTGACTTACTCAGAGAAATGATGATTGCTAGTACAGCACTCTGGTCTTCTGCACATGTATGCTTTTTCTTCTATGACTTATAGGGTGTGCATATTTTGTCCAATATGAATTTACATGAGACATTTTTACCTGGAATAATGTTTTGGTATGAGACATTACAACCAGTGAAGTAATTAATATTTCTCTATGGAGCAACTCTCTCATTGTTCTTCCTCATGTTCAACCCTGGAAGGAATTGGACAAGCTTCTCCTTTTTTCTCAGGTTACCTGAAAGCCATTAAACTATTAAAGAATGCTTCAAACTGGGTGTAAGTGTAAGGTAGGTTGCCTGAGCAATAACAGAAATTTAAGCCCTAATGTTGAAACTTTCTTAAGAACGAAGTTGGAAAATGTTTGTTATGAAGATGCTTAGCAAAATCCTCAGGCTTTTTTTCAGACTGTGAAGGATAACAAAAAAATCAATAGCTGCAGAGACAATATTCAGTGCAAGTGCTGATATGTCTTTATAGGAGCACTTTGCGTCAAGGGTGATAACATCTGGGCATAGGCAGTCAATGACAGACAAAACAGCGATGGCACGAGATGTGTTGCATTTTTAAGGACAGAGGTGAGCTCCAAGAAAATGCTATAGGGCGGTGGCACTGCAAGCAAAGGTGTTGTGAGGTGGCTCTGTCAGCATCCAAAATCCAGGCTGACCCTGTGTTGCTGAACGTAAAGGACTACTCTTTGAAGTCCCTTTCTGTCATTCAAAATTAAGTCATGCATCTGTCAAGTCGGAAAGACAGCAACTAGGGGCACAAAAGCATAAAATTCATGCAGTTTTTCTTTCCTGCTACTCACTTTGGGTGTGAAAGAGGAGAAGAAACCATTATGAAAAATATAGTCTATACAGTATATGAAGTCTGTGTCAAATTCTAGCTCCTTTTTCACCACAGAGTCTATGGAAACAAATAGGTTACTGAATTTAATATACTGTCAGCTTTTTCTTCGGTAGTAATAGATGTTCTCTTCTAGATGCAAATCCAATGACAGGATGATACATGTGCTGGTTGGGCCAAGTGAGAGCTCTGGGTTGTGAAAAAACCAAAAAGTTTTTTTTTTCCTGTTGATGGTAAGATAGCTCTTCAACTTTTGATTAAAAGCTACTAAGAAATCTGGGAAAATTTTTTGTTGTTTCTTTGTAGGTAGAAATGGAAAAGCATGGAAAAGAGTAGTCAAGAATATTTACTATTTATATTTTTAGAATCCCAACAGAAAGCAAAGCAGCCACAGTCTTAGTGGAGTTGTTTGAGATCCATCTTCGCTTTTCAAGCTGCCAGTAATTTTCCATTGAAACAAGAACTGTTATAAAATCTCTTCAGACCCGGACCTACAAAATGCATTTCCTATTTGATCTCAGTGTTCATAGAATCGTAGAATCATAGAATCATAGAATGGTAGGGGTTGGAAGGGACCTCTAGAGATCATCTA
>VZSC01016794.1:86574-113773 GCA_013398225.1 Steatornis caripensis | reverse complement strand
ACCAAGGGCAAGTCTTCATTTTTCCGTGCTTCCTCTCTTATCTCCAGAGTCTGGGAGTCCTGAGGGCCAGTCCTAGCAGTGAACACTGAAGCAAAGAAGGTATTCAGTGTTTTTCCTTTAATAATTTCAACATGGACAGTGGTGAATCACTTCAGCTGGCAGGTGTGGCAATACCATAGGGCTTAGAAATGGAATAAAGTAACAAAAGGATCTCAACTCATTATTGGCTTTTATCAGCTGTGACACAGAACAAAAGGTCACTAGTTTCAGCTATGTTTGCACTCAGTCTGATATCACTACCCACAAGACATCTGCTGGGAGATTTAGTTTTGTCACACTGGTAATTGTTTTTACCAGGGGAACGAGTTGAATGTGTGTAGTTAATGATAGGACCGGTCTGCTGTTGTGCCATCAGAAACATCTTCCATCTAGATGTAAATATTTTACATAAGCTTAAAAAGACAAAGGCTAACTGGGTTACTGCAGTTTGTACCTACATCAGTACAGCAAAGGGTAAAACATCAGTCACACTTCTCTGGCTAGATTGGCTGGGGATGAGAAAATCTAGAATAGATTGCTACTTGGATTGTGAGCATATTTGTACTGGCCTCTCTTCATAAGAAAGATGTGATCTCTGCAGGGGGAAGGAAATAAAAGGCCAGAGAGAGTAGCAGATAACCAAAAATGAAGAGCAACTTTGTATCTCCAACAGGTGAGTATATTATGTGCTGTAATTGATCCTGCTTATCAGATTAAAACTTGAAGGAGTGTGTGAAAGTACAGGAAAGCAGATATCAACTAAGGAAAAAGGCTTTCAATGGAAGGAAACATTTGAAAAACATGTAATGGTAATACGTTATTTGAACAAAGAAATGGCCAAAAATTCTAGCAGGAAAGGGCCTATGTTCTTAAGTGACTCTTTCCTGGTTTAGTTTTTTTAAGACTTGGCAATCAGAACACCCTGTCATTGTTAAAGATATATAGGTTTTATGTTCTGTAATCTTTTAAATTTAGGGCACTTAGTTCTTTTGTACACTCCAAAAAGCTTCAAAACTGAAATTATGGAAATAGGAAGAAAAGCCTCATACTCAAGTTAATGTCTCCATTTTCTTTCCGTTTATATCAAATGCTTTTTCCCTTTGCCACATAAGTTGTACCTGGAAAAATGTAAAAAAATTTGCTCCTAAAATGTGATTTTCAGAGATGTTATCCATTTGCCATGATCACTAGCAATTTGTCATTTTCTTGTAAGGGTATCTGGGTCACTAAGGTTTGAGTTCAAGTGCAGTGCGGTTGGACCATCCAGATTACATGAGATATTTTTAGGCAAGCTCTATGTCAGCAGGCTAAAGGGAGATGCGCATCATGCACTCCAGTGGACTCCTGGGTGCACAACAGCTGTGATAGCACTGATTAAGTCTCTTGGTAACATCACTGTGTGCTGCAGAGGATCGCGTTCTGGAAGGCACATTGAGTAGGAGGCCCCGGTATCCTTTCCTTCCTCTCAGATGAGCCACTGCAGGTGATACTTGGCTGTTAGCATTGTCATTTTTTCCTGCTGAATGTTGTTAAGACGACTTACCTTCACAGTAAACCGGCATTTCCAAGTTGCATTTGTTCCTTTTGATGAATGGTTGAAAGTTCTTTGCTTCTTAGAGTAACTATTTTATCTTGAAACAGTGAGTGTTAGGGAGGGTTTAAAAGCACAAGTCTAAACTCAAGAAAGCTAGAAGCTCAAAAACTGTACGTGCTCATGCTTTTGTTTTGCAAGTATGCGCACTGTTAAGGAGTGAGTAAATGGAATTATCTCACCTGTTCTCTAGACTGGTACAGTTCTGATACGAAATTATTTTTCCTACTTTCTTTTTATCAAACTGAAATTCACAGGCAAATTAAAGGTAGTTTCCTGCATCATCTTCATTTCCAGTCAAATTTAGTAATTAATACAAAATGACTGCTTTTAAATACCTGCAATCACCATACTCCATAGGACTGATCACTTAATGTGGTGCTTTGTGTTGTTCTAAGGTCTTCCTTGGTATAAACTTATACACTTATTCATGTAATCAGCCTCATTTTGTTTTACTTCATGAAGATTTTTGACACATGCCTTTCAATTACTAGTATAAAAAATGTCTGTGCTTGGTTTTGGCTCCCATCCCTTTCATGCTAATCATAAGATATCTTAATGTGTACCTAGGACATTACTCTGGTAACTACTATTTTCATCCCTGTGATTTGCCCCCACACCTCCTCTATGATTTGAGATGCAAAGGATTTTATATTTGCTCTTAATTGCACACTTTTCTGATAGAACAACAACGACTATTCTTCCCTAAACTTCAAGTTTTACTTGGTTATTTATTATACCTTCATGCAGGGTTTGGATGAATTCGTGTTTGTGCAAGTGACAGGAGGGATCATTATTTCCATTGCTGCCCTCTGGGGAGTTCACTAAATCTGATGCGAAGACTGTGATATTTTCAATCTCAGGTATTCTGTTCTCTTGTGGCAGATGCTTCCTCTGTTTCTTTCTCGATTTTCACTTTTTTTGCTTTTGTGAATGTCTTTGTGTCCTCTACAAGCCCTGCCAGAAAGTCCATGTTATTAACAGTAGTTACATTTTGCAGCATCCAAATGTGTAGTAATTTGCTCGCAGCACCTAAGCTGCTGCTTACAGATCTGTTGAAATTTCAAATTTTGTATCTAGCTTTACAAGGGTACAAGCTCACTTTCAGAAACATTTAAGCTTTCTGTTTGAATCACAAAATTGTTAGAGTAATATTTCTTCAGGTGACAGGAGCATGTTTTCCAGTAGTTGAAGGACAAGTGTTCATATACAACCATGTGTAATTTTTAATTATTTTTTTTAAGCAGTAGTTTCACTTAGTAGTGTCCTTTACTAAAATGGACTGGTATTCACTGCTACACAACATTTCAAACAAGTAAAGTCCAATCAACCCTATTATCTTGGTTATTGTTTCTTTTTTTGTCTGTATCGTGGAAAAGTAAAGTATGATAGATTTGTTACAAAATTGGTTCTAATATTTGTTTTCGTTTTAAAATAAATCTCCGATAATGCCCATATTCTTCTGCTTCCTTCTCTATTATGTATCTATGCATGCGTTCAACTTAATTTTACTGCAACGTACAGAATTAAAAATAACAGTTGCTTTTTGGGGGGGTACTTATATATACACACTATCTGGGGGAAGCTGAAGCACTTCTGCTAACTGCCATGACATACATGCAGGCACGGACATCTAATAATCATGTGCTGCTTTTCTCTTAACAGTAAACCCAAACCACCCTGCTGCCTTCGCATGTTGTGGTATGTGCTTCTTGGCTTTGATATGCGGTCTTGCTAAACTTATGAAATGCTTAGCTTTACCTAAAACCTGTGTCTGAAGTAAAAAGCATCACAGATGACTTCTAATGTTTTAAAATTTTGTAAAGCTCAACTTTGAGTTGTGTTTTCTTTAGTAATTATTATTAGTGGGCATCTGTTGTCATGAGATTAAAGTGTACCTGGCAGCTACTATTTTAGATGCATAAATCAAGTCAATAAAACACTTCATTAGTCAAAAGCAGAAGGAAAAAGGAAAAAAGAACCACCTTAGTAATCCCAAAGCCCACATTTTAGCCTTGCTGACATACTGCCCCAAATCATTGTGAAATTACTCATAAATTAACAACTCCATCATTGGGTAATGAGATTAATTCAAATGCTGCACGATTTCTTAAGCTGAGAAA
This sequence comes from Steatornis caripensis, assembly GCA_013398225.1. NCBI lineage: Eukaryota > Metazoa > Chordata > Aves > Caprimulgiformes > Steatornithidae > Steatornis > Steatornis caripensis. The sequence continues at coordinate 110,020 of VZSC01016794.1, read as the reverse complement.
TTCAAATGGTTTCTTAAGCAATATTATATTCCTACCTTGCCTTAGCTGGAGTCAATCTGAATTAGTCACTCTATGTACTTGATTTATGTTTCTTCTACTGAAGAATCACTGTATCAATATTAGCATATACTACTAGTAATAGGCTGTAATATTGTTGTGGTTGAAATAACGTTGCTTGTAAAACAAGTCACAGTCCCGGGATAGATTAAGATTTCTATACTGACTTCTCTGTTTAGCGATGTTCTTCCTTACGTGAAGTCCCAAGGAAGGAGCCACCTAGTTTTAAGGCAGAACTAGCTTGTCATTTAATGAAAACAGGTAAATCCATTTGTTCTGAAGGAAAATTGCTGAATGTTGTTCTGTCTACGGTCAGTGAAATGTGGTTGCCTTGGGATTGATTGAGAAGTTTTAACGTTAACTGTGATGCTAGAAGTTATTACTGGTAACCTTGGGTTTTGCCATAACTGGACATAGAGCCAGTTCAAGGTTCTCTCAATTTCTGTGAAACTTGAAAGATTTCCCTGCTTTAAATGCTCACTGGCAGTATTTCATGACAGTTAAGACTTCCTTATGGCAATGTCTGGTGATACGTTCTTGATCCTAGTGTTAACTTCAAGTAAGGAGGTTTAAACACCCTGGGCATCTTTTAAGAAAAGAAACCTCAACAGGGCACAACTTCTAAGGCTATGTTGGTTTCATGCGAAGTCAAAGCATTTCTCTGTGCTGTAACCTTCTTAGTATTCACTTTATTAAATTCCTACATGTTGGCTATAATGTCCCTTGTTTTCTATTAAAGCCCTTCCCAGACCAACCTTCAATACACAGTGAGGATAAAGCAGTAGGTACTAGCTGAGATGCTCCTTCGGAAGCTGTCCCAGAGAAGCTGCCATGAGGTAGCTGCTATTTCAGAAAAGAGATGAGGAGCCCAGATGTTTGAATTGTCCTGCTATTAGTATCTGCCACCTCTTGGCAGCAAATTCATCTCCAGGAAACATTATTAGCTGCCACCTTTTTTGTCTGGTTGTAGTTGGGAGAATTTCTCCAAAGATATTAACTTGGTTGCAGAGGATCTCTTCCTCTCCTCAGTACTAGCAAGACTCCAGAGGTGGCCTGGAGCAGTGTTGCGCTGGCTGCTGAATAAGGGGATGCCTCCTCTTTTGATTGATATACAGCAGTACTCATAGAGTGTTCCTGTAGAGCTGACCTGGCAAAGTGACACAAGAAGAGACACCTAGATTGAACAAAATGTTTGTTGTAAAGTTCTCTCTTTTTTTAGAGTCTTGTTGCACCACCTGCAGTTTCTTTGCATATGAATACAGGTATGATTTTCTGCTGGGAGGTCTTGTAAACAGCACAGCAATGCATCTGCTCTTGCCTACTGAAAAGCTCTTGCAGTTCTAGTTAAATTCTCTTGACAGCAGGTGCCAGTTTTCAATGGCAGGTGTTTGTTCTTGCTGCTTGTCCTCTCTGACTTAGGTGTGTGCTACCAGCTGGAATCTGTACCCCAATGGAAAAAATGGTAGAGGTTAAGTCAAAGACCCAGGCTAGGCCAAACAGTGTGAATCAGTCGTGCTGATTCATAGTGACACTGGAAGCTAATGCTTGAGATATTATCTGTGATGTAATTGCTACATAACAGAAAAAACAAACATAAATGTTTGCAAGGTGATCTAAAAGGAGTGTTGTATCAGTCTGGATGTGATCAAAACAGAGACCGAGTTTTGTCACAAGTCGAGCACTTTGTAGTTTGAGGAAACATACTTGTGTGATGCTAACAAAATGACTTGGAGTGGAAAAAAAGACACTGAGAGTTTAGGCATTAGGTTTATGTACAATGCTGAATGGATGTAGTACTTGGAATAGCTTTCAGTTAAGGTCTAATAGATACAGACTGTAAATTGTCCACCTGGCCAATTAGTATTCTCTGCTCTAGCAGACCAGTCTGAGCATTCAGCTTGTTAATCTGCCCTCTGAGCTCTGCCCTTTGAGTGTTCAGGTGATGTGATGTTCTTGAACCAAAATGCAGCCAAGATAGTACATCATATACTCTTGGATGCAACTGGGCTGACTGAATAGTGGGATAGGACTGACAAGGGCTAGGACTCGTGATGTTGTATAGGATGTATAGCCTGAATAGCAAGTCAAGATGCTATGGTATCATCTCCCTACACTATTGCTACATTCATCTTTTCCCTTCAGATGCATCAGTATTGCACTAAGCCTTGACAGGTTTATGTAGTTCCATTGATAGGGCAGTAACATAACCTAAAACTTGCCAATATCTATGTAATTAATAATAAACATTCAAGTGCAGCAGTCCTAATTAAATGGTACCTTGTGATGTCTGCCTTGTAGTTATTTCAAACACAAAAAGTCTCGTGTAGTGGCTGAAACTGAATTCCAGAACCAGGGAAGACACATTTAGGCAGACCCTACTGAACTATGCAGACCTGTAGCCTGGATGGGTTCTCCCTGCCCAACACTGCCTCAGTGATGACTGCTGCTCAAGCAGCGCCTGCAACAGCACTAACCCCCAGTTAATAAACTTTGCTGGTATCTGCTACAGTAAATTGTGATTCATTGTCTGTGTGAGAAAACTGACAGACCATTCCCTGGCATGTTTTTGGCACTTAACAACTAGCACTGTCTTGCAAAAATTTGCTGTCGCAGCTCAGAAATGAGTATGGGCAGGGCTATTCTCAACAGGCATTTAGTGAGATTTGGAGCCAAAAGGAGTTTTCCAGCACAACTGTAGGCTTTTTTTATGCCAGCTGGCATGTTTAATTTATGTCCCTGGGTATGTTTGATTTACTGATAAAGGCAGAGTCTTTTCTTCTTGCTAAATTTCTAACCCTTCCCTACTAAAAATAGACACTTAAAGGTCAAAGTGTTTTCAGACTGAGACTCTGCTGAGAGATTAAACTTATCTGTTTGACAAGTTGGATGATGGGTATGTAAAACTTCCCAGTCAGCTGTGACAGGAAAGATCTTGGGCTGAGGAGTGCACAGTCTCTGTAGGGTTGTGTGTTCTCTAGTCTTGTGAGCATGTAGCATACATGTTCTTCCACTACACCAAAGTCCAGGGAATAACTGGCTCTTGAGGACACTTGAGATTTGACCAGAAACTGGAAAAAGATGGGTCTTTGGTTCTGAAATTACTTTTTACCTAGCTAAAGATTCATGATGCTCTCAGTCTTGTAGAAATAAGTGTGCTGTTAGTCTCTTTTTTGTCTTTGGAGATTCTGGAATTCCTGCAGTGTGGCATTTGTAGGAATCATCCCTGCTTAGTTGGATCTTGATTTCAGAAAGTGTTGGTTGGAAAACACAGGTGGATACTTGGAAAGTCAGAGGATGCTGCTAGTATATCCATGGTCAATAATTCTCTTGAAAAGCAAGGAGCTGCTTGGTAGTCTGAAGGCATGCACGCTGTCCGATCATGCATGGCTAAGCAGAGAATTATGGCTTTCTCCTCATCTAAAGGGAGAGTCAAGAGGTGATTTTAATTTAAGTTTTGATTAGCTTTGTGAAAATAGCAATCAGCAACTCAAAGCTTTGGGTTGAAAGACACACTTCCACTGAGAATACTTTTTACCTTCCTTTTTGTTCAGGAATTTTTCTAATATTTTTATTTATCTCAGTTTCTGAAACTTGTGGGGGTTTAGACTGAGTGCATAAATTCATTTCTTTGTGTAGGTGTTTTTTGTTATGTTTTTATTAACCTGCTGACTATTCATCTCCAAATTCAGAAATAACCCAACTTTTTTCACTTGTGAAGTTAGAATGTCATGTATCCCAATCATTAAGCCCTCCTCCACTAGAGTAATACCTGAAATTTGGTAAGGATGTGCTGACAGAATACTGAAGATGTCATTGATTTAAGTGTATTTTAACTTGCAACTGTATTGAGATCTGTGTTATCCAATTAAAAAGCAAATCCTGAATCGAGCTATAATTAACCTACCTTGTGGTGTTTATATCATTTGGTTAAAACTTTGTTTTTCCTAGATAATCGCATGATACAGACAAGACAACTACGTAACAAAAATAAATTGAGATTTTGATAGGAATATGCTAATTTTGTGATTAAATTATTCAGCCAATTATATGTCATGCCATAAATGCATTTGTACTGTGTAAATAAGTCAACATGCTCACAATAAATACTTGTAGCACCCCTGTACTGGAGGTGTTTGCCACCATAGTTCAAGAGCTTTCATGCTTCTACTGTCTGGACCATGTTTTTCTTTAATTGAACTGTATGAGTTTGTTCTCACCTGGTATTTATGTTTTTCTTAGCTACTGCTACCACTGCAGCCTTGAACAGGTTTACTTGCTGAAAACCTTATCTACTTTTTCTGGTTATATTACGTGATTTAATCAAATATATTGGCCCTATATACAGGCCATGTCTTTCTCAGGAAAAAAGAAAATCAACAATCCTATGCAGGTAGAAACAGTCACACCTCTGGAAGTTCCAAAAGGTGACCAGTGTCATGCAGTTGAAGAGTTTCCTTTTCTTCTTCAGTTGCTCATGACAGAATTCTGCTATTATGAAAAATTTTAATATTTTGCTTAGTGACACTCACAAAGTTGAAGGTCTTATAAGTGGGTGNTGGAAGTTCCAAAAGGTGACCAGTGTCATGCAGTTGAAGAGTTTCCTTTTCTTCTTCAGTTGCTCATGACAGAATTCTGCTATTATGAAAAATTTTAATATTTTGCTTAGTGACACTCACAAAGTTGAAGGTTTTATAAGTGGGTGAGGGTCTCAAGTACAACACGAACGTGTGTAACACATGCTTTTTGAACCCAGAAAACTGCTGAAAAGACAGTTATTTTCATCCTGCATATAATTTGAGTTGCTGGACCTCCAGTGAAACCGCCAAGGTCTCACTAAATCATTGTCTTTTCTGTGACACAGTTGGCCTTTTTTGCCTCAGCTCCCTTGCTGTGGCTGCTGGTGGCGCAAAGATGTTTTGCTGCTTGAGGGTGATGGTGTAGTGAGGGGTCAATATCCTGCCCCTCTTTGCAATCTCCTTAGGGTGATGGAGGGGCAATGTTTTTGTATCTTGGATTTTAACATAACAGATATGCCGCATGAAGGTAAAAAAATCAGTAGCTTGTGAAGTTGGACCTGTTTAAAAGAAAAAAAATTCAGAAAAAGTACTTAGAAAAGACATTTGCTTAATACAGTGCATCAGTGTATGCACAGAGGGGGAAGCAGACATTGTGCAAGAAGTATCCCTGGAGTGTTTCTGCAAGTGATATTTATCCCACAATGATGTGGTTTTCATTAAACTTGACAAAATGATAGCACTTGACTTTTGTATCATTTGTGTAGCAGTCTCATAAGTGGGTTGCTCTAGATCTATCCTGTATACTAATAGATAAAGGAAATTTCTCTTACTTGAGACTCTCACCTGTTGTCTGAACTATTAGGATAACGTTTTTTCTCCCTTCCTTTGTCTTATGAAAGGTGGTATTCCTTCCTTATGTAATACTACCTTTTCTGTCCAATGTGTCTCCTGACTTTGACCAAGGTGGACATATTTATTCAGAAATTCAGATGAACATAAAAGTGTTTTTAAGTAGGCAAATGTGCAGTGCTGGGTTTTGGAAAAAAATCCTCTTAAATCCAACTCTGCCAGTTGGTATGAAATATCCTTGTAATGCTTTGTTCTTGCTATTGCTGAGAATCTGAAACACTATGTATAAAATGCTACAGTTCTGTGATGTGCCTCTATCTGAATCTTAGAAACAGGACCTCTCTGTCTACAGATTTCCCTGGTTTCATCCATTTAAAATAGAAGTTGAATTTCTCATCGTGCTTTTTGTATTTTCTTTTTTAAAAGATGCATTTCAGTCCCGTTACTGTGAGTAATTCCTGCTACAAAAAAGGATGAAATTCTAGTTGCTAAGGAATGTTAAATAAGACATCAATATAGTCAAATTGTTATAACTGCTTATGAGTAGCACCTTCTTTGGTACACTCTTTTGGATTATCATAACCGCCCATAAATGTGAATTTAGTAGTCAAGGTTATAATATTTCAGTCTGAGCAAACACTTCAGAAACCTTAAACTGGGATGTAGTTTTATATGTTCCAAAGTTGTATGGATAGGTTAATAAAAATTAGTTTCTTAGGATTTCTCTTTAGATGATTGTGGGATTTTTTTATCCAGGTTTTTAATGATTTTTTTCTTTTTCATGTATGTATTTTTCATTAAATCTGGTGAACTTCAGAAATGGCAGCTATTCAAGCAACTAGCCTGAGGGTTTCAGTACAAAACATACAGTAAAAACTTTTCCTACTTATGTGAACTCATTGGAGTGTCCTATGTGTTACTTAACTATGTTGTGATTATAACTATTTACATTAGTCTAAATATTTATATAATGCACAACTGTGAAAGTATGAGGTGCTAAGTAGAGAATGAATGTTTTCTTTACAAGAGAGGTCTTCATTTCTTTGAGCAGATGAGGTCTGCATGTTTTTAGGAAAACAATTCTCAAGTTTTCAAATTTTTAGGAAAACACCACAATATCCCAAGGAAACATTTGTTCCTTCTCTTTTAATTCATGCATCTTTATTTGTCAGCTGGCCTTAAATGTAGAGCAAAATCAAAAGCAGCATTTGTAATTGATATGTTAATTCCTTTCTATGAATTGGAGAGAGCATTCTCATCTTCTATCTAGTCCCAGACACCAGTCTGGAAGAGGAGACAAATCGATGTTGTTAACTGTTTAGCCGTGGCCCCACCTGTGGCTCTGGTGGCCATGCCAGCATCCCCCAATGCAGAGCGTGAGTCAGAGGCTGCAGGGAGTTAGTTCTCTTGGTGCTAAATTGGCACCTGTTTGAATGTAGTTTCACTGCAGGGCTATCTTCTTCATTGCAGTGCCTTAAAGTCAGATTAACCAGTAAATGTCTCTTAATACATAAATAAATTGCATGTTCAGTGCATTAGAGCCATTTTGGTTTTAAATTTATTTTCCTCTTTTGCTGTCATGACCCCAACTTACACTGTTTAAGCGATTATTTCAGTCTTGTCATAGACCAGAAAACAATTTCCATACTGGCAAACAAAATAAATTTTAAAAAAATAAACCAAAAAATCCTTTTTAAGTCAGAAGGGAATAGAAAGCACAATGAACAGAGCAAGATATGTCCTATTGATGGTCCTTGTTTAGGGCAGATACGCCTTCCCTTTCAACACATTTTTGATTACTAGGACTTTGCTTTTGTTTTCTGCATTCTGAGATACATGCTTGAACCTTGAAAGGTGGCCTTAATACAGCTATTTTTATTCATCTGAATTAAAATGCCCGTTTGAAAATGCAACAATAAAGCAGTGAGATATAATGAATATATCAGAAAACTTGGAATTAGGTGATACTCGGCATATGGAGATTGCTATGTTACCTGATGGCTCTTGTTTCTAGATACTTATGAACAGACAAGAATATAAGCTTTGTGTTTGGGTGAACGAAAATTTCAACTGAGTGCTTCTTAGTTTTTATTGCAGTCTTTATAGGTAGCCAAAGCTCACAGTCTGAGTTCTGTTTTTCCCTTCAAGTCTCCTGGGATAGACATCTGGTTCCACCTGTTATGTGGGCAGGTGATGTTTGCAATAGGCACAAACTGGTTTGATGGACCTATCTTGAAAGAGGAGTATCTTTCAGGAGTTTTGTGACATTGTTTTCAAGCAAAATAGATGAAAAGAGATGAACTGTTGTGGGATTTTTGCCATATTGGTAGACATTGTTAGTTTCAATGAAGTTGACTGGGAATTCAAAACAAACCTTGAGCAGACTCAGAATAAATTAGAATCAAATAAAAGACAAAACTTGCGTGATGTCCTGTGAGGAAAATCTGTAAACTTTTATACAGTCCTAACCAACAGAGATGCTGTTCTCATGCTAATGTTGCCGATAATGAAGAAATGTGGGAACAAAAATACAGTGAGAGTATGTGTTACACAAGCAGAATTGTGCTGAACCAGGCTGAATAATGCCGTTGCCTATGGGATGCCAAGCCAGTCCTTTATTGCTTACTGCTACTGCAAAAACACTCGCTAATCCTGCACTGGGAATTGTTTTTCTAAATCACTTTGAGACTTTGATTCCATTGTAATAGAGCAAGGCAAGGGAGGATTGGGTGTAAGACTTGGGACAGATGGTTTGTCTTTTCAGAAGAAGGGTGCTTTGTAATGGTGTGTCATGCTGGAATTGCGGCTGACAACAGCACGCACAGGGATCAGCGCCTTCAGAGAGGCACTTTGCTGTCTAATTCCTGTGCTCTTTTCTTAGCTGGTAAAGCTGTCTACTACAGACGTGGGTAGTGGTGATATTCTGGTCTCTCTTGTCTTACCTTCTGAAAGTTATTCTTGAAAGTTTTTTAGTTGCAATGCAAAAGGGTGACAGTTGTGTCGATGCTGTACGGGAAGAAAAAGGAAACAACAACTAGTCTGGCCACCAATGCCTTGAGTTTCAGAATTTGGCAGTGTCATCTTACCCTCCAAAGAAGCTGCATTACAAAGTCGGTTCTTAAATGCTGTGGCTAGAAATATGCCAGTTACTTAACCATTTAGGTGGCAAAGGGATATAGCTGATGGCATGCTTTCAGCATAGCTTCACTTCTCCCTAAAAATCCACGTTGAACTATGTTGTATATTGCAGATCAATAGATAAATATTAGGAGGCCAAGAGGAAGAGAGTTTCATTTAGCGGTAAAATACGAAGCTCTTTCTGATGCTCGTGTAGATGTATCCGAGTGTCAGAGTGGGGATTTCACAAAGGCGGTAAGCGAAGATTAGCCCACACTGTTCCCCACTGAGATTTCTGTTGTTAGGAGACTAGAGAACACTGAAACATACATAAAGATGAACTATTGCTGAAGACAACTGAGGAGTTTTGTAATAATGCTGAGTGCATGTGGAAGTACTTAGCTCTGTGGATGACTGCTGTAGGAAATGATCTCTGCTTAGTGGAAGACAGAGTGGCTCAGCTCCTGTGGCTGCCTGGCAGGCTACCCGGGTAAAGGCATCTTGCATCACAATCCTTTTCCCATTCCTTTTTTTGCCCATTTTGTTGCTTTATAATGCCAGCTTTAAGGGAAGGTGATCTTTCTCTAAAACCTGCAGCAACAAAGCCCAGCTAAATTGGGCAATGATGAGTGAGGAATGGTTTCAATCAGTTTTGCAGTGTCTGTGTAAGTTCCTATTAAATATATGAATCTAGCTGAAAAGCCTCTTCCTAGTCATTATTTAAGGTAAATCTCCATGGAAATATAATAATAGACTTAAAAATCCAATTTAATTGAAAATTATAGAATTTAAAACTTCTAGTTTATAATAGATGTTCTGCTTTCACTTTTCATTAATGTGTAATGTTTCTGTTGCTTAAATATCAATGTACTATCTAACTAAATGTAAGAGCATCTGTGAGAGAGTACTTAAATACAAAATACAGATTTCAAAATAAAATTAGAGTTGTAAACGATTTAAAAAAAGAGCTAATGGAGGGGATGCTGCTTCAGTTCCTTATCAGTAACAGGATGTACACAACAGCACTACACAAAACTGTAAGCATAACCAAACCCAAGCACAGCTAACTAATGAATAAAAAAAGTCCACGTATTTTTTTATAATCTCTGGCTGTGTGTTTTATTCATTTCAGTTACAGGTCATTTCTTAGACCTCCGTTCACTTCTCACCAACTATGAATTCTCAGATACCCTTTTATCTGACTTGGACATCTTTATCTCGTACTCAGGCACAGAAGTATACAGATAACTTCATTATTCATTATATTCTATTACTGCTTTTGATTAAAACTGCAAAATCAACACTGAAGTGTCTGTCTGTTATGATTATAGCTAAGTTAATAAACACTGATTTGCCTTTCTCATTAAGAGAATCTAATGTTACTGCCCAGTGTTTTTATAACCTCAGTCTAAAGCCCACAGAACTTTTTCATAAATCAGATCTAAAAAATACTTTCTTATAAAGCCAAATGACTTTATGCATCAATGCTTCCAGATAAGGTCCAGACTAAGCTACTCCAAAGATAGAGAGCATCCATCTTAGGTGATTCATTTCCTCAGCTACTCCCAATGCAATTCAGTGAATACATAGTCTCTGCAATAAAAACTTTTCCCAAAAGGCTGAATATTTATACTAAGATGTACTTAAGTACAAAAATTGCATCATCTATTGTATAAAAGCTATGTAAGCTGCATATGAAAAATGAAATAAAAACCTTAATAACATTGTATTCATTTTTTAAAATGAACCATTTCTCTCAAAAGCAGTGTTTCTGTCTTCAATACAGAAGTCACAAGGGAGCTTTCTCATGGCATCAACTAGTATGTATTTTATCATCCTTCAGTTTTCTGGGAAATCCTTATCGTCACATTTACTGCATGCAGATTCACAAACACATTTAAGAATGCTGACTTTTACTTGCCCTAGCTGCAGGACAAGGAATTGTGATTTGCATGAAAGAACTGGAAGTCAGGAGTGATCATTTTTTGTTTCTGGCACTGATTGACTCTTTCCTGGGTGAAAGAGGGTAAAATAGTTATTTACATGCCACGAAACAATTTCAGGAATTTGAATGTGAAGTATTTTGGAAATCTGAATTAAAAGCTAGAACTATGAAATTCCATGTGGTCTTTTTTTTTTCCCCGTTTTGCAAAAAGACAACCAAGGAGAAATTAGAAAATACTATGTCACGCTTCTGTTGTAAAAAAGGACTAAATTTTCTTTGGGAAAAACAAGTATACCATCTAGAAGAATGTCCATGTGTGGAACTCACTGCTTTTGTGCCTTTCTCAGACTGCGACTGAAATGGAGATTCAGGGGTAGGGAGCAGTATGGCACCTTGGTGAAGACAGGTAGATATGGCCAGTGGCAAGAGGGCAGCAGGAGGAAGGTCAGACTTCCTTTGGGGTCTGTATTTCAGTGCATAACAGGGTGAGCAGCCAAAATCACTCTTGTGGNACAGGTAGATATGGCCAGTGGCAAGAGGGCAGCAGGAGGAAGGTCAGACTTCCTTTGGGGTCTGTATTTCAGTGCATAACAGGGTGAGCAGCCAAAATTACTCTTGTGGTAGCAACCAGGGTAGAATAACAGACAGATAGATAGATAGATAGATAGAGACAGACAACACATTGAACAATTTAGAGATTAACAAATAATCATTAAAAATCCAATTTAATTGAAAATTATAGAATTTAAAACTTCTAGTTTATAATAGATGTTCTGCTTTCATTTTTCATTAATGTGTGATGTTTCTGTTGCTTAAATATCAATGTACTATCTAACTAAATGTAAGAGCATCTGTGAGAGAGTACTTAAATGAAAAAGAAATGCCGGTTTGGGTTATTTTTTTCCGAAGGATCAGTATGAGCATATATCCAATTGCTATTAGGGGAATCAAATGTACGAAGTAGCAGTGGATATTTACAAAGCAGAGGAAAAACTTTGCTTCTGAGAAAAGGCTTATTGGCCACATCAGAAATCGTGAACAAAAGCTGGCGTGCTTGAGCCAATAAGCAGACTTTCAAAACATGAACTACTCAATAGCAGCAATTTGATTGACTTGAAATGCAACTATACATTTAAAAGCACAAAACGTCCCTGTAATGTGATTCCTTCTTACGATGTTCCTTTGCTTTCCACAGCCTAATTCAGAAATTATCTAAGCGTCAACTAAGACATAAGCTGTATCATGGCAGACAACTGACTTGGGGAGCAGTAGAAACTCAAAGGCTTGTTAGTCATTTTGCGACAAAAAATTATCCTTCGTAGCTCGTGTCACTCGGCAAAAACTCAAGAGTTGATGGTTGCCTTTGCCTTGTAAGGGACATTCTCATACAACAGATGTAAACCTCTCCTATGCAGAGCAAACTAACAAACTGGTAAACAGCGTGTTCTGTGAGAGCAGCTTACTAAATCTGCACTAAGCATGGGAGAAGATACCAAGAAACGTAAATGTTGGGTTGTCTTGCTAGGATTCTTGGGATTACCCTTTTGTAGTGGCGCATTTGTTGTTCATCAACAGCTTATTTAGATATCAAACAGTAAATAGCATGCCTACAAATAATACTTCGCAATGTTTGTCAGCATACAACTTTTACACAGTGCTGAGCTGGCTTAAGGTCAGGCAAAAGATTTATCACTTAGTTCTTGCTCAAAATAAAGGCTGGTCCTCAGCAGAGCTCTCACTATTCAATTTCATGTACTCCAGAAGAATACATTGCTTGTACTGTAATTGTATGTTTTGTTTTGGGAAGTTTATTTGTACTTAGGATCCTAAAATAGATCAGTTCTGCATGTCCTACTGGCAGAAAACCTCCCAAACACAATAGGTTAAATGGATGGGTTTTTATTTAGCAGGCTGGATTCTTGTTGAACTATAAATTTGGAAATAGCAGAGCTAAATAAGATAGGATGGGGAGCAGTTATCAACATTCTCCACCCTGTACCGACTGAACTGGCCACAGATAAAAAAGAACAGATCCTTTGCTTTAGGAAGCTGAAATTACTAGTGTTTAGGAGGTGGCATTTATCAAGGAAGGAAAAGAGGTTTCTCGGTGAGCAGGTTCACTGATAAACTTGAGTTTCCATCAGGTTTGTGCCCCTCACTTGCTCCTCACCCTTAGAGCTGTTACCTTAGATCCTTTCTTACTCCCTTCTCAGCTGCCTGCCTCCCAGGGACATGGTATCCCTCCACGGTGACTCTTCCAGCCCGTTCCTCTGTCCTTTGTCCAGGTGGACAGAAAACAGCACTGGATTTACCTGCTCTAGGCTAACCTGCTTTAGCAGGGGGGTTGGACTAGATGATCTCTAGAGGTCCCTTCCAACCCCTACCATTCTATGATTAGATTCTATTATTAGATTCTATGATTTGGCTGCCTTGGACTTGTATGTATGCTGTGTGTTGGCTCTGGGGATGTAGAGGAAAACATTAGCTGAGAAATTGCTGAGGCTTGTAGCTTTTCCTCCATTAAGACAGTAGATTAGACCTCTTCCCCCCCCCACCCCCCACCCCAATGCTGCTTGTTAGCATGACGTGGGAGGACCTTCATGCCTTGGAGACTACTACCCCTTTTCTACATTGAGCTGAAACAGCCCGACAAGAGCAACGGTTCATGGCAACTCCCTGAAATTCAGTTTCCTTGAGTAACCGAAGTGAAAATTGTTTTCATCTTTCTGGAGTTTCACGAGTAAATGAAATGTATGGCAATTAATGCTTTCTGGTAAATAAAATAATGTAAGTGAAGTCATTAACTACTCTCAGCTTTTGAAGCCGACTTTCTTAGCTTTGTTACCTTATTTTCTTATCACTGGGATCCAGGTAGAATCCCTTTCCATGTGATGTTTCTTTTTCCTAGGTAGTCAGTATCATTAATGTAAAAAAGGCTTGTTTGTTTTTATAGTTCTATTGTTAGCTTGCTTATGACAGGAGTAAAAATAGTCGATATTCAGCAGTCATAATTGCTATGAAGAGACACCAAGAGGCAAACACATTGCAAAGCTTTGTGCTAACATTCTGGCTGTCAGTACTGAATGTGCCTGCTTTTCAGAATTATTGTCACCTTTAGCTTGTCCAGAAGGGAGAAAAAAAAAAAAACAAACTGTTAGCAGAAGTAATTTCCAAGGACATAATAGTTAAGTAGATGTGAACGACAGTTTGTCCTAACATTTCAATAAATGCTGGTTTTTAACATTATCTACTTCTCAGGCAAATTAATCCTCTAAACCACAGCTTTTTGTATTGAACATAGCTGTTTCAATGGTTATTTGCTACGAAGATGGTCATAAATTAGAATGACGGTGAGCACACAGTTTAGGACTTCCAGTATAGAAACAGCTGTTAGCATTGAGTCGTTGCGTATACTCTGTCAGTGAGGGTTTATTGCTGCCCTGTGTAAGCCATTTCGGCATTCCAGGATATGCTAGGTCTTAATAGCTGCCCAATATTTAAACGGGAGAACAGCTTGGATTTCAGTCCCCAAAAGCTCTGACATTCCTTTCTTGCACGGTCTCAGAGGGCCATGTGGTGCCTTTAATTGTGAACAAGTAAACATTAGTCTGGTAGCTTGAGCAATTCAGGAGATGAAATGAGACAGAAGTTGTCTCTGCAGGTGGGTTAACAGCTGCTGCCAAGTGCCTCTCTATCTTACGATCTCAGAGCAAGCCTCAGAGATGAGGCTGAATAATTTCCAGTGTCATAAAGACTGGTAAGCAGCAGGAGAGATTTGTTCTGATTCTTGTGGAAAAGATTGATGTAGCATTTGTTTCTGAAGAATTGAAATTCTTTTGTCCAGTTATTTAAATTCTTAATGTAGGTATGCAAATTCTAGCTTTTTTTTTAAGTGTGGTTGTAAGCAGTAAGCAATTAACCCTTTAAATGCAACTGCCTGTAATTTAGCTATCAATTAACTTTCTCTTAGTGCCTCACAAATTGTTACAAATAAGAAGTAGGACAATCTGTCTGGAACAAGTAGGTTGGAAATGTAATTACCTGTCTTATTTGCCGATGTATGTTTTTGACAGAAATTTTAAGGGGACGGGAGAGAAGGATATCATGTGGAAACAGCTCTGACAAAAAATAAACCTCCCTCTCCCAGTACGATCCTATTCAAATATGAGGATTGACCCACTCTGTCCTCATTTTTGTCTGTAGAGTTACCATGCTGTTACTGCTGATGATATATGCTAAGCACGAGATTCCCATAATTATCAAAGGGAGAGCAAGAAGAGAAATTATGGTAATACTAAGTAGGAGATAAAGGAGACTTCTTTGGAAAAAACTAACAAACTATTCAGTCTTCAGCTGAGCTATCTTTGTTCTTCAAAACATTTCATGGCAAGCTGACTTTTCCAATTCATTTTTGCTCATCCCAGTAGTCGAAAGAGGGATGTATTTTCCCATCAGCTGTACATTGGAGGCTCATGCACCAGCAGGCCATTTCTGTAGGTGCATATCTGCAACTGTAGAAAAAGGTTTGCTTTCTAAAAATCCATAGAAAGTGGATCAAATGTGCGATCTATGCAACTGAATCCTGAGCTGTGATCTAGCCATCTTTTATGAGCTAATGAGGGTCACTGTGGGTCAGGACTTGAATGGATACTTCCAGGAAAAAAAAAAAGTGTGGTAGGAAGTGCTCTTTAATGCATTCATAAGTGGTGCTTGCCCTTTGACTCAGTGATACAATGCAGCCTGAAAGATACTTATAATATTTTATCCAGTTTTCTGGGTTGGTGTCCAAACAGATCTGTTGCATTTAGAGTATGGAACAACATAGGGCTTCGATCGGGAAGGTCCAGCATGATGCCATGACAGGGCATCTAAATATCTGATACTTCTGATGGGCAACAACACAAGCTGGGGAAATAAATAAGTCCCTGTCTAACCTCTTTAAAAATAAACCAGGTTGCTGAAAAGATTTTATTTTCTTTTATGATGTACTAAAGGTGAATATGTATTTATGCAATTAATAAGCAAATAGTGGAACATATTCTTCTAAGAAGTTGTAAAAACTAGAACAGTAAATGGATTAAGGAGGAATACAGTAGCTTCATGAAGAAATCCCTTGGTGGTGGTAATATACAAGATTTTGAAGGCAACCTTCAGTTCGGCAACTGCTGTTTGGCACAGCCTAGAGAGTACACCAGAAGAAGGACCATTCTGTGTGTGTCTTACTTCCTAAGCTGGTTTTCCTCAGCAACAACTCTCTGAGATAAGATTCTAAATTCAGGGGATATTTTCCTGACCCCATGCAGCCATTTTTACAACAGTATGCACATACAACAGAAAGGCTGTTTATAAAGCAGGAAGAACTTTGTTTTGTTAGTCCATAACTTTTAATAAAGTAGAGGAATTATGAATGGCAGGGAATTTGAGAACTGGCACTAGAACAAGGGAAGAGAAGAAAGCAGAGGGGGAAAGCAAAGCATGTCAGGAAAGAGTTTAAGGTCTGTTAATATAATTTTATATCATCACAAATCCATTGCTACCAGATAAAACTGTGCTCAATTAACTTTCTTATAGAACGGCTCTATTTCTTTTAAGCTTTTAGTGAATGTCTTTCAAATATCATTACTGAGTGTTCACGAATCCCAGTTCATAACCATGATTTCCTCTAAATGCACCCGATTATCAGGTGACAAGGACCTGGACTGAGACTCAGGTCTCGCACTGTAAGTGCCATTCAATCAAGCATGAATGCCACACTGTGTCTGAAGAAGTAAGGGAACTAATGAGTATTGTATCTCATTCATCCTTGACAACTGTAGCTGGACCATTTCAAATTTCCTGGTCCCTTGAGAGATTCGCATAAGACTTCCATCATGTTGCAGCGTTACTAGGCCAGCAGAAACATTGCATAGAAGCTGACAAAAACGAGTTGAGTGAAAGACTTGTACCTCTATTTAGAAAAGCTATATGTCACAAAGATTTAGTCTTTGTTTTTCATTCTTTGCATGCTAGACTTAAACTTTCTTGGCAGGTACATTTTCAGAGTTTTAATTTCAAAAGCTCTTCAATCTTTTTGTATTCAAAAGTAATGCATGCTAAAGTCAAAAACTGAGCATGGTGAAGACAGACACTCTGAAATAAAAACTTTGAGATTTAGGCTGAGTCCAAGAAATCAAGCATATGTGCAGTTGTTTGAAGAGTGCATGTTCTGAATGATGTGCTATCATCAAAAGCTCTGGAGTAACAAAGTCCTATCTTTGCGCAATTTTTCAAAAGAGTTTTCTCATCTTGGCTGAAGGTACAGATTCCTTCACAAAATGAAAATTTTAGGACTTCTCACCACCACCTTCAACATGTGAATGACCTAATGAAGTAGCTTCTGGTTTTCATACAAAATATATTTACACAACCCTCAGATCCCTTTGCTAGTCCTGAATTTTATCCATGGCAATCTCTCCCTTCTCATTTCTTGCATCTCCTTATGGGTATTAACATGAGTAGTTGCACTAAATTCTTCAACACAAATAACCTGTGCATTACTAAAGGATATCTGGTCCTTCGGTAGACTTGCATTTCCCTCGGCGCTATCAGGAGGCACACAGAGCAGCAGAAGCACTGATCGTGTATTTATAGAGCTTTAAGTGCAGAGTGAAGTTTTACAGTAAGTCAGCAGGAGCACTCTCAATGCAGTCAGTCTGGACTGCTGTGGCTGCAAGATGATATAGTTTACCTCCAGGGGGGCAGGACTGGAAGCACTCTGCACTCCTTAGACTCAAGAAATTTCCTGGTGGTTGTGTGTGGATGTGAGCCTGGCATAATCGCCTGTTCTGCTTCTGCAAATGGTTTATGATATGGGCAGAGAGCTGTTTCTGTATACCTTCATTTTAAACACAAGTGCTGGGAAAGCAATGTTACCTCCAAGGAAAAAGCTTCTGGGGATGCAACATACGGAAGAAGGATTTCAACTGCTGAAGTGTTTGATGCTGAGTTCTTGTTGCTTCCTCAGAAGATAAATCTAAACTTTTAATATGATGATGTGTTGTTGCCCTTTGAGGTTTCCCAATAGCAGAGTTCATTATCTATCTAGGGGAGGTTAAGAACAAACCTTCCATTTAAGACAGACTTTGTGTTAAATGAGGTACAGAAATTGAGCCAAAGTATCTCTGTCAAGCAGGCAAGTTTCACTTAAGTGCTATTGAGAAAACTGTGTTAAATAATGATGAGGTTTATACGACATAGTGCTGTGGAAGGGGGCAGAAGCGGGGGAGATGTCTAACTATAGGTACTCTGCAGAGCTTTTAAGGTATTATGTCAATTTATACATGCACAAGTGTTCATCTGTACTGGTAGGTGAAACATGCTGATGCAGCCATCTAGACCTGCCGGTCTAAGTTATCATAGACCTTCTCTATGTTTTGCTTTGGTTTTCATTCTCTTTTCACAGCATCTCATTTTACTACATAATGCTAATAGAAGAAACAAGTCTTTCTTTCAAGGAAAATAGCACAGTACAGTGGACAAAGCACTAGACAAGACATGAGGAGACCTGTCGTCTTTGTTAACATTGGCCACCAAGTTGTCGAACAGTTGGCAGTTCACAGGAGAGCAGGCAATCGGGTATGCCTGCGTTTGTTAAGCCTCGCAGTTGTGTCACACCATGCCTTTCATCCAGCAGTATGTTTACGAAAGAGGTGATCATCCCTGCCGCTAGTTTGGAAGGGGAAAACTGTAATGAAATAGTAAATGTAATAGTAATGTAATAGTAAACTTTGATAGCTGCCTTGGTCTTATATTCAGATAACTACACTTTAATGGCAGGAGAGGAGCTGTTTCTGGTAAAACTTGTGTGGTTTTTTTAACTCTTATTTTTGGTGAGGAGTCAGGACCTCTCAATGGCACATACAGTACTGTTTTCTGCATAAATGGGTACTGAAGCCCTGAAAAAAGAAAATTTAAACAGAAATGTTGGCGCAGCAGAGCTAGCAAGAGCAGCTAAGAAGTGACACATTTAAGATGTTAATTTTCTCAGTGGCAGTTGGGTGATAGGAGGCCTGTAATGGTATCTGTGGAGGGGATTTAACAGCTGCCATCTTCTCTTGGTGGATGACCATATTAGAGCTGATTTCCTCGGGCACTGCTAATTAGTACATGGAGAAGAATGAGGTGAAGAGGATGGTGGTGTTTTGTCATTCTTGATGGACAGCAGACAACTTTTAAACACAGTTTGATGATGGAATCCCCCAAATTATTTTTTGCATGTCTATTTGTGTAATGCTGTAAGCTATCAAAACCACAGTCTGAACTAGATGTCTTTTACTGCCTCTGCTGTATAGAAAAACAAAAATCTTCGTTTGCTGCTACAGAAACAGCAAGAGGCATACAGAAACATCTTGGAGGCAAAGCTTTCAGTTCTAATACTTGTGCATACAAAAAAAAAATTGTATATACAAGAAAGACTTCTTATGTGCCCTGCTAAATATGCACGTCCACTGGTATAAAGAATTGCAACTGCAGCATGCATGCTCGATTGTGTATAATACAGTTCATTAACCAGCCCTGAGGCTGACTAATTGTGCCAGATGGTATTTCTGTATATACTTGTCTTGCCATGAGTGTTACTATCTTGATTCTGATATTTATCTGCAGTAAGTGGGGGGGGGGGAAGGGTTTCTAATTCACAGACACCTTCCCTGAAAAGACTAATTGCAGATGGAAACAATTTAATGAGTTTTGATTCCAGATATATCAACAGGAATGTGAACAGTCAGCATTCATCAGGGGGGCTACTGAATAAAACAACCACCTTCAAAAAGCTTCTCATCAGCCTTTGAGCATGCTGGTTTGGAGTTGTGGGGAGGTTCATGATCATGTTTTTGATGGCTTACAGTAGTAAGAATTAATGTTTCAACATGAGCTCACTTTAATGATAAACCTCTAAAATATGTAATTGCATTTTATTTTGTGTTCACACAAAGATATTATACTCTACCCTGTTTTTGCCCTCTCGTCTAAGGAGTGTTGATCCTTAGACAAAGACCAACACTTGGGAAATTTGTCCCTTCCTGCCCACCCTTTCTCATGAGTTGATGAGTGTGTAAATTTAGTGGGGATGAATGTTAGATTGCTATCCTTAGGGACTCAGTGCAACATCCCGGGTTCCCTCCCAATTTTTGGATGAAAAGTGTTTTATTTGTCTAGGAAATTTCTCATAAGAGGTAAACAAGTCAAATCAATCCCTTGAGAATTTCACAGAGCAGTGAGTGGAACCACTTCAGCCTGAATTTAACTGAAGAGGTAACTTGCAAAACCTGGTGAAGCACTTCTGTTAGAATTATCCCTCCAGTGATCTTCATGTAATTTAGAGGCTGTGATTTCAGAGGAGAAGAATGATTACCCCAAGAGTTCCTTCTGTAAGTACGTTTTGTTCAGAAAAAAAATAATTGGAACCAGGGAAAAACCCTTCAGTGAAAAGAAGGCAATAACAGTGGAACATTCCTCTATTTTTTCAAGCCTCCTTCATGTCCATTTGGCCTACAGAGCTTTATACCCTTTTTATCAAAAGACTGTATTCATATTATATAGAATATACTTAGCTGTGTGAAATTTGCAGAAATCCAATGCTTTATGCTCTTAGCATTCCTATGTAGGCTGTTTTTTCAACTATGTGTCACAGAGATAAAATACTAGTACGTCAGATTTTGAAACTGAAGAGGTAGATAAATGATTTTGGAAGCAAAGTTAACTCTCTTCTGAAGACACTGCAGACACTAAAGATATGTTGTTGAAAAATTATGTTGATAAGCACGTGAAAATGGAAGCTAAGGATCCTGAGCTGTAGTGGGATTAATTTTTAACAAGCACAAATAATCTCTGCTTGTGATACTAACAGAAACTAATAAATAGCTGTACAACCACATTTTTTTCAAGAAGAAGGTAATCAGGGTTACTGGACAAAGCCAGTCTAACATAAAAGCTAAACTCTTATTTTGCTTTCCCTTGCCTGACGTAACTACTTGCTTAGTAAATAACTGCCAGAAGAATATTTTTTACAAAAAGCATATCAAAAGGCAAATCTTACTGCAAACTGCTTTCATTTTGCCATAGCACAGTGCTTATCTTCTAATTTTAGTGGTAATTAAATCCCTTCTCTTGTGCATCTGAACAAAAATGGCACAATGTTAACAGCTTTTTGAAACACATATTTTTGGGAGGGGCAACAGGCAAGGATGGATAATTTAATTTATTTTCAAAATATGGTTTGGAGTTGTGTACTTGGGAGGCTTGTGCGCCTGTTGCTAGGTTTGCCTTTCACTGCTATGGCAACAACTGAGGAGCGGGGCTCAGTAGGGGACAGCCGCGCTATGCATCCCAGAGGACTCATTGTCCTTGGGGTCGGTGGGCCAAGGTGGGCAGGTTTACACCCAAGGGTTTGAGTGGAGATGAGTGTTCTTAAGATCCAGTGGCTTCGGACCCACCTGTCAGTCTTGTTCTCCCTTTCCCTGGGGACTAAAACCGGTAGCAGAGGCTGAGCAGGCTCTTGCTGTATTCTCGGTGGAAAAAACTCCGTATAGGCAGGGTGTGAGAGCCAGACCAGGAGTTTTTAAACTCATCAGGGCTGCACGTGACCTCACCCATCAGCACCTTGAATTATCCAGAAATATGTCTGAATGCAGTTCATGGTATTTGCCTGAGATGCTGCAATAACTTTCAATATTTATTCCAAATATTAATTACCTGACTTCCGGCTTGTTGAGGTTGTTTACTTTTCTGAGCTCAATCATTTTCTATGAAAAGCTGTGTTCTTGTAAACTGCCACTTAACAAAACAGGTGTCTGAGCTGGAGTGACTCTGTGACTGCGACCCTGAGCGTGTAAGGGGCAGTGAGCATGTGTGCACGGCTCGGGGATGCACCCACCACCCAGGCATCACCCTTGCCTCTTCCTCCTCAGGCTTAGATGTTTGACTTGGGATTTGGGCCCCTTCGCTTGTGTTTGGGATTGCACCTGACCTCATCCTGTCGGTAGATGTTTACATGCATAGCATTCCCCAAGGAGTGTGGGTTTTCCCCTGCTGTAAAGGCATGCTTACTGGGGTGCCTGTGCTTACCTTTGCACAGCAGCCTAATTACTGGGGGGCTTTTCTCTGCCTGCTGTTGGAAGGTTAGAAACACAAGATCCTTCTACGATGGCTTTCAGGAAAGTGCAGTCATCCCAAGGGGTAGCCAGGCTGGGATGGGGCATGTTACTGCTAGTGGTTGCTTCCGGGAACGGATTGCAAGATGTGGGGCAGGAGGATATTTAACATCCTTCACAACCCCTTTGAGAAGGTTTCTAATCGAGCAGCACTAGTTCTTGGCTGAGGACGGATGATGGTGTCGTTATACATGGAGTGATTGTTGCTCCTCACTTTTTCCCTGTTGTGTGTGATTTTGGAGGATGAGGAGCAGAAGGGATCTGTTTTTTATAAATATATACATATATATATATATAAAAAACTGGATTTTTCAAACGTCCAGATACTGCAAGCACTATCTTCTGTGATTTTTTTTTTTCCACTCAGAGGTAAATGCTTTTTTTACCCAAGGTATATGTCCCTACATGAGGGAGGTTTCAAATGGCTGCTCCAGTAATCTGATTTGAAGCTTTCTAGTTACTCAGTGTTATTTATGTTCATAGATCTAAAACTAGTAACACTGTAAGTTACTAGGTTTATGGTTTTTAATATCTTTCTAGATATCAATTAATAGTTTAACTTCATGTTCTGAAATACAAGATTGGATTTTATTTTTTTGACTGGTTTTGTCTACAGGTAGCTATGACACTTAGAAACCCTCAATCCATCCAGCAGGTAGCTTCCAGGGGACAAAGAAAACAAGTGTCTCTGCAACGCTCACTTTGTGTTAAAAAATTACATCTATCGTTACTTTTGCAACTGAATACTCATTATGGCTCAGGTTTTGGGCAAATCAGCTGCCTATGTCATGGTCTTGATTTCAGTTGTCTTCTTGCTTGTTTGCATGCCCTGCTTTTCAAGACTATGCAGTCATCATGATGCAGTCATGACAGGCAGCAAGGACAGCCGAGAAGAAAACTGTCCCCCCACCTTTGAGGCTGCTGGCCAGTATGAGAAACAGCACCAGGTGCTCAGCACCACTGCCCCTGCCTGTTCCCCACTGAGGGCCCTGTGGAGGAGGTGTCAGTCCACGCAAAATTCTAGTTATTGGGTACTGCTTGACTCTAAGCAAATTAGTACAGCTGAGTTAATGCTTAATTAAGGAACGATGTCCTCATCCTGTTACATGTCGGTCATTTGTAGGACTTTTCAGTTGGCTTCTGATGTGCAGCTGGGTCAAACCATGGGAAGCCGGTGGCAGCACTGGTGGCAGCAGTTGCTGCGTGCCAGGAGGCATGTCGAGCCCTTGGCCTGCCCAGGTGATTTCTGGAACTGTGTGTGGGGAGACTGTTGGGTCCTGTGAAAGGGGCAGGTGGCACTGTGACCCCTTCAAACTGTGGTAAGCTGGTGCTGGCAGAGGCAGCAACAATACTGGCAGCACCAGCAGTAGCAGCTGCCATGTACTGAGAGGAGCCTTGAGTACCAAGGGGGGGTGCCTCAGGGGGTTCTTGGATGCTTGATGCCCTCAGATCGCATGTGGGGAGGGACCAGGAGGCAGCAAGGACAGACAGCTGCTAGAGGCCACCAGGATACTGGGGGACTGAAGCTTCAGCTGCCAGAGCACCCACCACTGGTGATAATACCCCTGCAGGGATTTCAAGTAATGGTGACCACCTGACAGCCAGCCACATCCTCTGCATCCCCAATGGTATTAGCCCTTACTGGGACATGCTGCCACCCAGACAAAGCTCCCAAGGGAACATACAGCTGTCTAGGTCTCTGGTTGCAGGGTGTGCCCTGGACAAAGGGACAGAGAGTACCCTCAGCAAGTTTGCTGATGATACAAAGCTGG
>VZSC01016794.1:40679-77909 GCA_013398225.1 Steatornis caripensis | reverse complement strand
TTAAGAAGAGTGTGGCCAGCAGGTCGAGGGAGGTGATCCTCCCCCTCTACTCTGCCCTGGTGAGGCCGCATCTGGAGTACTGTGTCCAGTTCTGGGCTCCCCAGTTCAAGAGAGACAGTCAACTACTGGAGAGAGTCCAGCAGAGGGCTACGAAGATGATGAGGGGAGTGGAGCATCTCTCTTATGAGGAAAGGCTGAGAGACCTGGGTCTGTTTATCCTGGAGAAGAGAAGACTGAGAGGGGATCTCATCAATGCTCATCAATATCTAAAGGGTGGGTGTCCAGAGGATGGGGCCAGGCTCTTTTTAGTGGTGCCCAGCTACAGGACAAGTGGCAGTGGACAGAAACTGGAGCACAGGAAGCTGCACCTGAATGTGAGGAAGAACTTCTTTACTGTGAGGGTGCCAGAGCACTGGCACAGGCTGCCCAGAGAGGTTGTGGAGTCTCCTTCTCTGGAGATATTCAAAACCCTCCTGGACACATTCCTGTGCACCCTGCTCTAGGCTAACCTGCTTTAGCAAGGGGGTTGGACTGGATGATCTCCAGAGGTCCCTTCCAACCCCTATCATTCTGTGATTCTTGATAATGAGATAAAGGCTTCTCTTACCTTGTTGCATTCTTACACATATTAGGAGAGTAAGCAAGATACCTTGTAGGCTATTGAACACTCAAACTTCTGTTCTGTAGAAGGAGGAAAAGCATGCTGTGTGAGCTGACAATAGAAGAGTAAATTTTGAACGGTTAGCAGCCAACCCAATATATGTGATTCTGGAGTTTGGCTCTGACACCTGCATAAGACTCTCAGTGTAACTCTCTGACATTTAAACTTTTTTTTAAAGAGGATGTGATCAGAAGTCATTGCAATGTTAAATTGGTTTTTTTTTTCTACTAGACCCATGTGGGAAAGAGAATGGAGAATTCTACGTTGAAATGAATGAATATTATTTTATTCCAGGTAGGTGTCCTGATAACAGGTAAGCTGAAAAGAAGGCTGTGAGCCTCTGCCCTTCTTTTTCCTTCCTACTCTATCTCCATGCTGCATATGCTCTCCTCCTCACCTCCACCACAGCCTTGTGCTGCACGTTGTGCCATCCAATAACGTTTAACTCTGATTCCTTTTTGCTCCCTGTAATAGATCAGGGTTGCAATTGCTCTAATATCTTTTGTAGCCAGAGTTTTCAGTCATATTTAAAATGGACGTAAGTGCCTACAACAGGGAAGATTAACTCATTTATTTAAGAAATCACACTTGTAATAGCTGTTAAGAAAGTGATGTGATTTCCTGGTTCAGCAAGGAAGGGAGATAAGAGTCCTGATTTTTGTGTTGAAAGCTGAGAGCATACCTCTTTCAAGAAAATAAAAGGTTGGCTTAATTTGTGTCTGTTTGATGTATGGGGGCAGGGGAGTGAAATGGAGGAGAGGAAATGGTTTGGTAACTTTCGTTTCTTTTGGAATCTCTGTTGCATGCAACTAATACTTTGAGAGTCAAGCCTGTCTTTTCCTGTGTTTCAGGCTTACTAACAACAATAAAGCAATTCTGATAATTCACCAAATGTTGAAGCATTACTTTAGAGCATTATTTTATTCCAGTCTGGATCAAGAAAGGCTTTTTCTTAGACATCTTAGATAGCTATCTGTAGTTATATTATTTCAGTCAGTAGATATACATTGATTATAGGATTCTTAATTGTTTGGGTTTTGTTTGATCAACTATATAAAAGACAACAGTTGGAGATACAGTTTGCCTGAAAAATAGGGAGGATTATTGCATTTTGAAAAGCAAATAGTGTATTTTGTGAAGCTTCTGAAGTATACAAAAGGACTTTTCTGCAAATATAGAAATTATGCTCTGTTAGGGTGAGACACTTTAAATGCCTGGGGGTTGAGGCATACTTTTTTCAACAATGAGGAGTAGGTGTAGTTTGGGCCTATTTAAAAGGAATGCTTCAGAACCATATCAGGGACGCACTCAGTGCTGTGCCGGCATGAATTAATCATCCTATTTTCAAAGTACTCTTTCCCCTCTCCCTATAACTGTGCTGAATATTAGAGGCAGTTACAACTGAATACTGATAGCAGTTACAGGCAACGTGATGTCTGGGCTTCTACATTTCAAGACATACACAGGGGATTTAATTGCTGCTCTTGTACCTTTCACAACGACCAGAGGAATGAAGCAGATGCCTTATTAAGGAGACTGAAAAGGTTGGGGCTCTTTATAGTTTGGAGCAGAGATGTCTGTGGTTAGGGTATGGCTGAGGCTTATAAAATTGGTGAAGGCAAGAAATGAACTGTTATTCACTAAATCTCACCACGGAAGAGCTAGGAAGTGGATTTAAATGGATTTGAAACAGTTAAATACTTTTTTATGTGGTGCGTAGTGGACTTCTGGAGATAAATTGTGGAGGCAGACACAGTATGAGCAGATGCAAAAAAGGATGGACAAACTGTGATGAATGACTGGTCCATAGGCAGATAGGGGATTAGTAGGGTTATGCTTGTTAGTATCCGTAATCCAGATCTTGTACGTACTAGGGGAGCAAGAGAGTTATGGGCTGTAGGTAGTGTTGAGTATCAGGTGTCCTAGTGCCACTGGGCAAGGTGCACCGTGGGCCTGGCCCAGTAAGGCGTTTCTTATGCTCTTAACATGAGTGAAAAATTTCATTTAGCAATAGACTCTTTATTTCCCCAGGTGGGGAAGTCTAAACTGCATTTTGGCTTAATTTGTAGTCTCAGCTTGGGCCCTAGCTTGCTTACCTTAGCTGCTGTTACTCCTCTGAGTTGAAGCTGTGAGCTGCTGGCGTGTGGTTTGAAATCCCAGACCAAAGACTAACATCAATTTTAATGTGTGGTATGAACGGAACGGTGACTTGGAGCTGTGGGCAGGAGCTACCTGCTAGTCTCATACCTGTTGCCATCCTGATGTAATCAAAGCCAGGCCGCACGACTTCTTTGTCTCCTGCCCTTTTACTGGGCAGCAAAGGAAACCTTTGCCTTCTCTCAGCGAAGAGCGGTGCTGCTTGCTGCTCCCCTGCAGCCAAGGAGAGAATGAGGAGGAGAGAGGTCCTGGACTTAGCTGGAAGGCAAAGCTGCCTTTGCCACATCCCAGCTGAGATTTTCTTTTTTTCTTGGCTGTGTGAGTACACAGCTCAGAAATGCTCTCCTGTTGCTTTTAGTCAAATCACAGGGAATAAAGCATGATGGCAGAGGAGATCTTGGGCAAACACCTGCTTCACCTGCTGATGATAAACACCAGTGACTGGAAGTCTCTGCTGAGACCAGTGTCTGCTTGTGTGAGTGTTTTACTGATGTGCTAAATTTGATTGCAGTTATTGGTTTGAGTGGAGAAGTTACTGCTGCCAAGAGTGGTTGTCTCAACAGACCCGACCTTGGCATATGTCCTAATTTGGAGACAGCATGGGCAAAACCAGTAGACTACCTGATCAAATATGCAATGTCTATATAGCTGTTTGAAAGCTTTGAGGTCTCAGACTGAAAGATGTGCATAATTTATGGGGTTTAAGCAGTCTTAGCTTTTTTCTTTCTTTTTAGAAGATTGGATACCCAGTGTGAAATAACCTGTGTGGAACTTAGCTGCCTGCAGCGTGCTTCCCAGTACCAGAAGGAACCACGCTGCCTGCAAATCTGGCCTGAATAAAGAAATCAGGGTTGCTGTTTGTGTAGATGATCCTTAATAGTCCTTCATCCTAATGTGCAGCAGCACAAACACACTATTTATTTAATTTCAGAATATTGAGGTGTTGGTGAAGAAGTTTTTGTGAAGTCCAATAGACTGTTTTTGTTATCTGCTGTCACTGTCATTTGTTGACCTGAGTAACACCTACAAATACGATGTGAAAATCATCACCATGAAGAGTATACCATGTAGATTAAGTGGAAGAACATTATTTGTTCAGGAACCAAAACATCAGGAGCTAATATTGATGTAATAAAATATATTCTGTTAAAATTGTTTAGAAGTGGAAAATCTTCCTATGGGGTATTATAATTAAGGTGTAGAAATCAATGCTGCTAGGTGTCAAGTTAGGGTCTTGATAAAGTAAAATCAGCAAAAGATATTAATATGGCTGGAGAATATGAATTATGGTATTTAGCTAGGGTAAATTATAAAAATGTATGAATTCATGTGTATACAATATAGCTTGTATGTTAGGGAATTTTTTTTTATAGGTAGCTGGTGCTAGTGGGCCCTTTTTCTTGTTAACTTTTTCTAAATCATCTCGTTCTGGTCATTTTCAAGCAGGACAGTAGTGTAAACCAGTCGTTGATATTTCTTTTCAATTCTGTTTCTTTATTTCGCCAGGCTTGCAGAACGTGCTTTTCTGGATATTGGGATGCTCCATCCCTCGAAATGCCTGGATCTGTGTTTTCTGGAAATGCAGATGTTGTGCAAAATATATTGCAGAAAGAGCCATCTCTTTCAGAGGCAAATGCACCCAGCGCTGATGTGTGTGTCAGGGAGTTGGGTGGCTACAGTGCTAAGAGAAACTCAGAGATTTTGTTGCTGATGGTTGAACTGGAAAGGGCTTTAAGGTTTCAGTGGTGTATAAATACTTTGCTATTCATTTTCAGTTCAGAAAGTGATATTTTGTGCTGCTGCTTCTTGTATTTTGGGCAGGGCTGTGTGTGTGCATGTGTGCCTTCAGTGGTTACAAATAAGAGTTGGCCAAGGACAAGGATCTGTCCCTAGGCAACATGGTTATACTTACAACTAAATTTTATAGACAAAAGCAATTGTTTTATTGGCCTGAAGACACCTTTGTTTGGATGAATTGTTTGTAACAGAGGTAATCTTCCAATTCAGAACGGTCTTGGGAACTGTATACCGTTTATGACACTTCACTTAAAAAAAGAAGGTGAAGTTAAAATAAACAAGGCCACAGGCAGCAGTTGATTTTGCGTTGGAGTATTAATCCTTATAGCTGGTTCTCCTTTCTGGTTTGGTGTCACATTTTAACAACGGGTGTTTCAGGGGATACTCAGCTGTCAGACATTGATATGCACAGCCCTAAGTAACTGTTTGTGCTGCTCCAGTATGATGGGGACTCCTGCTCTTTGACACATAGTTTAAAATCCTCTTGTTTTTTTTTTTTTAAGTAATATTAAACTTACGTCTTCTCTCTCTAGTATCAAGGTTAGAAATTATTATTGGACTGCCAGAAATTAGGATTCTAGCAACTGGATTGTTTTTCATATTTTTTTTTATTGCCAGAGGAGACAGCTGTCCACTTTTCACTAAGGACTACCTTAGCAAAGCAATCTGAGTTTTCAGAGATATTCGTAGTTATAATTGACAAGTCCAGCTTTTGAGTTGGAAGCCTTTTAGAAAGCCTAGATAGAGCAGCTTTCACAGTATTGTGTCCATGTTTTAGAAATTAAAGTAGCTGCTATTCACCTGGGAGCAAGTCCCAGGAGTTTTGGAGAATACCGTTGATGTAATCGCACACCAGACACAGATATTCTCCTGCAGTCACCGTATTCCAAGAGTGAAAAAATGTACAGAATTTATATAAAACTTCTATTGTAGTGTTTCTGCTTGTAGCTTCCTCATTTCAAGTGCTAGGATAATATGGATGCAGAGAAAAGAAAGGAGGTTCAATCAGTTTACAAGTGTCTTAAAAACCCAACACTTCCTGCTTGTCTCCAGTTTTGGGCCAACCATTGGTCTTTGCATATTCCTAACCAATTGTATTCAGACTAAGCACATGCTCTTTTCTTTAACAACTTCAGAATTGGAAATTTGCTGATAACTGTAACTTCACTTGGCATGGGAGTTCAGTCTGACAAATGTTTTATTCCTCATTTCCCTCGGTTTCCATCTCTTCAGAAGTGTTGATATTGAGCCACAACATTCAGGATTGACAATATGTCTCTGAAAACTGGTGATCTTTGAAGTTATGCCCATTAAGCATGCTGTCCTCATTTTCAAAGGTGGATATTTAGGAATCCTATTTGCAAAATAAGGGTATTATCACAGCTTGAAATATTTTGAATAGAAAGGATGTATTGCTGATGTAAGCAAAGTTTGCAAAGGGTGATAAGTATGTCCCGGTTATGGCAGTGTGTATGCTATGCAAGATCTGTCAGGAAACACATTATTTACCAACAGATTAACAATGTGTATTTCCAAAAATCGTACTTGATGTATGAGCTGCTAGATGCATTACAGTGAGAGGAGTTGAAATAACTTTGAGGTCTACCCACTTTGACCTTAGACATAGGCCATATATGCCAAATTTCTAAAATAAAATTTAATAACTACATTAGATTAGTTATTAGGCTGTGTTCAGCCTCACAGCCTGTTGTGTTTCAACATGACTTCAATAGGCTTTTAGATCATGGCTTTAATCCCAGAGATTTTGAAGCAGCACCACAGTGTCTTTTAAAATACATGGGTATGAAGCAGCTGTTGAAAGTGGAATACTGTGGATGAATAGACCACTCTGTTACAGATATAGGACTTGCTACCATTTTTCCTTGAAAACACATTTTTGCAATGCACTTGCACAAGAAGTGTGGCATTGATTACAATGCATGCCTTAAATAAACAGCCCTATTAAAGAGCAGTAATAGGGCCAGACTGCCTATAGATTAGCTTCCAATAATCTTCAATATATCCTTATCACCTGCTCTTAAGTGTAGGGCTTTCGTGTGTGAATAAGAAACATGTATACAATTGGAGTGCAAAACTGAAACTGATTTAGGGAAATGAGTTCAACTGATGCCTACATGTTTTGGATGTCTTAAGATGAGCCTGCAAGACTGCAGGCTAAGGTCCACGTTCCCAATAAGGCACACAGAGATCAAGATATTAATAAATTCAGAGTCTTATTTGACAGAAAATAAAATACATGAACATGAATACACAAGCACATGTATTTTGTTACAGGGTTCCTTAAAAATAATTGCTTCTAAACCAGGATTTTTACTTGAACAAACAGTTGTATCTTTAGTCCTTTTTTAATTTAGCAAATCTAAATTTCCTAAAACTGGGGCTAAATGCTCAGGAGTTCCTCTGACAAAGGATTCCCTCACAATCTGGAAGATTATCTAACTACGATTTAGAGACTTGCAGCAAGGATGGCTGACTAAAGATGGAACTCTCTGAGTCCATTAGGAAAGGAGAAAAAAAGTGTGAGAGAACCCACTCAAATTTTTCACAAGAATAAAGTGAGGACAATTATACCTTCCTTAAGTTTTGTGGTGGGTGGAATCGAGGTCCCTGGTGTCAGATTTGGACCTGCTTGCTTTACTTTCTTCTTCTGCTTCTCTCTCCTCCTTTTATTGTGTGCAGACCTCATGCACCTATCTGATGAAAAGCTTGCATTTATTCTTATGGAGTCTTTAGATTTAGGTGTGTTAACAAAAAGGGGCTCTTAAAAGCTGGGTGGAGAATAAAAGATTGCCCTTATTCCTGGACTGAGTCAGGGGAGGGGCAAGTGGCAGCTGCTTTTGGGAACAAAAGAGTTTCCAGAGAGCTATTACCTTGGAAGTCCCACCCACAGCAGGACCATCAGGAGCTAACAGCTCTTTCTGGACTCTCTAGGTTATGGGGGTTGCCCACATTATCATGCCTGGAAGGAGAATTGCAAGATCATGCATTCGCATCCCGTGCCTATCCTAGGTATTGGGAAGCCGAGCTGGCATGGGAGAGTGTCCAATTCATTCAAAAATGCTAGAGAGTGACTGCTGACGAAGCCCATTTATCTCTTCTTGGCTAACAGCTGCTGCTGGCTCACCCTTAGGCATGGCTAGGCAAACCTTACTGTTTAACCCTTGCAGCTTTGTGTCTGACCACCTGCTTCAGCCAGCACGGATGTGAGTCAGTGGATTGTTTAGGTGCAAGCTGGGACCTCTGTGTTACACTGCATTTAAACTGTGACACAGGCTTAAATAAAGTGCATATTTTTCCCCTTCCCCTTCTCCCACTGGCATCGATGTGCACAAGGTTGTTCTCATCTCCCTTTATGCTGCTGCCAGGGAGGGTGAGCAAGTCACAGCTTATGCTGTTGACGTTTCAAAGCAGTATGTGTGTGCTGGTTGCTCAGCTGAGCCAGACAGTCTTGAAAACAGAGTGCAGAGCCATAGTCTTCCCCTCACTAAGGGCAACGGCTTAGGTTTTGTGTCCCCTGCACGGCAGCAAATATTCTCAGAACTTTTAGGATGTTCCCTCTTGTCTATTCTCCGTCAAATGAAGCTGGAATTTCTTAACAAGCTCAAAATTGTTGGAGACATCAGATTAGGGGGAGACAGGGAGGAGATAGATCAATAGTTCAAATTTTAAAGTAATCTTTCCATAAGATCCCATCTTTAAATAACTTTTCATATCTTCACCTCATCTTAGAGAAATTAATTGCAGTCTTCCAACAAGTGTCGAAGGAGTACTTTGCTGTGCTTTCATGCTGCATATTGAAGGATTGCTTTAGTAGCATGAGAGTCCTGTGTTTCTCAAAGGAAGCACTCAGTCCTGTTTCTAATCTCTAGAAGTTAGATGGGATAGGGTAGAAGAGAGGAGAGGGAATATTTGCAGGCTTCTGAAGCTAAGTAGTGGCCTTGGACCCAAAATTAATGACTTGAATCTTAAAATCTGAAAAATTCACACTTAATTTGACTTAAACTCTTGGATCCAAGCCAGTATATAAACTCTGAAAGGTTTGGTTCTCCTTCTAACTCAAATTCTTTTAGAAATAAGGTAGGTATCAACATGTATTCCCCTGGTAATCCCAAAGGGGAGTAATAATGAAAAAAAAAAAGAAAAGAAAAAAGTGTAGTTCAGTTGAAATCGATACTATGTGCTGGAAGGTTCAAGAATGCTTGCACTACAATCTTTAAAGTTCATTTTTTTTTTCTCAGTAATATCTTTCTGTATTGCCCAAGATCATGAGTTAACTGTAAAGGCAACAGTGAAAATGTTTTTAAGTAAATTACTCTCCTCTTCATTTGGGTGATTGTTTTTTAATATATTTTGTCTTCCCAATGAACCGTTGAAAAACTTCAGCTATTTTATGAGACATGGTTGATTAGCTCTGTCACTTCAATAGTATCTTTTAATCCAGCAATTATGTGTGTTTTACACCATTGAAAATAATCCAGAAAAGTTTTTCCTGGTTCATCAACTCTCGTTTAAAACAACAACAAAAAATAAATTATGAAGTTTGTTGATTCAAAAGAGAGATCCTTGTTTCTTCTATTGCAGAGATAAGTTAGCTTAGACTTACAACCTTCCTGCAGTATTTGAAAATCAGGGAGAAGGCCACATAGAAGTATGAAGTAAATTGAGCATGAAACAAGTAAAGCTGTGACTTGGTTAATAATTCAACAATGCTCTTCTGTTAGTTACCATTTAACGTAACTAAGAAAAGATTATATGGCATGAGGAATAAACATTAAAAAGACCAATCTTGGGAGAAAATTCCGTGTAACAGCCCACTACATCATCTTTGTCAAAAAAACCCAAAAGGTTTGCTAACTATCTGAATAATTTCTGTTTAAAAGGAATATGTACTGAAATATTTGTTGGAAATATTTTCTCATACACTGTCTTGCTGTTTAGTTTAACTCTTCCACAAAGCAGTAGCTGGATATATGTGAAAAGAATAAGACACATAATATCACATCTTACAGGGAATTGCTTGTTGTACTGCACAGTTTTGCACACCTGAACATTTGGCCTTTACTGAGAAGACTTTGAAGTGGTGTAAGAAAAAAATCTCAGAAATATTTTTATTTGATATTTTGTGTGATGAAATTGCTTCCTAGACATCGTCTTCATCGTGATAAACTATTCATACTAAGCAACGCTGCACAAGATAGTTATGCAGCAGGTACTAGAAACATACTGGGGCAGGAAAAAGCAGTTGGAAGATGGGGCAAGCAGTTAGTCAAAGCCAGTGAGTAAAATTACAAACTAACAGAGAGAGCTCTGTAGCTAGGCATAAATGCTGCTTTGCATACTGAGCTACTACAGCCAGGTTGAAACTTGTGCTGGGCATCCTCAACTGTTGTATCTACAAACTGAAGACTGATTCTTTTCAAGTCATAGTTCTTGTTCTGTGTGTCTCGATAATCCTCATGTGTGTGTCGCTACTGTGATGCGAAGGGGAGGTTAGAAAAAAGTCCTCCAGAAGACAAGGTGTAGCAGAGTTACACCAGGTGTCTGTCACCTGCCCTCAACCGCGTCGAGCTGGGCAGTGCGTGGAAATTAACCTTAGAGACAATTTTGCAGGGATAGGAGATGATTTCTTGAATGATATTTGAGAAGTTTACCAAACTTTCTGAATGTTTGTAAAGTATTCATCTATTTCCCAGGCAATCTTCCCTGACAGGTAAACCCGCTGCTTGTGGTGACAGGCTTGTGAGTTTGAGAAAAGACAGAACGGATCAAAACAAAATATCTGTACTTGGTTTTATTTGGTCTGAAGTAGACAGGAGTACATTTTAAGCTATGAAATATATAAGTTAGAAGCTACCAAATAATGGTATTACACCACAGCAAACAATTAAAATAGATCTGATGGTTTATGTACTGGTAAAATAGTCATCATAGTTTGCTCTCTGGATCTTCTTTATGAATCTGGATTAACTTCCCAAAGAAAATTCAGAAGACCTGACAGAGTAGCTGTTAGTCAGCTGTATTAAGTAACCAGACTTCTTAATGTAAAACAATAAGGAACTATAAAATAATACATTTTGTCATTGAGAGCACTTTTCCATGATGGCATGCCGGCTATGAAATACTTGCTACTTGACAGGGATGTTAGACCCTGAGCATTAGCTCAACTTTGTGTAGTTTGCTAGACGAATCCGATGACATTTGGGGTTTGCCTCTTGGTCTTGACTCAATCTAGCAAATTCTTTTTTGATACCAATCTCATACACTGTACATTCACTGTGGATTCTCATTGTAAATACAAATTTTGTAAAAATTCTCATCTGCATTTGGCTGAGGTGTGCTGTAGTCATTTTTCACTTCAATAGGAATCAACACATCTTGTCCCTTAAATGGACGTGGGATACACTCGCAAGGGGACTGGGGTTAAGGAGGAGGTACTAGATATTTATTTCTCACTTTCATTCCTGTTCTTTGTTACACTTATATTTAGCAAGCTAATTACACAATTTCTGTAGTAAGGAAGCTCATGCTTTAATCAAACTAAATTTAGTAACAAATGGAGTTGTTAGAGAAAGAAATGAGTGTGCTGTGTAAGTAACACCAAGTCAGGTCCCCAATTTATTAAATGTTCTTGTAATTTTTTCTGCTTGGTACCAAAAGTTACGCTTACTGGCACAAGTTCCTGTGGAGATAGGAAAGCTAACTCTAGATACTCAGAAAAAAAAAATGGTTGTTGATGTAACTATCTCAATATAAACAGCTTTTTCTTAGCTTGAATTGTGTGTACTTTACAGTTTAGAAGATTCTGATTGTCTGCCTGGCAACTCTACTATCTTTGCTTAATATCAAAATCAATCTTAAAGACCAAATCAAACCTTTACTCATACCCACTCAATGCCATTTTTGCCTTTGTGGTTGTTACATGTGTGCCACTTGGTATGCATTGGAAATTTAGTAACCAAAGTTGCAGATGCATATAGAGATCTAGAATATAAATCATATGGCATCATATGTGATAGTTTTACATTATTTTCTCCTACATACAGACCAGGCAAGTGTAATTTGAGACATACGAGGAGCAGATCTGTTAAGACTGAGGGAATGTTGGTAGAGTATTTTATTTGTGTGAGGCAGAATATATGAGGAAAGGAGGTGGTTTTAATTGGAACTACTGTGATGTTTTTGAAATGAGCAGACAGGGTTTTGAGCAAATCCCATAGCTGTGGCTGAAGGTCCAACATACAGGTTTCTTTTCTGGATGCTGAAGAAAGTGTATTAATACTGCCGTATAGAAGAGTTTTGTCAGCAAATAAGGAACTATAGGACAGAAATGGCAATTAGTGACTTTTTGGATAACTCTATAATAGTCCTCAGTATTTAATACTGATATTTTAATAGTTTTGCAGAGTAACATCTGCTGTCATCATCAGCAAGGTAAAGAAAGCCTCAGTGACCATCCTGCTCCAAAGTGTGCATCTATGAATACATACACATATTGGTTACTATTTCACATTTAATGTGTTCATACCACCTCTTACTGTATCGGATACCAGTGCTTACAATATACATTGGTATCTTGAAATTGTCTGAGAGATGGATATTAAAGGTTTCACTTAACCGATGCTTCCATTTTTTTATCTCAAACTGAACTGCAGATGCCTCAGTGGGTGAATCAGCATAGCCATCATGCATTAGCTTGCAACAGTGAAGTGGGAAGTGACAACTGACTGGAACCCACAGAAGGAATATATTTGTAAACTGTGGGCTTTTAAAATTAAATTAAGTCGATATTTGAACACAACCCAACAGTACCCATGTTCTGTAAAGGAGCCATGGGACCTTTGACCAGAACAAGGGCAGACGAGCTGTGAAAAAATATCTAGATGATAGCTGTGCAGCACTGTATAGTAGAACAGCATTAGAAGGGTTGGCTGGAGATAAATCAGAAATGGGGGAAGGAAAGCACTTTTATAAAATGGAGCATCTTATGTGGAGAAGGATTATTAACTACGTGACAGTTAAAACAGGCACTAGACTTGATGAACTCCTGGGAGAAAACTCCAAAACTCATGCAGCACCGTTACTTTCACTCAGCTCAATATAGCAAGAAGACTTTAGATAAATCAGACAATTCTAGTTAGCAAGTGAACTATGCATCTTAGTAATATCTCTTAGGAGAATGATTAGATCACTGGTTGAACTCTTCACTCAGCATGTAATTGAGGGTACATATGAGAAGAGCTGAATTACTAGGAAGTAAACATGAAAAGGCTGCTATTTTACCTGTTTTATTTTAGAAACAGTAAAGATGCTGAAGGTTGATTTGAGAAGGAGAATAGAGCACTTCCTCTCAACTTGTAAAACAGTGGCATTTTGCAATGACAAAGGTAAAACCCCAAAGTATGTATGGCAATGGGTTACCTCAACAAAATAATGAAAGATATTTGCATTTACCTTTTGATTTTTAGGAAGGGAAATATTTTAATTTTCTTTAGTCTTTATTTCTCTGTCAATTTTTTGCAAATGGAGTTCCTTCCTTGACAGGTTTAAAATTCATTTTTGTGCAGCTGACTCATAGCACAGTTCTGGCACAAAGTGAAATG
The DNA here is from genome assembly GCA_013398225.1 of Steatornis caripensis. NCBI lineage: Eukaryota > Metazoa > Chordata > Aves > Caprimulgiformes > Steatornithidae > Steatornis > Steatornis caripensis. The sequence goes on along the minus strand of VZSC01016794.1, from coordinate 64,673 downwards.
CCTTATTTTGAGTATTAAGGTGATGCATCACTCTTGACTCTTACCCCTGTGCACAGAGCACGCTGCATCTTAGTTAAAACAAATGATCTTATTCTGTATTCTCAAAAAAACCCCAAACAACAAAAGGATAAGGGGAAGACATATAGGACAGAAGTAAAAAATCTGTTAGCAGAATAATGATTTCCAGCCACTCCCAAATCTGACACTTGACACACTAATTCTCTGCTCTTAAAACGTGCTGTAATTTTCATGCTGAGAATCACATCCAAACTACATTGTAACACTTTCTTAAGACCCATTTTGCACAAATATGAAATTAAGAACATGGGTGCTTTGTGTTTCATTGTGGTTGTGCAAGAAACCTGACAGTGATTGATGGCTTTTTCCTGCAGGGTTGGGACAGCCTACTAGAATCCAAGGAAATGTTAGTCACAGCAGCCTGTGGATAGATCAAAGCTTGGGAGTTAAGTATAGCCCTGCGTAGTCTTACTGCTTTTCCTTCTTTGCATGAGGAGCAAACATGCTTCTGTCACTATTTTGCTGATGTAGGGTCAGTCTGAATAGCTCTGCCAGTGCAACTGAACAGGTACTTTGGACAGTTAATCTTACAGCACTTCTTTGGGAGTGTAAATAAGGACCAGCTCCAGCTCAGTGCAGAGACAGAATCTAGTGTTACGAATTGTAGACCTGGGTCTTTAAGGGCATCGCTCATGAAAGCCTGGAAGCCCAGTATATTGGCAGCAGATGGGCAGATAAAACAATTCTTGCCAATTACTTGTGCTGCACCAAACTCGGAGATACTGTGTTATGTAAGTGTCCCAAACTGGGAATCTGCATGAATAACAGATTTGTCCATGATGCTTTCAGCTCCTTTAAACAATAGGCTTGAATTAAGATTGCTCTGGCAATTCCCTCTTTCTTCTCTGTTCTTTTTTGTGCCAAGCAGCACTGGCGCTGTGTTTTCGTTTAATTTAGTTTTAATGCTTGAATACATCTAGAAACATTTTCTGACTCTTTCTGAAAAATGCACAAGCACAAATACAAATACTGACAATGCAGAGAAAGTATTGTAGTCAATGCAGCATTGCCAGAACCTGCCAGGAATAGTGATGTCTTGAGGAAACGTTGAACTGTTCTAGTTGACCCTGGTTTGAGCCATTTGAACTCAATGACCTCCAGAGGTCCCTTGCAACCTGGATTTTTTATTTTATGTTTTTAATGTTTCATCAAACAGGCCAGTGATGTTACAGACTGTTTTGGGATGTATGGCATTGCCTAGCTGGATCAGAATGTTTTGATCTGCCACTTTGATGCAAAGACAAGTCCATGAAATACACTTCCAGGCTGGATTTGGGTGTCCTACAATTCTGGAATTATGCAGAATTGAAGTAATTGGTCCTCAATTGCAGTGCTAATCCTGGTTTCCAATACCTGGTAATTAGACTTAATGCATAACATTCAGTCAACATGTGCTGCCATTCAGGGTCTTTGTTCCTCAGTGACGCATCCTATCTATGCATGGAAGTACCCAACCTGCTTCAATATCTTCAATTTTTGGCCTCAATTCATTGTTCTGACCATATTTCTGTGATTTCATTACAGTCTAATGAGTGGAAAGTTGTTCATTTCCACTTGTTATCTCCGGATGCTTCTAGCATCTCTGAAAATAGTTGTTACTTTATTGAAGTGAACTGACAGGAAGGATATGTTGAAATAACATTTGACATAACAGAATACTGCAAATATTCTATCTATCTATGCTTTCTGAAATCCAAATTTTACTAGAGTATTTCCTAGGCTGCCCATTAGCGAGTAATGTGAAACCTGTGTTCAAGTAAAACGTGTGTTGGCAGTGAAGGCCACCTCATGTTTTCAGGGGCTTCCTATCCTCTCACATAACACCTGTTTTGAATCAATTTTGAGCTTATAATACCTTCTATGCAAAGCACTTAAAGGTTTTGGATCAAGACCTTAATATTTTATACAAAACTTGTCGTGTGGTAAAGAATTGACTGAAGATCATTAACTCCATTATAGTTTTACAACATCTGAGTTAGATTTTTACATATTGCCCCTATCTTGTAGGTGGTGAATACAAGAACAAAAATAGCTGCTTGTTTGGTTTGGTTTGGTGGTTTGTTTTTTTTTTTGACCCAGAGGGCAGGAAGACTTCACATTCCAGGTCTGAAGAAGTGTGAGTTAGCTATATAAAAAACCAGTAGTCTTATGTAATTTATTCTTATTTATATGCTTCTAATTGGGTTTGGCGTAGCAATGAGGTTGATCCTTTGATCTTGCGATTTCAGTAAGGCTCTCAAAAGAAAGCTATTTTACAGAGTCATGCAGTCTTGGTCTCTCCTCTACCTGGTAACTTTTAAATATTTTGGCCATTTTTAAATTTAGGTGATTCATGATATAAAATATCATGAAACTGGATGGATGGAGATGAAGAAAAAACATTAAATAGGTCAATCTGAAAAGCATACACTGCATCATTGGCTCACAATGTTAGACATCAACAGGTTTAATGAAGGTGAATGCATTGAAACATGACTTTATAGAAAACTAAGCTTTCTTAGTTAGGTTTGGAGACGAGAATGAAACTTCTGGGGTGAGAAAATGTAAAGCTTTTAGTGAGAGAAACTGTAAAAACACGTATGTTTTAGTAATAAAATGGTAGAATCAAATGGTAGTATTCAAAGCTATAACTGTACCAACTAATCTACATTTTATTCCCTTTCTAATTTGATTTTTTGAAAACTGCTGGTGCTAGATGCTAGGTGCAAAGCTCAGGAAGAGCGGCTTAGATGAGCGTACAGTGAGGTGGGTCAAGAACTGGCTGAATGGCAGAGCGCAGAGGGTTGTGATCGGTGGTGTGGAATCTAGTTGGAGGCCTGTGACAAGCGGTGTTCCCCAGGAATCAATACTGGGTCCAGTCCTGTTCAACGTATTCATCAACGACTTGGATGAAGGGACAGAGTGTACCCTCAGCAAGTTTGCTGATGATACAAAGCTGGGGGGAGCGGCTGACTCACCGGAAGGCTGTGCTGCCATTCAGCGTGACCTGGACAGGCTGGAGAGTTGGGCGGAGAGGAACCTGATGAAGTTCAACAAGGGCAAGTGTAGGGTCTTGCACCTGGGGAGGAACAACCCCATGTGCCAGTACAGGCTGGGGGTTGACTTGCTGGAGAGCAGCTCTGCGGAGAAGGACCTGGGAGTGCTGGTGGACAACAGGCTCACCATGAGCCAGCAGTGTGCCCTTGCGGCCAGGAAGGCCAATGGCATCCTGGGGTGCATTAAGAAGAGTGTGGCCAGCAGGTCGAGGGAGGTGATCCTCCCCCTCTACTCTGCCCTGGTGAGGCCGCATCTGGAGTACTGTGTCCAGTTCTGGGCTCCCCAGTTCAAGAGAGACAGGGAACTACTGGAGAGAGTCCAGCGGAGGGCCACAAAGTTGATTAGGGGAGTGGAGCATCTCTCTTATGAGGAAAGGCTGAGAGAGCTGGGTCTGTTCAGCCTGGAAAAGAGAAGGCTGAGAGGAGATCTGATCAATGCTCACAAATATCTAAAGGGTGGATGTCAAGAGGACGGGGTCAGACTCTTCTCAGTGGTGCCCAGCGACAGGACAAGGGGCAATGGGCACAAACTGGAACACAGGCAGTTCCACCTGAACATGAGGAGGAACTTCTTTACTGTGAGGGTAACAGAGCACTGGAACAGGCTGCCCAGAGAGGTTGTGGAGTCTCCTTCTCTGGAGATATTCAAAACCCGCCTGGATGCATTCCTGTGCAACCTGCTCTAGGCTAACCTGCTTTAGCAGGGGGGTTGGACTAGATGATCTCTAGAGGTCCCTTCCAACCCCTGCCATTCTATGATTCTATGATTCTATGATAGATCTCAGTGAGGTTGCAGTGTGCTTCCATCAAGTTTGGATAAATGCCTTGTGCCTATGGCTGCATTTGCATGTTGTTGAATCTGGATGGTCAGCCATAGGATAATTTATGTAAAATATATTCTGCCTCATAGAAGGATTGGGGTTGGAAGGGACCTCTGAAGGTCATCTGGTCCAGCCTCTCCACTCAAGTAGGGCCACCTACAACACAGGGCCATGTCCATATCTTATATGAGATTTGGATCTATTTGGTTTTATATATGTATTAAAAACATAGTAAGACCACAAATTTTGGTTGGCTCCATTACTTTAGGCAAAGTTGTTGGTTAATTTTGGAAATTAACTCAAGTAAATGCTACTACCTCTGCGTCTCACTGTTGTCCCAAGAAAACAAACTTCTAGTGGCTTCAGACCTTTTAAAGAAATAATATAGGCTCTATTTTTGAGTCTGTTTCTAGCTTCCACTCATAAATACACTGAAATATCATATAAAATTGCATGGATCACTTTAATTCAAAACCAAAATTTTAGGAAAAATAAATATTTTTAGACATCAAGAACTGTAAAGCATAATTTATTGAAACAGAAATAGTGCTAATCACTGAGATGCATTGACCTTTTCTTCAGTGGTGTAAAGTTTCTAGAGTACACTGAGGTAGCAGAAGTTAAACCCTTGACTTTGAAGCTTTGAGGTACTCGGATTTAGAGGTAATTAGTATTTTATTCTTTTTTTTCAGTTGGAAGAAGTGTAAGCATGTAGAATCTCATCAGTTCCTGAAATCAAATGGTAAATAAAGCAGGCAAAGATACTTTAAGGCACGAGCAGGGAGTTGGGGGGAGATGTCAGTTATATTTTGGGCTCTTCTCTGTTACTGTCTCACGGTATACTTAAATTGTAAACCTGTTGAAGATGGGAGCCATGTACTTTTAGTAGCAATGAGCTGGAGTGGTGACTTGAGCTTCTTGTTTCTACTGTAATATCAATAAAGAAATGAATGTATAGAAACATGATCTTTCACAGCTGACTGAAGAACAAGTACAGACAAAGCAAAAGATTATAAAATTGCTCTTAAGGACCTTGCATGCCGTCAGTTTCCAAGGCCAGACTGCTTCTCCTGGAAGCTCCATAAACCTTTTCTGTATCTCTTTTGCCTTTTGTTTGAAATAATAAAATAAGGAGAAATTATTAGCAAGAGGGCTAACCGTAGCCCTGACACATTTTTTTTCAAACTGAAATTGCTCTAAAAGGCATATCAGTTTAGATCTGGAGAATACTCATCATTTTTAAAACATTAGCCAATTCTCTTACCTTCTTTTAAAACCTTTTTTAGAAGGAGGGATGTAGGATCTGGCATGGCTTTGTGTTTTGGTAGTAGAATGTTGCTTATCAGTTTAACATTACAGCAAGCATGGAGACACAGTCCTTGTTGGCTGCTTAATTTCAAGTGTTGGACCAAAACTTAGCTGTCCCAGAGCAGCTGAAAATAATTGCTCTCTTTTGGAAATATTTCTCCTTAATCCCATTTATTGATTTTCTTGGAATAGCATGAAAGTGCAATTCCATTTGTATATTCTTTTTTTGCAAAACAGAAATTTCTTTGCCGGAGACAGAATTTTTTTTTTTAAATGCCTATAACTGATATGATGTCCTGTAGGTTTTTTACGAAAAACTTTCTACTGATGGCTGCAAGAGGATGTAGAGCATATCTCATTGAATGAATTTAAGTGATACTTGTAATTCTGCAGCCTTTTTTAATCAAATGTCATAATCTGCAGGATGAAGAAATTGAAACCTCACCTAAGTGGGAGGGTCAACTTATGGAAACGGTCAATCCTTTGCTCTCCTTGTCCTTTCTCAAGTTTTCCCAGTTCTTCTATATTGATAAAAACCACATTAGTTTACCTTGATAATAAAAGAGACACCCAGTGTGTAGTTCATAGATTCAAAAACAAAACAGAAGGAACTATTTTATGCGTTAATGTTTTGAATTATTTTGCAACAGCAACGTTTGCCATAGTTACATATATGACTGCTTGGAGCAATACAAACCTCGAGTCATTCTTTTCCATTCAGAATATCACCCAATCACAGGTATTATGTTGGAAACAGGAAATTGTTACTGCTTAGTGCAACAGGTTTTGTTTATTTCAGTCATAAACAAGCCATGATGAAGCTGTATTTTAAAGAATATGGCAATTGAGAGTTAATAAAAGAACTAGTCAGAATATAATATTCCTGGATTTGTAGTGCTGTATTGGGATTTGTTTGATCTATTTGGTTTCTTAGATATAATCAGAGATAGTCTAGTAACTGCAGTAGATAATCTATAGTTGGGTAAGGAGGAATTGAATTAAATGCATCAGACTTTCTTCTAACTACTGGGTAGAAATAAGCAGTTAGGTTTATTCATTGTCAAACAGGTGACATTTGAGCCTTCCCTTCGTAATGGCTGAACTCACTTCAATAATCCTAATTTTATATGAGAACACGTGCTTTCACAGCAGTTTGTTCTGAAGAGATTGGCTCTTGGCTTTGGGCTTGATCAAAATGAATCTAGTCCTACTTCACATGTGCTAGCTGTGATCTGTCTCTTAAATGTACTAAGAACATGCCTGTGGCTATTCCACTATGTATGAACCGACAGGCTCGTGATACAACTTTCATACGTTGCAAGCATCTAACTGAGATTAGTTTCTAACAAACTCCAGGAATTTTTTATTTGCAGTAAACTTTCACAGTGTCTGCAGGGATCAAAAGCTTAACCAGACATTGATTAACTGATTACATCTACAGAGTCAGCATGACTGATGTAGCAACTTGCAGTTTGACTTTCTTTATATTAACCTACTAAAAACCAGATTGGATCCTCAAACTTCTATATTTTAATATATAAATATATTAATATATTTCATATTGTAGAAGTGACAGTATAGCTAATACATTGCCTGCAGCTTCATTAAGAGGTATGTCTGTTGACTGTTACCTTAAATGAACTTGGCGGAAGGCTTATAATGTGCAACAACGTGGTGGCCATGTGATTTTTCATTTTTAAATTATCTAAAACTAAAATTAGGCAAGCGTGAAACAGGACTGAGTGAATAATAGTTTTGATAGTAATTGGTCATGGACAAAATTCAGTTTTGGTTTTTTATGGGAATATATTTTAATGTATATTGGTTTATTATAGGTGTATTTAGATTTTGAATTGTTGGAGTGAAATCTGTGTGTGTAACTTGACTCTAAAATATCAATGTGTCAGGAAAAAAAAAAACAAAAGAAAGTGTTGCTCAGAATGGTAACATCTAACACTGGAGTTGTTTTCTGCTCAAAATCTGTCTGTTCCCACTGTGGTGGGTTAACCTTGACTAACAGCCAAACTCCCAGCCAGCTGCTCGTTCACCCCCTCAGCTTCCCCTGTCCTTAGCAAGATGCAGGGGAGAAACTAGGATGAGAAAGCTCAGAGAAATTGCTTACCAGTTACTGTTGTGGGCAAAACAGGCTCATCTTGGGGAAAATATCTTGTTGCCAAGTAAAATAGATTCAGGTAGTGAGAAACAGAAAGACACGTGTTAAAATGACACCTTTCCTTCCCCAGGCTCAGTTTCTCTGCATTGTTTCTGACTCCTTTACCCTTGCCCAGGGGTGCTGTTTGCAGAGGAAGCGTGGGGTTATGGTCAGTTCGTAACTTCTGTTCCTTTTTCCTTCCATTTTTCCTTTGTTCTGGTGTGGGATCTTCACAGGCCACTGGGGAATCTCTGCTCCAGTGCCTGGAGCTGCTGCTGCTTCTCCTCTGGGCAGCCCCTGACCTCTCCTGCAGCCCCCAGCCACCCACACCTGGGCATCGACGTCCCTTACATCCATAAATGCCAGAGAATTTATTTTATAGAATCTATAAGGTCTTCATAAAATAAGGAGAAATGGTTTGTCTGGTGTATTTTACAATTGTTGGCGGATATGTTACTATCTACCAGTTCAAGTAATGATCTTGTGTTTTGCTCAAATTATGTATTTTATTATGCTAGTATAACCTTCTGTAGTGGTAAATTTGGGATCGCTGTAAACTACTAACTGTCTAGCAAGCGAGGCATATAAATTTATATCACTTAAAGGCTTAGTTGTTTCACAAAGCTTAAACATCTCAACTAAATTCTATTTATAGTTTTGCAGAGCCTAATGTTAATCTTAAATAAGTAATGTCTCATTACTTCTGGGACAAAGACCTCTCAGTAACTCAATTGAGTTTGTTGTTGAGAATTGAGAATTTGNAACTGTCTAGCAAGCGAGGCATATAAATTTATATCACTTAAAGGCTTAGTTGTTTCACAAAGCTTAAACATCTCAACTAAATTCTATTTATAGTTTTGCAGAGCCTAATGTTAATCTTAAATAAGTAATGTCTCATTACTTGTGGGACAAAGACCTCTCAGTAACTCAGAAATTGAATTGTGTAGACCTTGGGACAAAAAGTGTAACAGCTGCTTTTTAAAATCAGAAATACGTCATTTTTTCAGTATGTTCGCTATACCTCATTCCACATCCGTATTATATAACCGTTACCATCCTTTTTAATAAATTAGGGTACAAAGCTTGGTACTCAGTGGATGTCTCTAACCAAGTTTCAATGTGTTTCTGTCCAATTCAGAGTTGAAATACAAGATTTTCACTATTGGTAGAAAGCTCTTTATTCTGGTTTTCTAAGGACAGTTAACATTTTGGGGGGAGCCTACACAATATTTTGTTGAAGTTAATCTTTTTAAAGTTTCTCTAAAGGGCACAAACTATTTGAAGAGCCCCTAAAAGACACTAACTAATGTGCTGAGAACAGATTAGACAACCAAAGACGATGATGAAAAAAGAATTAATCACTAGGGTGTCTGTCTGCTGATATACAGATAGGGACATGATAATTGCCAGCTTAAGTCGAATACGTTATCTCACAGATATGCAGAACTGTCTCTACAAAGTAATGCCACATGCTAAGGACTTTCTGCAAGGATGTTTAAATTACAAAAATCATTATGCTTAGAGTTTCTTTGATAGTCTCAGTCAGTTCTGCTATGCTTGCATTTGGCAGCTTGATTAATTGTTCAGATGAGGGAGAGTGATGCGTGGCTGTCCTACTAGGATTCAGTGCGGATGGACCCCAAAGGTTTTACAGACACCAAACCTACATTGAATTGCTTTTGAAGTATACACTGCTGCTGACAGACGAGGCACGCAAGTTTCTATCGTGATAGTGGAGGTTAAGATTGCCCACTTACGGGTCCTTGAATTATGTGAAAAGGAATAAATAAATAAAGAGCTGAATAAAAGGAAATTCGAATGTGCTGCACTAATCTACGAATGCAAAATTCCCTAGGGAGTTTATAACTCAAACGATCAGAATTGCTTAGGGGTCTACAAACGAAAAGATGAAAAAAACCTGCTGTTTTTTTCAAAAAAGCTTGGCCCAAGGCCCCAGCCTGGAAGCTGCAGTTGCATCTTTCACTCTTCCTGCAAACGGGTGAGCGGTGGAGCTAAAAGGAGGCAGCCTCCAGCTGTTCGAGACAAGGAGATGGATCTCATCAGGCCTGACATTGAGACTGAGGACCAAATTATACATCCAGCGGAACCACAGTGAAGAGATGGATGGGTGGAGGAGGATTGGCAAGAAAACAAATGTATATTAGAAAAATGTTTTGGATACACAGTATGTATTAAATCTTAACAGAAAAGTTTTTTTAGTCACAGCTGGATCTTGATTCCTTTCCAGATTTGCTGAACTATTTTGCCAGAGAAAGGCTCTGCAAATGTAACTTCTGTATTAACATTAAAAGCACTTCCAAATGGCAACAGGAGAAATAATTTGCTAGGTAGCCACATTTTAATTGTTAGAATTGGCTGTAAGACACTGTAAATTGATAGACTACTGCTGAAATTATTGGATTTGTTCTTTGTAGTACAGTGTTACCAACATCAATCAGATGAATAGGTTATGCAGAAGTTATTCAGCTTTGATTTCTAGTGCCAGAAAATAAAGGTAAGACCCCACGCAAACCTCTCTTTCTTACATCTCAATTTGTCATCTCATTTTCTTCCCCTGTATCTTACTGTGTTTGTATTGTCTTGTAAAGATAATTATGGTTCATAAATTCTTCCACCAACAGAGTTAAATGCCTGTGAAAACTTAAGTTTGTCACTGTGCTTGTAAAGTGGAAACAAGTGATAGTGGGCAGGGAGGGGAAAGGAAGCTAAAATTTACGTGAAAGTGATTATTTTAGAGAGGTTAGCAGGTTTTTTTCTGTTTCAGAGGTTTTCACGATAAACATTTTTCCACGTGAGTCAATGAAGACAGTGCTTTATTTTGCATATTAGTATATTCTTGTTCTGTGAAGTATTTCATAATGCCAAATAGCGGTAATACAGAATGTAGTGCTAACTATTTGAGTTACCTGAGGGCCAGCAGAAGTCTGGTAGGCAAAGGCTCCTTCTGGTCTTAAGTTAGTTCTTGTATAGTTTCATGCTGTTATTCCTTTATGTATGTGAAGAGGTATTTGTTGGTGTAAAAGATCTCATTTGAAATGGGGGACTGCAGTGGGTGAAGCAACCCTTCCAAAAGAACTCAACTGTCTACAAAGAAATTATAGCACCTGTTTCATTGAAGTGGTGAAAACTATAGCTGTCTCACCTCTTCAAATTCTTGAGAAAAAGTTTTCTCAATATTGCAAGTGTCTAAAATTGGAAAAGATATCCTAGCTTGGAATTCTCTATTTTCTACGTCACTTCTCAGTATATGTAGGATCAGTCTGGCTCATGCATTGTAGCCTAATATGGGAAGGAAGAGGGTTTTTTTAGCATAACAAAAATGTCCAGGTCCATAAAATTTTGAATTATATGAACTGTAGACACTCTGTGTTGCAAATTAAAATTGTTATTCTAGCATACGTTTCACTTGAGATCTAGTGGAGTTAATTTTGCTTTCCTGGGGAACAATGTCTCTCTTTTCCCCAGTATCTTTTTCCCTTTGTATTTAATTACCTTTAATATTTCATGTCTTTTAGCAGTTCATAAGAAACATTTGCAGATAGGTATATTTTCTTTGCTTTGAGTGCTTATGTCTTAAAAAAAAATTGTGCAAATACTTGCCACTAATGCACAGCAAAAGAGAAGGGGGACCTGACCAAAAATGCACTTCCCAGCTAGGCTGCGCTAGCTTGTTTCCTCTGTATAGGAAGAATAACTATGGCTTCCTGGTGTGCAGAACTCAGCAACACTTTGGCTTTCAGGTTTTTGTATGGTAAAAGTAGACACAGTACTTGTGAGGTTACTCATAAAACAGGCAGCAGGGATAATCTGCCTGTAGCCAAAGAAATTAGAAACAGGAGATATCGTGATTATTGTATATGCCTTTTAAAAGAACAAATTGAAGAAGTAACTTTTATATGAGGCAAATGATACTTTGAATAAGTTGAAATATTTTTGCTGAAAAGTTTCATACCATTTTGATTGTAGAAGTACGCTCACTGATTGTTGCATTGTGCTCGAGTTTTGTAGGCTGTTATCCTGCTGTTGAAGGTGTAGTGCTCGTCTGGCATTTGTAGCTTAGTGTGTTGCTGTCGATCATCATACAGGTTTTAAACAAGCCAAATAGCTATATGTTGTGTATTTTAAAAACCAAATTAAGATTTAAATAGGTACTTTTTTTTATCCTTTGATATAAATTAACTTGCCTGTAGTCAGCTTCTAATTAGACATTTATTCTGGCATTAATTTTGCTTTTATCAAAAACATTTTTAGCTAGCAGTGTGCTTAGGCAATGTAGGTGTTTTAAATATACTGGATTTAATCATTATACCCTCTTTATGCTTAAACCTAAAATATCACCTGTCTGATGAAATGCCACAGTCGAAGATAACTTTAATACCTTGCAGACATAGATGGTGTACAAGAAGCCTGGGAAAAAGGCAAAGGGGGGCTTGATCTTTTAAAAATGAAAATGAGGACCTGCCAAATGATTGACTAGTCATAGTGCTACTTTGATTTCTAGAGAGAATATCACAGCAAATGACAAAACAAAATTTGGACATGCATAAGAGCCGTTATGTACTTGTCAGGAGATCTTGTTGGAGCAGCCTAGTCTGTTCACAGGACTGCTACAGGGCCTTGTGCATAAAGAAGCAGTGGTGGTAGATGTCCCTTAGTATGGCAAAGCTTTCCATGTTTCACATAATGCTCTCATAAGCAAGATTGGGAAACAGTGGTTAGAGGAATACTAATAACATACAGCTGGATACAGCTTTTCAAACAGTTGACCATCTTGAGAGTGGTCTTCAATGTCAAAATGTCCGCATTTACAGAGTGGATTTCAGCAAGAATCTCACCCGTATCTACATTTGATGTTTCAGTAAAGACCCAAATAACACAACAGACAAAATATTTGTGAAGTATTCAGACAAAACCATGCAAGGAAGGAAAGGTAGTGTGTTAGAAGACTGCAGTTGGTCAAAATGATCCTTTGGCAAATTGGAGAAAAGATCTAAAAAGGATTTTTGTGACAGGACATTTCATCACCACTAAGCTTTTCCGCCAGCTTTCCCTCCACTTTGTTAGACTGCTGGTGGCAAACATCTTGAAGTGTCTCCATTTCACCTCTGTCTTTTTATTGACACAAGTTGCAAAAAAGCAATTTACCTCAAACTGCAATTTTCCTTGCCAGGAACTTTGTCCAAGTTTCACTCCATTGTCATATCAGCAAGCCATTTAAAAATTTTTCATTTATCTACTTTTTTTTTTTTTGTTCACTGTTGTTTCTTTCCAAGACATAAAAACAGTCTGATCCATTCTACCATCCTCAACATGCAAATTCCCTGGCAAAAGGGATGAGATCTGCTAGTAGAAGTGCCTGAATCTTAACTCTTTACACCTTGTTTTATGTGCTAAATTGTCCAGGCCAGTCATTTCAAGACTGATAGTAGAGAAAGTCCACGTGGGGATGTCTAAATTGCTCATTTTGTTAACCAGCTAGCTATGCTGGAAAGTGTCAGTGGCTGAATGAATCCTCTGCTACAAAGGTTTTTGGCATTTTAAGATGATACACAAATTTTACTGTAAAATGACATAAGCAGGCCAGCGCTTCTCTTTGGGTTTTGTGTTAAGCTTAGAGCACTACATAAGTAGGCACTTTGAGCATGCAGGTGCTTGTGTTTTCTTTCTCACGACTCTCTCCTATCACCCAGGGCTCTTAAATTTCTGCAGGCTGCAGGCAGAGAGGAGCGGTGTGCCCAGCTGTTGGTCTGAGAAATGCAGTGGGCCACAGTGGTTTAGGCCTTGTAAGGTGTTCAGTTTAAGTCTGCAGAAAGAAACTGCTGGGTACTCTAGCATCAAAACCAAGTGAAGCACGAGGGATGGGAAACGAAGCAGCCCTCTTCTCCCCCGTCTAAGCCCAGGTTCAGATCACACCGCTAGTTTGTCAGAGCTCAGTTCCCTCGTGTTTTGAATGTAACTTTGCTGTTCTCAGTCTGGCTCTTTTCCCCCAAACTAGTAAGTAAATCAGCTGTGAAAGGCAGAGTTGCGACTTCGTTTACGCTCTAATGCTCTCCTGACCTTTTATTGCTTGTTGATTCAAATCTATTTGTGGTAGGAAAGATAACAGATGTTTACTGTCTGATACTGTTTGTCCGCATTAATCACCATTTGTATTAAGGGCAGGCTTGGAGGAATGAGATATCACTGCCCATCAGGTGACCCATACTGGGAGAGCATCTTCCTAATTTCACCAGTGTGTGTGCAGATAGAGCCAAGGGCATAAGAGTTACCCACCCCTTGGCCCTGTCCATGACAAGGGGAGCATGGAAAATTAGTGAGTGCATTCATTCAAGATAGCTGCTCTGGCATGTATCCTGAGCAGAACTTCTAACTGCCTAAGTTCTTGTTAATTTTTTAATGTTAATGCAGAGATTTGTGGTGTTCTCAGGGAACTAATAATTTCTTACTGTAAGGACTGCTTCTGTAAGACTTATCTTAGTGATTGCAAAGGCATCTACCTCTGGAAATTGCTCCATATGAATGAGTCGCAGTTGCTTTGACAGTGTCTTTCGTTGACCCATGAGGCTCCCAGGATTATCCAGGTCAAGGATGCCTTGGTGCTTGCCTGCCAGTTTGCAAGTTGACCAAGCAAGGGCAGGGATAATGGAATTTTTCTAGAGTTTTTTGGATCTAATGTATTGACTGTGTACGGGGATGAGAACTGAGAAGGAAACAGAGGAGCTCTTTTCTGTATCTTTCTTTAAAGTGGGCTTATCTAATATGCTTTCCAAGATACTATAAGGATCATCTCAAATGCGCAACTGAAATTGTTTAGCAATTCACACCCTCTGCTACTTATAGTTCATCTTCCTTAAAGATCAAAACTTTTGCTGTTGAACTGAGTTTTAACCTTGTAGAGCACAAGCTTGTAGACTTCCAAAACAAACACAGGAAATGAAAATTGGCCTGAGATATTTCTAAAGTTTGCTAGGTAGGTCTGTTATGCATGTGTTTGGCCTAATTTAAGCACATTGAAAATCAATCAGGACTCCTAAATTCATCATGATTTGGCTGTAGTACAAGTTTACTAACAGTTCTTTCTACGTCTAACACTTATACTTTCTAATACCTTGGATTTATTTGCACAAAGGAATTGACAAAGTAGAGTAAGGTCTGAGAGTTCCTTTATTGCATGTGTTGAAAGCATAGGTGTTTACAGTACTCGAACATGACTTTTGCTGTGGGAATTTGTTTTGGCTGAAAGAGCTAGTAAATTTGAGGGCTAATTTCATTTGAAAGCCTTTTGTATCAGTCCTAATTACATAAATTTTAAGTCCTTACACCAAATGTGTTCTGAATTGTTTTGTGCTTGAAAATATTTTTTTTCTTTTGTGTGCTGTGCACTTCCAAAAGAATGAGAAGTAGATGCAAGTTTTTGATGTTGACCAAGTCATGCATTTTTTTTTTTAATGTAAAGGTGATTTATTGTTGCTGTTGCTATTTCTTCTGAGTGAGGTAGGGTATAGTATCTGATTTTCATTATCTCCTCTGCTAAGAAAATTCAGTATTTATCATTTATATAATTATTTTTTAGATTAAGATAGTCCTATATTATATGTGTGATTTGGTCTGGTTTTTTTTAAATTCACCTTCTCTTCTACGTCTTCTAGCCTGGAGGATGGAAAATAAGTCAGAAATATTAACTTTTTTGATCTGTTGAGTTTACTTTTATTTCTAGTTACATTTTAGTTTTGGTGGACTTTGGAAGCTCAGAAAAGATACAAACTCTGTAAGCAATGAGAATTCTTCCTTGAAAGGCTACCTGGTGCTCTGAAATCTCATTATGGAGGTGCCATGCTTATTTTTTTGTCCTAGAGAAGCAGCTTTGTTTTTCTAAGATTTGTCTTTTTTAAAATGGGAAAAAATTAGATTTCTTCTGTTTAATACCTGACTTGGTAACAAGTATTTCATTTACTCTTTGCCTGTTTCTGACTTCGCAGTCAAATATCCAAGCCAGTCTGAGAAGTGTTTTTTTGAATGGGTGCTCTTACCAAAGAAATCTTAAGAGAGAGTTTAAAAACCTTTTGTACTTGGAATATTCAGAGATGCTAGGGGGAAAAAAGGGAGACAATATGAAAACACCCGTGTCTCAGCAAGAAGCTTTACCTAGGCTTGTAAAACCTTGTGAAGAACAATGAGATAATGAGATATGGAATACAACCTGAGGGGTTAGAAAGCAGAAGGCAAGTAAAAAATGCTCAATGTTCTTATTTTAAAGTATACATTTGTTTTACAAAAAAAAACATGCAACCACACAGTCTTGAGTGGTATTTAGGGGAGGTCATTCTTTTTTTCCCCTACTGTTCATGGGATCTTCCATGAAAATGGAGATTTTAACTGCAGGCAACATGTGACAGGTCAGTTTTTAGCTAGGCAAATACATACAAATATGTATATTATAATTAATTTCAAGAAATTTAACTGATGACTCTGTAGAAACTAAACAGATAAAAACATGGGACATAAATTTCGAGCCTTAATAGGTTGAGGCTTAATCTTGTGTTGGCTAGGAAAGGCTATAGAACTGTGAAATTAAATAAATCTGCTAAAATTTAACAGATGTATCTTTTAAGGGAAGACTGAACAAATTAAGTTAAAAACTACTTTTAAAGATGCTGTTTAAATGGAACTTGCATCACAGAGGAAAACCAGACAGTTGGTCTTTAAATATCTCTGCTAGAATTGAGTCTCATCTTCCTTGTAACTGAAACAAAAGGACAAGGAGATTTTAACATGAATTAGTAAATTAAGTTTAACAGAAGGTAAAATTTTAGTGAAGACATTGTGAAGAGTAGTTGCTACGTGACTAAACAGGCTGAGAAAGGCTGTATGATCTCATGTAAAATTTGACTTTACAAGTTAAATGTGTTAATGACATATTGTGTTGCCTTCAGTAGGGCTTCACTCCATTTTAATTCAGGCTAACTAAGACAAGTTAAGTTCTTCCTCCATCCTCCCCAAGAAAGGATAAGTACTTGGTTGATAAAACCAAGAAACGCCAGGAATCACTTGGACTGCACTGAAGATGCTCAGGAGGAACTTTGCAAGAGCAATTGAGGATACAAAGCATTTTAAAATCTTAAGGAAAATATTGCCTTTAAAGCAGTGCAAGAAGACAGTGCCAAAATGGCTTCAGAATAACCACTGTGCTTACTGGGAATAAAACCCAAACTGGTTGAGCTGGGCATTTCGTTATACTCACTTTCATGCTCGATATCAAGGGTTCTCTTACCTCACTTGATGTCATGCTATTTCATTTCAATTTTGGGGTAGATGTTCATAATGGACGAATAGGTCCAAATAGGCCTTTGCTTTTTTCCACAAAAGATATCTCACTTTAATTTAATATGGCAGGGGAACATGAAGAACAATGCCTTTTTCCTGAATGGGGTGGTATTATGGTTCCATTGTCTGTAAAACTGCTGGAAGATGGACACAAAACATTTTTTGAAATGTTCTTTTCCTGAAACAATATGGGCAGTGGACGACTGGACTTCAATAAATATATAATATATTCACTCCATTCCATAAAAGTGTCTGTAGTTTTACTTTTTTAAATGCAAATACTGCGCTGTGTGACAGGCAGCATGTTCAAACTGTTCTCAGAAGTTTAGCATGAGTTTTCTGAATTTCTGTGGAGTACCTAAAAACAGCTTTTACAGATATGATGTTTGGAGAAAGCAGACGAATAATGCTCAAAATTATTGCTTATCTGAGTAATTTTGTTTTAAGATTAATAAAGTGCAGAGACCAACTGTATAAAGTTGTCGGTGCCACATGGGGTGACCATATGTTAATTAGTGGAGGCCCACAAATACAGGTGTCTTTGCAAAGCTTTCCTGTACTAGGGAACTAGAGAAAAACAGTATTTGGGATTAGCAAAATTCACACATTGCTAGCAGAGAGTAAAATGTCACATTAGCTTCAATGGCGATATTTTCTGGCTTATTTTTGCACTTCTGATTGCTTTCTGGGTTCTGATGGGGTTGATTTTTGGCCTGTTTCTTTCACACAATTAAAACATACGTTGTGTTTGTAACTAAGCAATTCTACAACTCTTCTTTTTTAAAGTATTCTTCTGTCACCAAGTATTCAAGGGCCTAGACTACTTGAATGTAGTGTTGAGTGCCACTTAAAGTTTTTTTTTCTTGAGAAGTATATCAGGAGCATAATTATACTGGAAAAATATTGAAACACTCTTGATCAACTTATAGTGCTAAAGTAGGTGTATGTCTTTTCCTGTAAATCTTATATAGGCTGTTAACTTTCAGGAGACTAAAAATGAAAATCAGATCTTTTCTGTAAGTTACAGTGGGCTTAATAAAAGCAATTATCATTGAATTTGTTGTGATTGAGGTCTCCTGTTTTCATCAGAGTACAAATGAATTATCTCATCTTTGTGCTCTGTTATCTTTTACTTTTTGTGATTGTGCTAATGCAAAATACATTTAATGGACATGTTCTGGGTTTCCCGATGTTTGCTAACTGTGTTATGTCAAAATGTATCATACTGCCTGAATCTTCCCCAAAAGATGACTGATCTTCATTCAGAAAGTCTCACTGGAAAATGTATAAACATTCAAGATATCTCCTGATTGACAAGTCTGCCTCTTTCCCTATGGTCTCATACTCAATGTTCCCGGCATCATTTGATGCTTTCTCTAGTAGGGACAGTTTGGTCAAAACTCAGCAGATCAGGTAACTGTAAAACTCAGAGAATGAAGTATGACACTCCCTTACTTCAAGTTACTGCTATTCATCTGCTTTCACTGTAAGTTTGTGCAAGAGTTTGCCCTAACTGTCTATGCCTTTATTGGCAAGATGGTGCGGAGGCAGGGAATATAGGCTAAAATACATTAGAGCTCAGTATGGTCAGCGGATTACTTGCACTTTACTGTAATCCCTTTTATCTGCTGAGAAATATATAAAGAAGCTACAGAAAAGAATCTGTAGTGTACACACTAGGAAAGGCTTTATGTCTGGGGAAGGGCAGAATGCTGAGGATAAGTATGTCTTTCAAGCTGTGATTGCAGCTGTCTTAAGTTTCAAAGTAGGCAGTTCCAAAGGCTTAGGAAAATAGATAAGCTTTAATGATGCCCTAATGAGCTAATAGACATACACTGGCCTATGAGTAGGAAATGGGCAGTATCTGTCTGAAATGACCTGTCAGACGTTTTGCTTAGTGTCAAATGTTGGAATTTATTTTGATAACAGATTTGTGGTGTCTTTATAGTACTCACTCCATGCTGTGGAATAGATTTCTGGCACTTAATGCCCTAACTGGAAAACTCCTTCAGACACATGTATGAGAGTAATACACCCTCCAATGTCATTAGCATAAAATATGCGGTGGTCTGTGACAAAGATGCTGGATCTCATTCTCACAAAGGGTAACACTACATTTGGAGATGCTTTATTCTGAAAACAGAGGGATGAAAGTTCTTCTTTTAATAGTTTGGGATGTTGGTTACAATGCCATGTTTACTACTGAAGGCTAAAAGTATATCAGTGTACCACTCAATTAATTATTAAACATACAGTGATACGGAGTGGGAAATGATGTGTGGTCCAAAAGTGAGGACAAGCAGCTACTTAAGAAATAAGACTAATAATGCCTTAACCCATTATTTCTTGTAGCCTAGTAATCAAAAGTTAAGTGAAGCATGTTATCTTCATTATATCCACTGATTTGGTTTATTCCCAAGGTCTGTGGAAACAACTACTAAAAATGTAAAGCATTGAGTAGACAAGCATCACTGGGTGTTATAAACAACAGTAAAACTAGAAGTTAACAGGGCAATAGGGATGCAAAGAAATAACTACATGCAATCTGTGGGGGAGACCGGGAAATAAACAGCTGCAGAAACCAGTAAAAGTAACTTTCTCTTGGAAGCCGCAGCTTTCAGTCTTGTTGCTCATCTCCAGAGCAGCAGCTTTGTCAGTTGTCTGCCCTTGATATCCTTTTCCTTTGGGGAACCTTTAAAACTTGACTTGTCAATCTCCTTTGAAATGGTGTAGTGTTGAATATCAAAGGGAATAACCTTTTGCTGCATTGGTCTCTGATCTGCGCTACTATCGCATTCCCAATCTTTTCCCAGTTCTCTGCTCCTTTGACAAGGGATGGAAATCCTCTGTTTTATGGTTTGCAGGGGGTCACATTACTTGTATCATTCTGTTTGAAAAGCACAGCCAAAATAATCGTGAGTTGGGTCATAAGGAAAATTTTTCTTTGACCAGTATCTGAGAACTTCATACGAGGTCAATAATGTTGTTCTCGTGATGAAATGTGACAAGTAGTCACAGAGTGTTTAGTTAAGAGTTTTGTATACAGCTAATAAAACATCTTGCTCCGAGGCTTGCGGAGGTCTCTAAGCAGAAGGTGGCTGCATCAGCATGTTTTGGTAAAGTTCTGACAGTGCTGAAATCAACTGACAAGAATAAAAAACCCCAACTGAACAAACAAAAAAAATCCAAGAAAACAAAAACCTCAACTTGACTTCAAATCCTGTCTGAATTTCTGATCTTTCAGTCACATTATATAGCCACTGGGTGCCTGTATACTGCTAAGAATTGCTTGGAAAGTTTTCCCCCTGATGAAGAAGGCCATGCAGCTGAGGTTTCAAGTGGTGTGGAAACAGATTAGTTTTCATCATTGCATGTTTGACAATTTATGGGGGGGAAAAAAAATTCTTTAGATTCTGACCTCTAACCATTTACTATGGGTGTGTAAAAAAGCATATGGTAATGCAGAAGTTTTATAACAGAAAACTCACTAGGGTTTGAGTGTGAAGATGGAGTAGTGTTCTGTGTAACCTAAACTATGTGGCTGTTTGTTTTCAACTGTGTTCATGGATGCCGGAGGCAGCTTTTCAGTTCCAAAAGAATACCATTGTCCATTCTGAGGGAAGAGTATTAGTTATTGCAGTAAATATGTGCTCAAAGGCCAGCTTCAGAATGGGGTCTTAAATTAACAGAATGATGAAGCTTTTTTGTATTCAAGCTGCCTAAATACTTGTGGAGCCTCCCGCATGAATCCATACTGCTTGTTTCTGTGGGCAAAGGAATGTTGATCTGAAAAAATGAAACACTAACTTCAGAGTATTTGCAAAACTTACATCTTTTCTTGGGAAAAACATGAGTTAGCATACACAATGCTGGAATGGCTGCATAAACCTGAAAATTGGAAGATTAATATTAAAGCTGGGAGGGGAGAGATTTGGAGGTCAGAAGTAAAACAATACTATACAGTTCAATTCATCATACCTAGTACAAAAAGTGACCTAATAATAGAATGAGTACTATGAATAGTGTAACTCTTGTTGATTTTGTTGTTTCTTCTAAAGAAAAATTAGCTATAGTTTACATAGATGAGAACTTTTACACTATTTTCTAAACTATAGTTTTTAATATCTTGGTGTATCTATAATCTTGCAGTAAGACAGTTTTTTCCTTCTCTAGTTTGATGTCATATTACCTAAGCATGCCTAGCTCAGAGGGAGAGCTAGCCTAATTGTTGCATTTCTTTGGCTTCGTTGGGTTTGAGTTTTTGGAAGGCAATTTTTCTTTTGTTCAGTTTTGTAACTCCTCATGGAATGTTGGTGGACCACCTACAAATCTGAAACAACATATAATGACAGTGTCAAATGAACAAATACTAGGTCTGACTTTTTCTCCGGTACTGAGCTTCTGTAACAACTGCGGTAGCTGATGAGTTTTGAAAGCTGAGTATTTTTTACTTTGAAACCAGTTTTCCCTGTGTGTCCACTTCACGTCTTAAAGACTGGAAATACTGCCATAAAACTGAGTATAAGAGTTAGTATGTCCTGACTCCAGTAGTCTACACACATTCTATGAGCTGTTTGGAGTACAATTGCACTAGAGTGTGCAAGAGTAGCTAGTAACTGAGTCAGGATTTGTCATTTCTATATGGGTCTATTCAATAAATAAAGTATTCCTCATTCATCAAATGTTAGCATTCCTGTTGAGGAGGTGCTGTAGAGCTATAAATGTGCATTTATTAAAATGCAGTTGTTAATTACGCAGACATGTCTACTGGAAAATTGTTCCTATACCAGGAGGCAATATGTGTCACTGGTTGTGAGTTTTCCAGCGAGCCAGGTTTTTATGGAAAACTACAAATTCACAGAAAGTAAGAGCCTAAACACCAAATGTTCTGGCTTTCCTGCTTCTCTGACATACATACAGATTTCAGTCCCCGCTGGTTTAGGAGCCTCAGATTCTAGGCAGCTCTGTGTTCAGGGTTGCCTCAGGGCTCAGAAGCCTCCAGAGTTAAATGTCCTGCCTGCTTGGATTCATCGTCATACATGAGTTTCCCTGGTTGTTTCCAGGCACTATATTGTGGAAGTTGGAGTTGGATTAACTATATGATCCAGCATTAGCTTCATGCTGCATCCATCCCATGAGATAAAAGGANAAATGTCCTGCCTGCTTGGATTCATCGTCATACATGAGTTTCCCTGGTTGTTTCCAGGCACTATATTGTGGAAGTTGGAGTTGGATTAACTATATGATCCAGCATTAGCTTCATGCTGCATCCATTCCATGAGATAAAAGGATAAATAAATATCTTTGGACACAGCCAGAGCTGGAGTGAGTATGGCCCTGAGCAGCCTAATCTAACAATCCAGTGGACTGTTCTTTGAGGAGAAGGCTGGATTAGATGTTCTATGGAGTTCCCTTCCAACCTAATTTATTCTTCAATCCTATGATCCTCTGTTGGATCTAAATTTGCACCAGCATCTCATATTGAAGTTGGTAATGTTGGCTTAGACTCCTCATCAAGAATATGTGCCAGAGAGTGTAGGTGTGGTGGGTTGACCCTGGCTGGATGCCAGGTGCCCACCAAATCTGCTCTATCACTACCCTGCTTAGCTGGAAAGAAGAAAGAAAATACAACGAAAGGCTCGTGGATCAAGACAAGGACAGGGAGAGATCATTCACCAATTACTGTCATGGGCAAAAGAAACTCGACTTGGGGAAATTAGTTTATTTTATTACCAATCAGATCAGAATAGGATAATGAGAAATAAACCCAATTCTTCCCAGGCTTAACTTGACTCCTGATTTCTCTACCTCCCCCCTCCCAGCAGTGTAGGGGGACAGGGAATGGGGGGCTGCAGTCTGTTCATCACACCTTGTTTCTGCTGCTCCTTCCTCCTCAGGGGGAGGACTCCTCACACTCTTAGTCTGCTCCAGCGTGGTTCCCTCCCACCGCTGACAGTCCTCCATGAAATTCTCCAATGCGAGTCCTTCCCATGGACTGCAGTTTTTCACAAACTGCTCTAGCGTGGGTCCCCTGTGGGGTCACAAGTCCTGCTCCTGCATGGGCTCCTCTCTCCACGGGGCCACAGGTCCTGCCAGGACCCTGCTCCAGCACAAGCTTCCAGGGTCACAGCCTCCTTCAGGCATCCACCTGCTCTAGCATGGGGTCCTTCGTGGGCTGCAGGGGGATATCTGCTCCATCACGGACCTCCACTGGCTGCAGGGGGATAGTCTGCCTCATCATGGTCTTCACCACAGGCTGCAGGGGAATCTCTGCTCCAGCACGTGGAGCACCTCCTTCACTGGCCTTAGTGTCTGCAGAGTTGTTGCTCTCGTGTATTCTCACTCCTTTCTCCAGCTGCAATTGCCATTCCACAGCAACTTTTTCCCTTTAAACATGTTACCCCAGAGGCGCTACCTCTGTTGCTGATGTTCTCTGCCTTGGCCAGTGATGGGTCCATCTTGGAGCCAGCTGGCATTGGCTCTGTTGAACATAGGGGAAGTTTCTAGCAGTTTAGCAGCTTCTCACAGAAGTCACCCCCGTAGCCCCCTCACCCCTGCTACTAAAACCTTGTCAGGCAAACCCAGTACAGTAGGTCTACAGCTTTGGCAGCTTGGACCTGCCAAAAGGCTGCGGTCTCAATTATGGCAATGTGGCTTAGTGTTGCTGCTTTTGTGGAGGTAGACTTCCTGGATTTCCTTGCACAATTGCAACAGTTGGCATAATTTTGTATTTTGAAGCAGCTAATCAGAACAACTTTATTTTCAGAATTAGAAAGTTCCACAGACATAATTTTTCTTCAAAAAACCAAAACCAAACAAACTACTGCAAATTGAACTAAAACTTGTTCTTCTAAGTGATTGCATTTCTTATCAAACTTACATCAATCCTGACAAAAGCTGTCAAATCAGTGATGTGAAAGTATTTTATATCTTACAAAGCCAGTCAGTTATCTACTGAAAGACCTACACTAGATTTTTTCTATACTTTTACTACTGCTTTTACTATGACTCAGGCAAGGATTACATAGGTTAGCCAAAGATCTTAATCATGTAGTAAATTTATTTTTGAGTACCCATGTCATCTGGGGACTTTTCCTGAACTACATGTGTGGGTTTTTTGGATTTTGTTTTTCCGTGAAGAAATTAGTTGAATTAGTTATGTAGATAATCCTGTTTCTTTTCTGTGAATTTGCAAACTTGTTTTTTTAATATTCCAATTTGCAAGATGTCAACTTTAAAGCTGAATTATTTCTTA
>VZSC01016794.1:0-38794 GCA_013398225.1 Steatornis caripensis | reverse complement strand
ATCTGGACACATTCCTGTGCACCCTGCTCTAGGGGCACCTGCTTTAGCAAGGGGGTTGGACTGGATGATCTCCAGAGGTCCCTTCCAACCCCTACCATTCTGTGATTCTGTAATTTTTCCGGATAAGGAAGGGGAGACAGAGCTCTGCCATTGGTATTTGCACTTAATTACAAATTAATGACAGAACATCTCTCAAAATGCAACTGAAGTTGTGCAAGACAAATGCAGCTAGGTATAACTAATTTATCCTTGATATTTTACTATTGTTTCCCTTGCTTATTATCCTTACTTCAATATTAAAAACATTGTAGAGATTAGCTTAAGCAGTTGAAAGAGGATGTAGTGCTGTGTACAGCTGTACTTCTCTGCTTGCCAGGTCCCTTTTCCTTGTTGCAGTTTCGGTTTCCAGTCGCAGTAAACAGTTACAGACTGAGTAATTGTACCCTCTCACTGGCATTTCTTTTCATGTTTGTTTCTTGCAATAAACCAGCTTTAATTCCACTCATTTATTCAGTCTGACGGGTGGGTAACATCTTCAGTACAGCATGAGAACAGGTAAAACAGCTTTTTGCTGGAAGCCTTGCAGTCTAGGTAATTTTATTTATTGTAGTAAAATGAACATCTAATCCATAGTCAGACGCTGCCTGGAGCCTCTTTGTATTTGCAGTGTTGGAAGACATCTTATTCATACAGTTGCTGTGTGTCTCAGATAGAATCTTGCAAATCTTGAAAAAGACTGTGAGCCAGAAACAATTGCAAAATCAATTTTGCGAAAGGTCCTTCCCTTTTGAAACGTTGCCTCTTATCTGGGCTCCTTATTTGAATTGCCACGTGTAACTAAACCATGATTTTGAGTTTTTAAGCTGACCATCAAAAGTAATGAATAGAGAAATTATGGAAGATCAAGGTAATTGGCAAATTGAAAGTCTTTGAAGTTAAATATCCAATACTGACAATTTAGGAAATGTTGATGCTGACGTAGTTGTGACTTTTCAATGATACATGATAAGAGTTATACCATTTCTTAGCTTTTTCAGAGCTGGCTGATAAACAACCTTAAAATTACCTGTCTTTTACAAAAGCTTTCAAATCAATCTGTCTCTTTTAAATTAGTAGGAACAAATTTTTTTTTCTAAAGAATTTGGAATTGCTACGTTGTTTTTCTTTCCATGATGACTCGGATTCACAAGAAAACATCACACAGGACTTGCTTACTTAATTGATTAAACAAAAACGGTGATCAACCTTTTACTGGGACTCTGTGATCAGTAGCTGGGTATCACCATCTTATTTTAGTCCATTTGGAGTGAAGACCCGAGACCTAGTCTGCCAAGCCTCAAAAAATCAAGTTTTCTCAGCCTGGATTATGCTTTATTTTCTCTCTCAGTGACATGGGCTGGCTGTTGGCTCTCAGATCTGTTGGTGGTCAGGTCACAAGGGTCTCTGCCTCGTGGTCATCTCCAAACCGTGACGCAATAGGGCAGCCACTGCTCAGGAGGGCTTCATCTGCCGATACTGGAAAGATAAAACCCTTTTTGGCCAAGATCAACCCAGTTTCCTAGGAAAGCTGCCTCCCTCTGACTGTAGTGGGCAGTTGTTCTACAATAAGTTATCCATCTCCTCATAACACCTGTGGCAGGCTGGTGAGTGAGTGTTTCAGGAATGAACTACCTGGTCAACGTGCAGGTTGAATAGTACAAGCTCACCTCCTTGCTGAATCATCTTTTACCAAAACTTCCAGATAGAAAAATAGGGAATAAGGGCACTTCTGTACAGATATATACTGCCCCTTCTGTGTGTCTTACCTGGGTGATCAAAATCTCCCACCTGGCCACCAGGTGGGGGCATTGCTAAGACATAGATTAATTGGCAAATGCATATCATATCAGTGAGTCATTTGCATGCAAAAAATCACCTCCTCTGTCTTTTATTCCACATTTTCCTAAACATTGCATGCACTATGACAGATGAAATGCCTAATCATCTATTGATTTGGTATAACAGGAAAATACCCTTAAGAAAACACCCAATAATGTAGTAAGATTTCAAAAGATTGCTTCAAGTATAAAGGCAGATTTTTGGGGTATTTTAAGCTTTCTGGATGTTGTTTATTGTTTTGGGGTCCTAGTTACCACTGTTGGGAATAAAAACTTGGATATATGCTTTTTTTCCTGTATCAGTTTTATAATTTTTTACCAGACAGTGCTCTGGCAAGCATTACGAAAGCATACTTTTCATTGCGTATGAAAATACAGTGTAGGTTCTGTTCTTCTTTTGATAGGCACTATTCGTTTTCATGATACATTAAATTATCCCATCATGTTTCATGAAGAAAATCTGTTTGATTCTGTTCTGAGTTTGTTCTTAGTCCTCTAAGGCAGCTGAACAACTAGGAAAATTCTCCACAAGCTTGAAAAAATGGAAAAAAAACCCAACGAAGTTTCAAGTTATTTATACTCAAATGTTGGTTTAAATATTTTTTTAAGAACTGGGTTTTACCATTTATAAACTGGTGAAAAGATGTAAACCTGTAAAGTCTGGTACCTCATTGTCGTAAATGTATGTACTATTCTACTAGATTGAAACTTTCCAAATGTAACTTTGAAATCATAAATTATAGATTCCTACATTAAATAGTTGTTTAGGGTGTTTTCTGAAGATTTTTTTTCTTATTAAGCAAGGCCTTTCTTAGATAATATCCTGTACGTGAAGATACATAACTGCGTGTTTCTAAATAAAATGTACGTTAAATGTTTTTCTGTAATGTAAAATAATAAATAAAAGTAAAAAAGAGCTCATTTACAGAACTGTGATGTTACTTAGGTAGAAGAAGGACAATTTTTAGGCTGACATTAATTCATACAGTGTCTGTAATGTTTACCGCGAGAGATAAGATAGAAAATGTCCTGTCATTTGCTGACCTGATAAAGCAAACAGATTCGATGAGAAGCAGTAGAATGAAAACAGATAAGATCTGCTTGATGGGTCTCTTTGTAGCGCTTCAAAAGGTAAAAAGTGTACCAAAAGATGCCTTTAGAATTGCTGCTTTGTAGCTTTTATTTTTTTTTTTTAAAAAGCATCAGATTCCCTTTTCTGCACTTCTTCAGGCAAAACATGAGATTACCATAGCAGTAATGTTACTCAGATCTTAGGTGGATACGAAGTTCTTGCGTGTCACTTACGCATCTTAGTGCTGTTCAAAATAGATAAGTGTCATTATCCTTATTTTGCAGATGAGAAAACTGGAACAAAGGTAGATCTATTTGCTAAAGTTCATTTTTGAAGGCCAGAGATAGCTCTTTCAGTTTATTTGAAAATGAACTTATATTCCTTGTATTGAACTGCATTCTCTTTCAGTTTGAAAAAGGTGTAATAAAATTCAGTAAAAAGCATGTTTTTATTGGGGGTGGGGTTGGGAAAACTATGCAAAATAACTTTTCTACACAGGGATGCATAATTGTTATTTAAAAACTTTCATTTCTTAAGAAACAAGTTGGGAAATTGAAGGCATAGTCAGTTCTTTATCAATTTATCTTCCCACAATTTATCTTCGTACTCTGAATAGCACTGTTCAGAGTGTATAAAGCCACCCAGTTTAGTCAAGCTGTATTTCTATAATATGCTTCCTTCATCAAGCAGGTCACCTTTTGACTTTGAATTTCTGTTGTCCTTTTAAATTTTAACTAATTGTCCCTTTGTTTTTGGCAGACACCCTGACATGGACAACACATATACACGTGCATGTGTGTAGGCAATAAATATGTATGCTCAGTATATATTCTCTATGAAGGTGACTGAGTTGCTGTCTATATATCTAATCCTGTTGTCACAAGTGGGTTTTTTTATTTTTCTTATCAGACAGAAAAACCTTATCTGGTTTATCTTGGCCCAGATATGTTACCAATATATATAAACTTGTGAAGTGTCTTGTGAAATTTGTTAAATCTAAGTTAAATCTCAAAACGTATTTTCCCAGTGACCTTTCCATACCTGTAATGTATTTTAAACAAGTGGTTAAGGGACATTAAGCAAGGAGTTATACAGAGCAAATAATGCAAATAGTTATGCTGAGCTCTGTATCATGAAGTTATTAAGATGCAAATTTGTATTTGTTCATATTTCTACTTGTATATCTCACTTCTGAATTGCTTTTTCTGTCCTTTTAATTTGATCTTACAGGACGAAAGATAAAAGCCCTTAACTTGTAACACAAAAGTTGATGATATGATCTGCAGCCCACGCCAATGGTCCACAACCCCTGTTAAATATGAAATCCTGAGATAATATTAAGACATCGAAGCGGGTTGGGGACATACTTAAGTGAAATACCAGAAAAGTAAGAAAGAAGCCTAAGCATAAGCAGTCATTCCTTCCAGGTCAGAACGTCCTAATATTGTTTCAGGGGTGGTGTCGCTTAGATTCATCAAAGTTGACATTTTTCCTGCCATCTACAAAATCCAGCAGTCTGAAATCTACTTCCTGGCGCTTTCCTCTTTGTTTCCTCAACTGTGGATTTCTGCAACTGTTATCTTGGTTTTAAAGAGGGGGGTTTTTTTACATTTTTGTCTCTTCCCTCTCTTACTTTCCTCTGACAGCTAACCGCAGTGCAGCATCAGCTTGTCATCTACTGCCGGCTTTTCTGGACGGGGCAGTGGTGTTCATCCTTGTCCACTAACTCACTCTTTTTTATTACGCAGGTGCTCCCCTTACCTGCTGTGCAGGTTGGAGACTGGATCATAAGGGAAAATACAGGTCTAGAGAATACAAATTACAGTGGTAAATCTAAAATGAGATTCCAGTAGGATGAAGTACAATGTACTTATAAGTATTTCTGCCATTTTGGCTGACAGAAGGATGCAGCCGCACAAATTACATCCACAGAATAGGTAGGAAAGCAAATTTGTAAGAACAGTCGCGGTCTTGCTAACATTCTGAGCTGTGTCCACACTCTTATATCTATTCCTAGGCATCCACTCCATTAGTAATAGAGTGACAGGTAATTTTTAGTTGGTAGCTCCATTTACTCCACCAGAATTTGTGCAAGCCATTATTCCTTGGACAGAAGAGAAAATGCCTGGGGCAACACTTTGCAGTGCCACCTACTTCATCCCAGTTGCAAAGAAAAGTTTCAGAAATATTTGTAAATTTTTTCTCCTCATCTTAGAGGTCCTTTGCCTTTGATTTTTAAAAGTATATTTATTGCGGCCTATGTTTTTCTAGATAGCCCTCCTCTGCCACTCACATGTTAATTGTGGGGTTTTTTTCCTCAATTCTGCAAAATGTTTGTGCTCAGTCTGTGCAGCAGAAATTACCTTGAAAAAAAAATTCCAAGAGTGGTGTATCTTGACTTACCATGAATTTGTGTCTTGTAGATGGGTTTTCTGTTGTCTGAGAAGGCATTTTCTGGCTGAAGTATTTTCCTCTGACTTTCAACAAATACTTCTGATACCATGAAAAAGTTGAGTTTGTGCCTGTATCCTGTGAAGTCCCTTTCTAGTGCTTAGGTATCTATTTTGCAAAAAGCTATAGGAATACAGCGGTTTATTACTTGCAAGAGTTATGTGGCCAGTTTGAATGAAATTTAGCAATGAAGCTAGAAATGTCTTTGGAGAGAAACACAGAGGCAGTCTGACTGCCTAAGCGTTAGTTCCTAAGAGGCTAGGCTTAAAACCATTTGACTTTTCTTAAATCTCTGTTGCAGCTGGCTCTGGCAGTTTGCAATGTCTGAGGCAGTAACCTAGGGAGAAAGATTTTTTGCTCCTCCCCGCTCCCATAACCTCTGTGTCCTGGTCAGCTCCTGAATCCTCTTCCGTTGCTTTGAAAGGCCATGCAGTATCTCATGGTTTTAGCAGGTTGCTCTAATGATCTCCAGGACAGGGTTGAAGGACAACTGAATAAACAAGCCCTTTGACAGATCCTGAGGACCCCCTTGCAAATCACCTAAATGAAGCTGCCGTAGTCGATAACACTCCAGGAGCACATTTAATTAGCACGCAGATTAAAATCAGCAAATGAAGCTCAAACCAAAACCAAGGTGGCCAGGAGCTTAGGAAACCAGGAGGGAGGTAGCACCTAGGTGCCTGAGTCACTTAGTGGTTTAGGACCATGCATAAGAAGCAGCAAGGGGTAGCACCCTTTTGCTGGCATGAACATCCCAGGCAGACAAAATCTGCACACAAAGTGCAGCAAGATTACTCTTGGCTAGAGAGTGTTACAAGATGAGGCAAGATGTAAGAAAAGGATGGAGGAACAAGGGAGAAAAATCAGGGAAAGAATGATTCCATTTTTCTTCATCATTTATGATAAGGTTTTGTTTAAGAAGTAATTCTAAAATTAGCTTGATTGTACGTTTGAATTGTTTTGCTCAGACCCAGGAAGTGTTTTTTTTTCAGAGCTGTCATGCAGACGCACAAATGCAGTGCTAGAACTCTTGGGAGCAGAGAAACAGGAAAAATAATAACTTCCTTTTTTTCCCTGTGGATGTTTCAAATGCCCAGAATAAGTATTTATGACACATGCAAGCATTCCTGAAATCAAAGGCTCATTAGAGCTGCAGATGAAATCCACTAATTAAATGGTTAGTGGTAAGTTGATTTTTAACGTTCTTTTTATGTTGATGTCCACAAACCGACCCGGTTAGATTCCCTACATTGCCAGTGTTGTAGAGATCTTTCCTACAAACAGCTGTACTATAAAACTTATGTTGGCTGTTTAATTTTTTTTGATCATCCAGAGTAAAGGATCTACTGACACCGGACGATGCTGTTTTCACTTTTCATGTCTGTACTCTTTTCTCTCTGGAAAAGCTTTGCTCTTCTCTTTCTGTTGCTAAGAGAAAAAGCCCCGTTGCCAGGGAACGAGTGTCCAGCACATACTGATGTGTCCTCCATCAGATGTCAAAAGAATCCCCCTTAAATCTTTTCATGTGTGTACAGGTGACGAGTCTTACCCATGAGGGAAAAGGTAGATGGAATTGGCCAGCCTTGCTTGCTGATGTTCAAAACCACCCCCAAATCATTTAGCTTTTATCCAGCAGTCCTAATTCCAGCTCTTTGTGTTACTTTTCTTTTCCCCCCGTAGTCCAGACAAAGGACAAAACACCAGACTGAAGAACCTTTCTTTTTTTTTTTCCTCATTTAGAAGTGAGAAGATGCTAGTGTTACGTGGTCAGGACGTGCAGAAAACCTTCAGAAAAAGAGCAGCCCACTATTTTGCTGAGCCAGATGAGGCTGCAGTTTGTTGCTCGTAGACCTGCTCTTGAAACTATGAGCATCCATCCCATTGCTGAGGGCTACCGTGGTCTCTGTGGCACACGGTTAGAGCAGCGGGCAGAGAAGTTCAGTCTGTAGTTAGACTGCTTTTAGCTGTGTCCCTGACTTTTCTCCATAGCATGGAAATAAGCCTTCCAGTTCACAACTTGAAGCCTTTCAGAGCTAGACGGCTGACAATGAGTTAAGTGAAAATCTCCTGGCGGAGGAGGAGGCAGTCTTTCTGCGATCCTATAGTCAGAGCTGTGTGTGTATTGTCAGTTGTCAGCAGTATATTACCAGCATATGGAAAGGGCACCTCTGGAGCGCAGAATATTTCTCTCATTCATTACCGTCTTGTCATTAGACAACCTGTGTTAAGGATGCTCCGGGTCAGATTTTTTGTACCTTGCACTGTGCGTGTATGTGCTTGCACATGTTTCATCAGCACATTTAAGAAAGACTTTAAACTTACCAGTTGGTGCTTTTCAGGTTAGTTGATCCTGAAACGGTTTGTGGCTGCAAGTAACTTGGAGAGAGGTTGGAAATGAAATGTACTAGATAATGCTTTGTTCGAGAAGCTTGTACACATTGAAGTTTTAAAAGAAGTTGAAAGGAAATGGGTAGAAGTTATAAGAGCATTATCACTTATGTTGTTAGCATGAAAGTATACATTTGCTAGATTTTGGTATATTGGGACTTTGCCCCAGCATAAATAGGTTTTTGAGTTAAATTAGCATTTCTGTTGTCTTAGAACCAAGCTGAATTGAAAAGAATAGATTCAGAAATAACAATGTATGGCTGTGTGTTAGTAAGCTCTCTGCAAAGCCTCTGGATTGGGTCCTTGTATGGGGTATGGGAGAGTTACATCCAGTGACTGCTACTGTAAGGAGTGCTTTGGCTCCTCTGGTCATCCACAGATCATCACAAGCAGAAGAGGAGAAAATGGTTGTGTTTCTCCCAAGCTATTCAGCAGTTAGCCTAAGCCTAACATTGGTCAGGAAACAACCAGAGAAAGGATTTGTGACTTTCTTTTCTCACTTTTCTGTTTGCTGATTTCCAACCATAAACAGTTTTCTTCTTTCATTTTGCCTCTGCACCATTTTAAAATTGGTCTTCCTTGTATTTTTGTTTTGGCTTTGAGCATCAAAACCTAACTCACTTTGTTGGGGGTCTTTTTTCCTTTTGCTTCTCAGAGTTGCATGATGCAGCGCCATGCTGGAGATCACTGCCTATGGTCCAGTCATGCTTTTTGAACAGTGTTGTGGAGAACTAGCTCAAGTCTGAAGCCAGTGGTGGCATGTCAGCAGAGGGAAGCAGCTAGGTAGCCTGCAGTGATGCCGACCAGCGCTGCTTTTATCAGCGCTACTGTTAGGACGTCAGTTCCACACTCACAGCCCCTTGTTTAACTCAACTTGTAAAACTGTTTCTACTTGGAGAAATATGAACTGTGAAAGGCAAAGGCGCTTCTAAGGGTAAGAAATGCTCATAAGCAAATCAAGACGATTAGGGAGTTTTACTCACACCCTCATTTGTGTTGAGTTTACTCTCCTCTGAGGAATTGTCATAATTTTTGAGTCTTGAAAAACTCAGCTGTGTTATCTCTCTCATCTCTCTCAAAGACTAGGATTACAGCCAGGTATTCTCCCCTTTTATTTTAGAAAAGAATACAACTTTCAGAAAAATTTATTCTTCTTTATCTTGTCTTGGTAGGGCTGTGTGCAAACAGCTCACATTATCCTCAGCTGATTGAGTTTATTGCACAGGTAATTCTGAAAAACAGGCTTTTCATAGATATGTCATTATTCAAATTTTAACCTATTACCTATTTGTGATNTCAGAAAAATTTATTCTTCTTTATCTTGTCTTGGTAGGGCTGTGTGCAAACAGCTCACATTATCCTCAGCTGATTGAGTTTATTGCACAGGTAATTCTGAAAAACAGGCTTTTCATAGATATGTCATTATTCAAATTTTAACCTATTACCTACTTGTGATACTCAGGTGAGGTTTCTGTGCTGTTCTTGCCTCACACAGTGAACAAACGTTTTCCAAAAGTCTCTTGCGGGGAAGAGTTGCATACATACTGTTTTTTAAAAAAGGATAGCTTCCCTAGGAGCTCACACACAGAAAGCTGGGATTTGTTTTCATGAACCATACTGTGGGCGATGCTTGACATCCTTTTACATTTGTATAAAGCCAACAAAAGGAACGTGCGTGTGAAACAAATTCATTCATGGTTTTGAATGAATATTCATTGTGTTGTTCACCCCTCAGTAACATTTTGCATGGAATCAGAGATTTGCAGTTTATGTAATTCTGATGACTAGTGAACAAGAAATTGTTTCCTACTTGTAAATCAGATTTGCCTGTTAAATAGTTCTCTTGTTCTGCCAGGTTGTTGTTTGCTATGAGCCGTTATTTAGCAGCATGTCAGTATCATTAAAAACACTAAAAATTAATTAAAATTAATTGTGCTTTGCTTGAGATTTTGTTTTAAAAAAACGTTTTTCACGGAGATGCCCGTTGTTTCTGTATTAACATAAAAGTTAATTTTGTAATGCCTACACAGACTTTCTTCAAGGTGATTGAAATTGGTAGTAATGTATCGAGACAATGGTTGGTATTTCCCTTGATAATTTTGGATGCAGTTCTGCCTGGTGTCACACACAGTATTTTGCACATACAAATAAGCAAACCTACCCTGTCTCAGCAATTTCATTGCTCGAGTGTTGGAGAAGATACTTGGAGAAAACGCGTTTAGGAGCTTTTCTTGACATGCAAGCCCATTTTTATATGACTGAAATTGCTTCAATGATTTTTATTCTACAGCATAATTGTTAGTGATAGACTTATGGACCACCCACTTAAATAACACTTTGAAGTGAAGGTTTTGGCTATGGAGAGCTGTGCCTTCTAATAGCATGAAAGGGTACTTAAAAGTGTATTTTAAACACAGAAGAAGTTTTGCTTGCTTTGTGATCACAATAGAGACGGTATAAACTTTCAATGTTAATAGTGACTTAACATCTTAAAGCAAGTCTGCTAGTGTTTTCCTGTAGAATATTAACCTCTTCTATGAAGAGTACGTGGTAATACATTCTCTTACAGATATATTTCCTCGTTAATTTAAGACACAATCAGGTTTCTGGTGCAGGCTGCTACTTTCCCAGGTTAATAGCTCCAAATATTCACTGTTCCTTCAGAAGTTCAGTACTGTCTAGTGATTATTCAGTATTTTGCTGCTTCTCTTAGCATTACGGCTTGTTAAGCAGCATTACTTGTTGATTAGTGGTGTTACTTTCTTAATGAATATTTCTTTTGGTAGATTTTAAGCTGCGGATTTGAAGCGGCCAGAGGAGGTGTGAAATTAAACAAGGTCTATTTTCTTCACAGGAACTTGGAATTTCTTTAAATGGATTCTTTTTTCAAACTTTCCATTTTCTTTTCATTTAGAAACAAATCCGGATGAAGCTGGATTGATATATTGTGACGCCTACTTCTTTGTTTTGACAAGCCTTGGGAAAGGGATCTTGATTTGATGGCTTTATTGAAAGTTAATTGTTGCTAATAGATTATTGAGGGATCACTTAATCAAATAAACAAAACAGGAAGTCTGTAACATTTTTAAGATCTATATGAAAAACTGGTAGAAAAAGCAAAAAATTACACTTTTTGTTAAAGAGAATGCTAATTTCTCTTTTTCCAAAGACAATTATTTTGAGCTTAATAATTTTTATATTTTGATGATATATGGCTAGTATGAAATGTATTATGTTAATATTTGTTAACATTATCTCTGAAACACACTGCATTTTAATATTTTTGAAAGCAATATAATGACAGATGGAAGTAGCAGCCAGCCATAGGTCCTGTCAGTGTGCGAATATGCTTTGCTAGGGCTATTGAAATGCCAGATTTCAACATGCCTTGGCATACAACATTCTATGATTGACTTTCCTAGGCACAGGATACTGTTGACCCAGTAACCTATAAATATCGACATGCAGTTTTGCACAGTGTGTGCTATGAATGACATACGCAATATATAGCTGACCCAGTCACCTATGCAAGTTAGCAATATAGTCTCACAGTGCTAATATGATATTTTGTATATTAAGTCACCAGAGTGTCCTAAGAGCTTGGTTCTCCATCAAAGCTCAAGCCTCATGGCATGTGTGAAACCTTTCTCCTGTGCTAGGTCTGTGTGCTCGTAAGCCAAGCTGCTACTTTAATTTTCAAAATGTTGGGATCCTGGGACAATATCTTGGGATGTTGCTGGGCCAAGAGATCGCTTTGTTGTAATCAATGTCTTGCCTTCAGTCAGTCGAGAGTTACCTAGAGATACAGGGACTCTGGCAGGTTTTTTTAACATGGAATTAGGTTGTACTTNGACAATATCTTGGGATGTTGCTGGGCCAAGAGATCGCTTTGTTGTAATCAATGTCTTGCCTTCAGTCAGTCGAGAGTTACCTAGAGATACAGGGACTCTGGCAGGTTTTTTTAACATAGAATTAGGTTGTGCTTTAGGATTTTGTTGTTCCTAATGGGTTTTATCTCAGTTTACCCATCATTACACTTAGCCCTCAGCTGCTGACAGAAACTGAACTATTAATGCATTGAATTTAATATCAGCTCAGCTCTTTAAATTGAAGTTTCAGATTTACCTTAGACTTTGACTTCTTTGTTTTCTGTAGTGATGGGGCACTACTCACTCTAGAGCAGCATGGCTCAGGCTCTTTGCTCAGTGCAGATTCTAGTGGCATGCCGTCCTGTGTTACATGGTTACCCACAACTAGATTATACAATTGCTTTCTGGTGAAGTCGGTGGGCAAGGCATTTGGGTATATAATAGTAAAACTATAGGGATGTGCCTCGGTTTCTGCAATGCCAGCAGTTGTTTACTGAGCCTGATTCTGGGCTGATTGCAGGGGATATTTCTAAGCAGAATGAGGGTAAGTTGCGTGAGCTTAGGAGAGACCAGGATTTTCCCTTCATGGCAAGGAGATAGGAAGAGTTGCTTGTGGGAACAGAGCAAATGAAAGCAAGAAGGGAAACTGGTTCTTTGGCAGTTTTTCAGGGTGCAGGCTGCCATTACAACTTTATCTAATTCGTTTGGTTCACCAGTTTGTCCATTTTTCCATTTCGATTTAAATTAGTCAGTAATAGACTTCAGCAAGAAATGAAAATAATTTAAAGAAATTAATATTGTCTTGCTAATCATCTTGGTAAAAGCTTCCTTTAAAATCTGGAGGTTGACTTGTAGTCTCAGAAGTCTCTTGCATTAACTAGACATGTTGCTGTATAGGCAGCTTAAGTATTGACAGTGCTCCGTTCATCTGACATATCTGCTTTTAAAGGTTTACCATAAAATGATGGCTGTGCAGCCGCCTTCTACAAGTGGGAGGAACAAATGAAGAGAGTAATGCAAGTAGGAGGTGAAGAGAAATTTGTCATTCAGTTTCTCCTTTTACTTTGTTCATCTGTTCAGAAACACTAAAGCCGGTACATAGTGCTTTCTGTACGAATTGAGGACTGGTTTTGGTACAGGAAAATTATAGTGGCTAAGAATGTATAGTCTTGAATAAAAAATATGTGTGAATGTCTGCTCAGGAGCATGTCATTGGTGTATTTTGTGTATGTGTACATGAGCATGCGTGTGGCATGGTGGCCATCAGGTTTTTGCCAACTTTGGTACCTGTTTGTATTACTCTATCCTATACAGTCTAAGTCTTGCAGTTTAATCATGGCAGAGGTAAAACTGTTGTGATTGCAAAGATAATGAACCAGGGGTAGAATTAGAAAAGTAAGAAAGCACAACACTAAGTTCTTTTGGAGTACTTGCTGCTACATAAAAACAAGCTGAGACAAGAATGTGTGTCACTGATACACTGCAGACAAAAACCATCCAATATGAGGTGCTGTACGTTATATTCAAAATGGCTCCAAACCCTATGTATCTAGTCAAATTTATCTCTGATCTCCCAGGGTTTGCACTGTAACTTTATGACTAAATTTTTATGCCTGAAAAATCTGCCCAGTTTTTAATACTGTATCTCCCAGGATTATCAGAGTGTCTGGGATATATGATAGAGAAGCTGTATAACTGAAAAAAAAATCTGCTCTTAAATTAATGTGCATTTCTGCTTTAATGATCTTGTTTTAAAATGAAAAGTGCTACATTTAGTAAGAAATAACCAGAAAATACAGTTTGTAACAGACATGGCCTTTTTGCATTAAACCATTGAATGTGAGAATAGATAGTACCTTATTACAGGCCTAAAATAAGGCAAAGGGTCTGTACGTGACCTGTGAGTCTTTGTAGGATATGCATGTTGGAGAATAGCATCTTAATATTTGCTGTCATGACTAAAAGCTTAAATTCAGAGCTATGCTGTACAATGCCCTATGAAACTGCCAAAACCCGCTGTGTAAGACAGGTGAGGAGAGATTACCTTGGGGAGATCCCTTTAACAACACAAGGACAAGAGTACTCTCCTAAAGGTAAAGAAACAAGATGTTAAATCTCTTGTGAGTTTCATGTCCCCTAGTCCAGTATATGCTGACAATTGATATTCTACGAAGCAGATAAATAAGTCTGGGGACTGAAATGCAACAGTTCTTG
Organism: Steatornis caripensis; assembly: GCA_013398225.1. Taxonomy (NCBI): domain Eukaryota; kingdom Metazoa; phylum Chordata; class Aves; order Caprimulgiformes; family Steatornithidae; genus Steatornis; species Steatornis caripensis. The sequence continues at coordinate 24,923 of VZSC01016794.1, read as the reverse complement.
GAAAGACTAATCCAGTCCCCAAAAATATTTCCAGGCTGCTATGCAGTGACTTTTGAATTTGGGCTTTCAGGACTACTAAATGATTAGATGGGACCTGAATTATACTCTAAAACCAAAAAGTCCATGGATTCAGTGATCTGGGTTTGGTCCAATATTTCATTTAGCTGCGTCTCTGTCCTTTCCCTGAACTTCAGTCTTTCAAGTAGTGGAAGCTGACTGTGTATGACAAATGAAGGTCATAATTGTGTGGAATTGGATTGGAATCAAATCTATCATAAATATTCTAGTACTTGACTGATCCCAAAATACAGTCACCAAGGGGAAGAGAGGAGGACTCAATCCCTAAATTTTTGATAGAGTTAACATGATGTCCTAACAGATGTGTTTTGGAGTACAAGAAAAGAGGTATAAAGGTAAAACCATCACTGTACTGTTCAGTTTCCTCTGATGCTTGGGAAATGGATTTAGCCAAGGCACGAGTTATTAACTGAGTTGGGTGAAGATTTCCGTTCCTGTTGTGTGTTTCCATTCCATAGCTCTGAGATCTTGTGAGAAGGTAGGATCTGCTAAGCAGATCTCAGATATTGTTTTTCTTTGTAGAGCAAAGCTGCCTTTGGATGGTTAGAAGGAGTGAGCAAATCTCAGCATCATCATCTCTTTAAGTTTAACTTTAAGTTGCCAGTTTGGGCAAATGTTTTTTGAGAAGAGGCAATTGAAAGTAGTTCATTTTAAATTTTGGTTAATTATTAACTGAAGTTTCATTACCACTGCTTTCGTAAGATATGTATGCTATTCTTTGGTGAACTTGGCATTGAGTAACGCAGGCAAATGTTCTGCCCTGAGTCCCTTCAGATTGCGTAAAAATCTTTGAAAGTAAGAATAGGTCACTTTAGAACTTACTCCCTTCTCCAGAAGATAAAAGCTTTTTCATTTTCTAAAATGTTGTTTTTATTAAGAACTGGTATTTTTTAGATACTAACCCAAGTATTTTTACTAAGGGTGTTATTGTTTTCAGATAAATTGATTTCCTGTGCTTCTGTGCACTACATAATTTGAAGTAAAATCTAATCAGAAGCCTCAGAGTGCACCAGCAATAAATCAATAAAGTGTTTCCTTATGAATATTCCCACTTTTCATGGTTTTACAGGGAAAAGAAATGATGGGTTTATGGATTAGTCACAGCAACAAAATTTGGCACATCTTCCAAAGAGAACAGAAAAGGTGAGCAAGGTCTTGGAAGCTGGCCACCAGCATTGAGCTGTCTACGCTCTACTGCCGTTGAGCGAGACGAAGGCCAAGGAGAGAGGGCCTCTAGAAAATGGTGCAGCATGGAGGGGTTAGGCTGTACACATACAAGAAAACAGAGAAGATGAGAGTGGAAATTTCTTACAGACATTGGAGAAATCTAGAGAGCTGGCCAGGTGTTATTTGGATAATCACAGTAGGATTTCAGGAAATATCAAATGTAATATTAACTTACAAAAGTATCAGATGTCCTAAGTGACATCAGACCAACAGGTTCTCTCCAGTACTTTCTGTGGTTCTGCAAGGCAGAGAAAGTTGTGTTTCTGCTGCTTTTCTGTATCTACATGAAACCCACATTGTAATAAGTGCTTGTAGTTCCCTCTACTATCTGACGAGTAAAAGGAGAGATTTGAAATTTCCTCGCAGCACTCTGAACAAAGAGATGCTTTCAAATATGAGGAGTGGAAGAACGAATGTGTCAGAATGGTTGGTGGCGCTCAGACTTCACAGGCTAAATATCTGCTTGTAATCCTATCTTCATCATAGATCTGCAAATGTCTAAATACAAAATAATATGTAAATAAACTGATGATTTTTGCATAAATCACAAGGACGTAAAATGTGTGAGGGTTTTCATTTTTCTTTCATTATGTATTATGTTTTTCTTTTTTGAGTTGGCACATTTGAATATTGTCATTGGTAGCACGATTACCCTACTGTTTGCTTTGAATATTCAGGCACTTGCATGGATATGTGGCAGAACATGACTCTTAAACGTTTTCCCAAGTTACCATCTGCCAGCTGACACCTTAAGTAACTGTGTGCATTCCCACAGCCCAGCACAGTTGTAAACTGAAATATATTATCAGCCTCAGTGAAAAAGTTAATAGCAAAAAAACCCACACACCCAAAACCCCAACCAAACAACACCTCCACCCCCACCATGCTACTATTTCGTACCTTTTAAAAATTTTATTAAGTATGTGTTATGCATGATTGAAGGTACAAGTGTGACCAAGCTGGTGGTTAGTGACTGTAAAATCAGTAGAACAGAATTGTTTGGCTGTCTTCATACACGTAATATAGAATGATGTTGCATAAAATATTGTTTGATATATTGATGTAAAGTATCTTAGAGTCTAATTCTCACATTTGGCTACGGTAATAAATAGTCTGATATAGGGCTGTGGTGTTAAGAATCTAAATCATCAGAGTGGACACATTTTCCAGCTGTATTAAGGGGTAAAAAAAAAAATTATTTCATTATTCATGTTCTTTGTTATTATAAGAGTGCTCTGTTAGTGATACACCTTTAATATCAGATGAGGTTTTAGCTGCCACAGGGAGACAATCACCCCAGCACAATAAAATGTAAGACTGTTTGTGCCTATAATAGGATCTCCATGTCTGATATGCTTTGGGTAGATGTTGATTTTTCTCCTTTACTCAGGCCATTTAAATGTTGCTCTAGGTACTGTCAGACAATAATTGATTTATACATTACTCTATTATGTGTACTGTGTATTACCTTGTGAAATTATTTAAATAAAATATAGTTATAGGATGCCAGCTTACCAAAACAGATAGATGAATGAAAATTTCACTTGAAAGTATAAAACATTCGGATTCAGCTGCAGAAAAAAAAAAAGACTCATTGACTGTAAAAAGAACTGGCTTTTGGGAATGATGCTTATCTCCATCAATTCCATAAATGCATTTTACTTTGAAAAACTCCCCAGAAGGTTCATGAGGCTTGTTTGTTTGCCTTGTATTATAAATCTGGTTGGGCTCAAGGGTTCCCATTAATCCAGTGTTATGGATACACCCTTCTGGTGGAATTTCTGAAAAAACTTTTCAGGTAATATTACAAATATAATTACAATTGAGTTATTAGTTATTTATACTAACCCTGATGCTGGCAGAGGTTGAAGCTTTGCTTTTATGTTGTCTTATTGTTTCTTGCATCATTTTGTGTTTGTGCATGCATTTTGAAAATAATTTGTTGATGCATCTAGAAAGGTTAACAGGGTCCACTAAGTTGCGGCAGCTAACAACTGGGAGATGAATGAGAATAGTTTCCTTACAATATTTTTTCTAAACTATATAGCAAAAGCCTTTGGCCTGGAGGTGTCAAAGTTTTGGTCACAGATTGCTGGAGTTTAGGTCTCTGGCTTTAAAAATGTGAATGTGAAGTGAATTTACAGCTCAATTTTGGTGTTTAAGTACCAGCTATTTCAGAATATACTCCATAAAAATGAAAATTACATCTGAGATAATTCTATGTGTATTTAATAAACATGAGCTATTTTCACTTGGGAAGACAAATTTACAAAAAGAATGTTTCTAGTATTTAGCTGAAAATACTTGCCCCAAAGAAATTCGTTGTTCATATGACGGAGCTGCAGAAGTAAAATAAACCAGAAATGAGTGAAACAGTTGGATTTCTTCCAAGAAACTTGCATATCTATTGGAAAAATTGAATATGCAATGAAAATTAGAGAAAGATTATAACAATGTATTAAATTCAGTTAGTAGGATAATTTCATAAATTTCTAGTCTAATGAAATTGTGGAGCGCTCTTTTCACCACTTTTATTAACATGACTAATCTTTACTCATTCATGTGGTGCTGGTGCTTTTTCTGTTAATGAAATGACTTCTGTGGTACTATAGCATTGGTAGGATATGTTAGCCTGTGAAGAAGAACTGAAACCCTGAAATAAAACCACAGAAGTCAAATACTAAAAACAGTGCAAGGCTGATGCAGTTTCCTTTCCGAGTCCTCAGTTCTCCTGAAACTGTGCATTTCAGTCCATACATGCATATGCGAACTTCTTGGTCTATCAGCATGACTTAACTGTGCAAATCTGTGTTAAAAACAGTGAACAAAGCAAGATAAAACCCAGCTGTTCCTGCAACAGGATGTTGATGTGCAGATGTAGCCATGTCATCCACAGAAATCTCTCTACATGCGCAGAGATTGAGCGATAAGATGTGATATTTGGAGGAGTTACAGCAATAACTTTGGCAATGGGCAAGGAACTGAAGATACAAACTGATAATGGGGACAATGACACCACGATCTTAAGAAGTTATTTAAACAGGGATTTTTTTTTTCCCAACATCCTTAAGTGTACAAAACAAAGTAATTTAAATTGAGGTTAGATTAATAGGAGCACTTAAGTCTGTAATTCAGTGTTTTCTGCCTGCTTTTGTATGAAAATAGGCCTACCTGTCACAGTATTTCCAGCTCTGAACTTCTCAGAAAGCCTTAAGCTGTCTCGCGTCTGCATGTCAAGTCTCACGCTTGAGATCAGTGTTTGAGCTCTGGCATTTTGGGTATGTCAAGTGCAGAGTCCCAGCATTCCTCAGAGTGCCATGCAAGCATACAGGCCAGCCAGGGCTGAGATATGAGAAGGGGCATCTCCTATTTGTTTCCTGTTCAAGTAAGTTAGGTTGATAGCTGGGCCTTTCACGTTTCCCAGGAGCAGGAAGTGGCTTTTGAATAGATCTCTGGTGCCTCTCACCCAGCCAGGGACTGGTACAGCCAGCCAGTGAAAACAGCTTACAAACAGCACAGCTTCACAGTAAACTGAGTTCAGGTTCTGCATCAGTGTAACAGATGCTAATGTTTTCCAGAGGACTTGTTGTTTTCAAAGTTTGTATGATCTCCCTGTTTTCAGAAGGCTGTCGAGAAGGATGGTCAGTAATTACTCTGGAGAAAAGAGGTAGATTTTTAATGTTAGAAAATAATTTGCAATGTGTATGGGCTTATTTCTTGAGTATTACCTTAGTCTCTTCTCCATTGGATGTTCTGATAAGCTGTGTAAAGAAAGCAGAAAAATTGGCTCAAAAATAGGAAAATAAATAACACAGTTAAGTACAGTTTAACAAATAAGTCGGAAAACATTCTCTGAGTGAAATTTCAAAAGTGGCTTTTGAATGACCTTATTAATAATGATCCAGACGAAGCACAACCCATTTCCTTTCACCCGCTATGCTCTATTGCCAGAACCAAGTGGAACACCAGTTTCCAATGCTTCTAGAAATGACTGAAATCTTCCCAGTTTTTAACCAAACTCTGTCACTGGAAAGCTTCATTCACAGAACAGTGATTTAGGCAGAGAGTGAGTGTACAAAAATGAGCAAAAGGAATCGAACTGGACTTTTTAACGTCACCATATTTTTATGTGGGATTTTTGCTTTTAAATGGTTTTTCAATATATCTCAACATCAGTCCAAGTCAGCAAGCAGGACAGGCAGGGAAATATAATTTTATTTCATGAGAACATGAGCTTTGAGGAATGCTTTCAGTCTTGGCCATTCTAGAGACACACAGTACATAGACCTTCCTCAGGAACCAGATTCCCCGATTGACTTATGAAATCTAGCCAGCAAGTAGCCAAGAACCTGACTGTTTTCACTGTGACTTTCCAGGAGCTGGCAGTGCAGAAATCACCAGTCAAGCCAGTTTCAACCCTCAGCTGGTAGTTTGGGGTTCCTTGCTCTGCAAGCACCAGCCGGGCAGGTGCCCGAGAGCTCCGGCGTTTCCCTTCTGTGGTAGCTGTAATAGCCCAGTTCTTACGCAGAGACATGCAAATAAGTTGGTAAATTAATCTCTAAGATATCATTAACATGAACAATGAACAGTTTACCACTATGTAGGTTTTTTTGTTTCTTCTCTGATAGGATCTGAAAATAAGCTTTTAAAAATCATTGATTTATTGCAGTAGTATAAGCTGCTGTGGGATGCTGGGGCTGCTGGCTCCTGATGACGTTGCAGTGGGTCGCTGAAATTCTTGGGTTCGATGGCAGTGCTCTGTCAGTCCCAGAGTATAATGATAGCCTGTAGCTCTGAAGGGCATTGAGGTATAAAAGTGATTTTAAAATGTGATGGTTAATAGGTATTTGACAATAACAGATGGAAAGGTCTTTAGGTGACATTAAAGCTCTTTAAAGGAAAAAGTGAGTAAGAAAATCAGTGATATGTGATAAAGCTTACATACACTTGATTTTTTTATTAAGTTACTGTGTAAGTCATTGATTCCAAACAATAACTGTGATGCTGCTTTTGGAGCAAATAAAATTATGTACAGAAGCCGGAGCAAGCAAAGTAAATGTGATTACTACTTGAAGTCGTCTTCAGAGGCATTTAATTTGGTAATAGTTTAAGCATAAGCTAAAGTGGTTTTCTAATGGGTAATGCAATATTTCTAGCGTAACAGTAAGAAAGAAAACCATTACCAGTCGTCCAAAAAATAGTTCTAACAAAAAAGTATTAGACCATTAAAGGATCATCCTGGGAGGTTTTTCTCCTTAAACTGCACTTGAATATAATGTTTTATATGGTATCTTTCATTTAGACTGTCCAAACAGTCCTCTGGAACTGATAAAAAATGGAAGGAGAGAATGGAGATGTCCTGTTTTCAGATGACAGAAGGAAACTAATGGAGGGAACTGCCACAAACAGTGATGGTGTAGTTTATACACAACCAGAGAAATAGCACGATGTAACAAATTCCATTAGGCTGAATAATGATGCACACTGGTGGATGCTGTCAAGGAGGAATCTAGCAATTTGAGGGGGGCTTCTTTGAGAGATTCTGTCTCCTTCTAGGAGTTCTGCCTCCACTTCTCTTGACTTTGCTTTAAGAGCAATAAAGCCGTATAACTGGAAAGAGACTGCTTTTGTGGTGTTCCTGGAGCTTGTTTAAAATAAAGAGCACCTAAGGTAGAGTATTTCTGAAATAACTAAGGGGTAATTTCAGTAAACAGTAAAGATGATTGATATAGAGCTTAAATTTACAAACCTACACAACAGACGACTTGCATCCAAGCACTGCCTCAATTACATCTCTTAGCAGAGTACGGATTTTGTTAGGAAGTTGAAGGAAGGAACTTTAGTGGAGCCATTGAATTTGAAACACACCACAAAAGCTTTTTTTTGGTGTTTCAAAACCTTGCTTTTCTTCTATAGGTAGTGCTCTGAGGGGTTGAGAACTGGGACAAAACACAAGTTTGTAAACTGTCTACAAAAATGACTTCATGTCCTTGCTCAAATATGGCCACAAATAGGGTAGGATTTAACTGTACCTTTAAGGATGTAGCAGAACTTAGCAAGAGAAGGATATGCTTTTATTCCTTCTTTACATCCGTTACTTTTCTTTCCTAGCTCCCAAGAGTTTTATCCAGCAACTTCTAGGTCTACCACTTTTTTTGCTAGAAATATATGTATTTGGAAATACAGCTTCAGTCTCTCTGCCAGAGCCATGAAAGCTGATCTGTTGTATTTGAATTAGTATGTTAACAGGACAAGAGCCAGGGAAATATATCTTGAAGGCCCTAACAGTGTGTACTGAGAAATAACACATGATAAGGAAAATTAATGATAGTAGCACATCAGCTAGTATAAATGTGGCAATTTTTATTTGTATATGCTTTCTGGTTTTGAGACATGGAAATTATGCAGAGGGTAAAGAAAAGTGACAACCTGAACAGCTGCCTATTGAAACTCAGTGCTTGAAATGATGAAATTTGTAGATTGATTTCATCCTGTGATTTTACTCTTTGTCATTGTGACATCTGCTAAAAGCTCTCGTGGTAGATATTTCTGACACATTTCTCAAAGAGCATTAATGATTCATTGTTTGGTCTTGGTTTGGGGGTTTTTGTTTTGTTCCTTGTGTGTGGTGATTTCATGGGCTCATTACCAAAGTCCTGGGGCCAAACTGATCCCTAGTGTATCTTCTTCAAAGCCATCTGAGGGAAGGAGGATTGATGACAGCTAATTGTTAACATTAGGAGAAACTTTTTGCTGCAGTCATATTGAGTTGAGTCCAAACAGAATTACTGGATGTCAGTATGCTTGAAATACTAAGTTTAGAAACTCACTTAGGTACCCTTCTGTCTAACTTGTGCTCACAGAACATCGTATTTGTAAAGGCTACGTGCTAGATTTTTATATAGGTTTTGAATTTTCTGTAGTTTTGTTTGATCCCTACTTACTTACTTACTGTTTGATATCAATATTCAGATTTTTTCTTGTTGATCATATTTTGTAGTTGACTAACACTGTTTAAATTTCTCTGAATCCTACCTTTTTGCCTGATTTACATGAATAAATCACATAGGGTTTTAATGGATCAAGAGTATTTTTTCCTAGCTTATTGTCTTTGCAGTCTGTATGCTAATTTATTGTTTCAGAGTCAAGTGCATGCAAATCTGATGGCTTATTTAGGACTGGATACTTGCAGAAATACCTGATCTGAGGATGAAGAATCAGGCTGTTTGTACCCAATAATGGTCTTGACGCACGCAAGGTACATTAAGAATTAAAAAAAAATAAGCTATGCTGGTGGGGTAAGAAGTGACACATGTAATAACTAAGCCAATAAAAGTCCTGCAAGAAGGATTAGAGGAAATTACATGGTTCAGAAACCACATTTTTCAGACTCGCCTTAGAGCTTCTAGAGCTTTATTGGTGTAAGTTAAGGTGTTCCCCTGTTGCTAGGGATCTGAGCTTGTTTTCTTCCCATTTACACTTGCTGAAGAGCTTTAGGACTCAGCTTTGCATGTCCTCTGATATACAGCAGTGATGACATGCCAGTGTTGCCACCATGCAAATAACTATGCGTTGTATCACATGAAAAAAAGTAGTTTGTCTTAGTGGAGAAGGAAAGCCCACAAATATATTTTGTTGGTAATTAACTTCTTGGGGGTTTCATTCATGTCCTGATATTTCTCCTGGATAGCCATCTCTGTTTCTTGTCTGCTGCTCCTGACATGGTTTCATTTTGCCATAAATTCCTCTTTATTTTCTCTCCAGTCCATAATGACTATTCTCCATGTTTGTATGTTTATTTGTACTACTTTCCTGTCAGTGGCATACTAAAGTTTATCTAATGCTTCAACTTTTACAGGAAGCTGAAATACTGTGTGCTAGTTTTACCGAGAAGGATTTACTCCCATGCAGTTCATTGATGCCTTGGCTGTGCATGTGAGCAAAGCTTTGTGCTCTTCATTTTCTGAAGTCACGTATCGCAAGGATTTCAAAATCTGGAACATTAGAAAGAACACTGGGTTTGTAAATTTAATCTCGAATTGCTTATATATAAATGTGATTTAACTGATGCCAGTCTTCTCTAACTGGCCTCTGTTTCTGAATCGTATATCACTTGGAGCATAAAAAACATTTGCTGTTCTCTGGTACTCTAGGCCAGTTTTGCAGGATTTGAGAGTTAATGTGTTTTGGTTTGGTTCGGGGTTTTTTTATTTTTGTACCTCTTGATTTTGATCAGGAGATTCTTTTAGACAGATTTAGAACAATTCTCTGTGTATCTCTCTAAACGCTGAGTAGCTCATTTGTGTGTTTCCTTACAATATTTTTTCCTACTTACATCACAGTAGTTCCCCAATCTTTAATAGTCTGTTTGAATTTAGGATCTAGTCCTGCAGAGCTTTGTATTCATTATCTTTGATTCAAGTCAGGGGCACAACTCTGCCTCTCCCTTATCCTATCTGAAGGACAGCCATTTGGCATTGAAGATAAGCCTGTCTAGGACAGGTGTTAGTTCATTTTTTGTGAGAAGGCAAGGCTCGAAATTTAGGGAAAAGGGAAGGTTACAGGGAAGGGAATTCAATATATAGGGTCAGGTACTCAAGAGTGTGAACAGCTGAATTCCATGTGATTGACAGAAGGATAAGAAAATTGTTAGAGCACTCAAAGCCAATGTTTTTGAAACTTGTTAACTGTTGGTGTTTTGATCCAAGTGTTTTCTTGTTAATCAAACCCAGTACGTCTTCCTGGTTGTAGTATAATGATGTAGTAAAGCTTAGACAATTAAAAAAGGCACTGGTTTTGCTCTCAGGATGAGTACATGGATAGGAGAACAATTTGCAACAGTAGATATAAATCCATATTTCCAAACATTCAAATTTAACTAGTGCAAATGGATATATCAACTCTCTTGCAGTACTTGAAAGTTACCCGTACCATCTGATTTACCGAATTTACTTTGATTGCTTTGATCCTATCTTGAATTCTTCTGACAAATCAAAAGGAATATCTAAGAATAAGATGAAAAATTGTGCGGCCTAACCCCACATAGTAGATCTAAATGGAGCTAAGACTTTTTGACTCATAGGCAGTGATAAGTACCAACTGCCGGCATTTTCTTAACTTGCAGTTGGGTGCCTGGAAGTGATGCCTTAAAACTGTGCTTTCATGGGGAGATGCAAACTGGTGTAGTTTTGTCATTTGCCATTGCACCTTATCCTGTGGCTGTGTAAGGTCTAGTTTTATTGGACTCATTTGATAACGAGGAATNAGTTGGGTGCCTGGAAGTGATGCCTTAAAACTGTGCTTTCATGGGGAGATGCAAACTGGTGTAGTTTTGTCATTTGCCATTGCACCTTATCCTGTGGCTGTGTAAGGTCTAGTTTTATTGGACTCATTTGACAACGAGGAATCAAGTCTTTCCCAATATGCATGGGAAGGAGGGAAGGATGTGGTGGCTTTTTCTTCTCAGACCACCCTACTACCAGTTTTCAATAAGGGCAGAGCAGCTCTGTCACTGGGAAGACTATTGTTCTCTCCCTTTTTTTGCCACCTTTGTTTTTTTTCTCTGAGTGGTGATGATTTTAGCTGCTTTGTGCAGAACTGATGGTGGTGATGTGGTCACTAGGAACTGGATTCACTACTACTGCTCCAGTGGAAATTTAAGCATCAGTTGAATGATGCTATAATGGATGTGATTTCTCCATACAAATATTTGAATGAAGTTCAGCATGAAGTGTTATGGCACAACAGACTATAAGAGCTTTTCATATGTTTAAAAAAATATTTTTTACAAAAATTGCACCAAGACAAGTGAATTAGTCTTAATGAATTTTGATGGTATTTGGTTTCTGTTCTTCCCCTCTCCCCTCTCCCTCCATTTAGTCTCTGAGTTATTTTTCATCATCTGTCTGGGACTAGTACTTGTTAAAAGTAGTTTAATGTTTTTGATAATAGCTTATTTTATTTTTATTCTACATGAATGATTTTTTACTGATTGGATGAGTAGACCCTGCAAAACCTACTACCAGCTGTATGATGCAGTCCTTTGTATTTCTGAAACCTGAAGAATCACAGAATCCTTTTGGTTGGAAAAGACCCTTAAGATAATAAAGTCCAACTGCAAACCTAGCACTGCCAAGTCCACCACTAAACACCACATCTACACATCTTTTAAATACCTCCAGGGATGGTAACTCAGCCACTTCCGTGGGCAGCCTGTTCCAGTGCTTGACAATCCTTTCAGAGGGGAAATTTTGCCTAATATCCAATCTGAGCCTCCCCTGGCACCAGTTGAGGCCGTTTCCTCTCATCCTCTTGATTGTGACGTGGGAGAAGAGACTGACCCCCACCTTGCTACAGCCTCCTTTCAGGTAGTTGTAGAGAGTGCTGAGGTCTCCCCTCGGCCTCCTCCACACTGAAGAACCCCTGTTCCCTCAGCCACTCCTCAGAGGACTCATGCTCTAGACCCTTCACCAGCTTCGTTGCTCTTTGGTGCGCTCCAGCACCTGAATGTCTTTCTTGCAGTGAGGGGTCCAAAACTACTGGGACCANCTGTTCCCTCAGCCACTCCTCAGAGGACTCATGCTCTAGACCCTTCACCAGCTTCGTTGCTCTTTGGTGCGCTCCAGCACCTGAATGTCTTTCTTGCAGTGAGGGGCCCAAAACTACTGGGACCAATGTAAAGCAGTTCTTCTTTTTGTGGTACTTAATTTTTTATGTATCATGAAGTAATGATCTTGCTATAGGATCATCAGGAGTATAAGTAAATTTAAGTTTTAACTTACAGGGTAGTCGGTAGTGCTTCAGAAAGTGTGCTGGTAATCTTTACTTTTTCACCCCTCTGGAAAGAGGTACTATTGCTTTTGCCAAGCTAACTGAACTTATATAGCTTTGAATGAAATTCACCCTTTTCTGTTTTCATTGCTTTCCAAAGTTCCCTGAATGATTGCCTTGAGTAATGAATATATAGACTGAAGGTTATTAAAAGCCAGCTTATCAGCTGAGGTATTTTTATTCTGTGGGAGACAAGGCAAAGCCCATGTCTGGCAATTTGGCATTTATATTGTGTAATAAATACTTCTGGAATGGTTGAAATAGACTCTGAGTTTAATTGGATTTAAATGAGAAAGAAAGCCTTCAGTGTGGATAAGGAAGAATAAAATCATTTATTGTCCACGTTTCTGCGACAGGATCTAAAATTGGCTATATTTGAAAACAGAAAATCTGTAAAGATACTTTATGTGCTGTTTTGTCATTCCTGCAGGCTTTCTTTTATATACAGTTAAATACTCTATTAAATGCATAACATTTTCTATGCTGGTTGTGGGATGAAATTTCACATCCTGATACAGACTGGGGCAAGTACTCTTAGAATTCCTATTTCTAAACCAAAATTACTCGAGAACTGTAGTCTCTCTTAAGAGTGTTTGATGTGATGTACGCCTTTGGGAAGTAACTTCTGGAGACACAGATAGAACATTGGCTTGCAGTCCCTCATCAGACACTAGTGTAGCAAGGAAGAGATGCTTATTTAAGGAAATTATTATTTCTAGAAAGAGAATGAAAATTCTTCTTGAAGGTAAGGAAGAGGACTACTTAGTCTGTTTACAATGAAAAGACAAAATGAATAATGTTCTAGCAGAATTGTTTTGTACATGTATTAATGCAATTATTAATATAGTGTCTGTGTGCCTAATAAGTTTAGATACATCTGTCATCTTTGTAAGGCATTTGACTACTTGCTGCAGTGGTTTTTGTATTTATTTTCCTTTATGCTATTTTTTTATGAGTAATGTAGTTTTGTACAGGTGGAAATAAAGCTGATTCTCATCTCAATAAATTGCTTAATAATAGTACCATGCATTTGCTTTTGTTTGTCACCATAAGAGAAAAGAGCATCTATTGCCCCAGGTAAAATTGGAAATTTAATTAGCCTTGCCAACAAAAACCAATAATTTTGTCAAAATTGTGGTGATATTCTCCAAAAAGAATGATCTTAATGCTATTGTTGGGAAGTATTACCCTAGTCACATTCATATTACCTTTTGGAATATTGTGTAAACACGAAAGCCAGCGAACTAACTGCTAAGAAGCAAGCAATATTTTGAGGCATCTTCTTGAGCAACATTTAGATGTTTATCTTATGCAAATCATTATTTTTCTTTGTAGTACCTACCTAGCAAATAACATGGAAGCATTGTAAGTGGGGAAAAAAGGTTTCAAAGCAAGCTCCAGAATCGCGGTTGCAAGAACTCATGTTCTTTTTTGTAAGCAACCTTGTAGGATTTTTCCTGAACTAGTAACTTTGATTTTCATTCAGGGAAACCTGAATGGCCTTTCTTCCACTTGCTTAGTAGGGTAAAATGAAATCGACTTATTTCAAAAAAACAAACAGCCAAACAAAAAGGATCTGAACAAGAATGAGCCGGTCTTACTTGGGTTTTGAGAACCAAGGCCCTTAAGACAATACTGACTGTGCTCTTTGCTCAGAATCAAGATGGCCTCTGCTCTCTGCAGTGGTCCAAAATGAAAATTCTGGATGACATCAGTGATCTTATTTCACAGATTTTAGCATGCCAGTAGCAATTATGTTCTGGTTCACCTTCTAGTATCTCTTTTCAATCTATACATTTCATGTCACATCAGGGTACGCCAAATGGAGTAGTAGGTATGTTCATCACGGATTCACCCTCTCTCAAATGTAAGAAAATATGCAAATGTAAAGAATTACACAATTGTAAGTGAATGAATCATCTCTATTTATCATCACAATGTCTGTCGCATCAGAGTTTCTCAAATCCCAGGAACACCAAAGTACTTTGTAGTTCTCCTACGCTAATGTTATTCTACAACATTCCTTTTTATTCATTTGTATTCACTGTTTAGATAATGAAAAACCTATTAGGTCATGACTTTCAGGGAGAAACTATACACAAAGCAATATACTGTACTTTTTTATCTAGTTTTATTCATTTTTAACAAGTGAAGTAGATCTCTGAAGACTTTTTTCCTTCAATATACATTCTTTTATTTATATTTTAATGTATAATAAAATTGCAATGCTGTGTTTTAACCTCAGTGTAGATTGCTGTAGGAATTGAACCCCGTCACCATGGCTTCCTGGAAAAATCAAGCTTGGAAAGAAGGGTAGGTTCACGAGGAACAAAACTCTTCATCTTTAAAAACTGTTATCTTAGGTAATGATTGGATGTGACATGAGAGAAAGATATATGCAGGTAGAAAATTGTATTGATTTGTGCATTAACTCTGATAAAGCTGCCAAATTCTCTCAACAAGTACTTCTCTAGCAAATTGATCAAAACAAACCCTCTTAACCTGTTTACATAATTAACTGTTACATTCATCCTGAGCATAACACTTTCATGTGTGATTGCCAGTGCTTTAACAAAGCCACCAAACCAAGAGCACTTGCCAGTAGGGGGAGGGGTGAAAAAACCCTACATCAGTTACACATGAGGTCCTGTGTGTAGCACTTTGAAAGTAGCTATAATTGAGATGAATGTTTTCTGCAGGTAGGAAACAAAAGTCTGATCACTCCATGGGTATTTGGGGCCTGGAAACTGATACTAAAGAGCAACTTTAATGTTTGATCTTGCTATGGTACTCGACATGTGGATAAACAGAAATCTAGAGTTAAACCTGTGGTGAACAGCTGTGAGTTTCATCTGCTTAGAATTTCTTCCCTGATGTCTGTGCATGGAAATTAGTTTAGGCAATTATATTATGAGGGAAAATATATAGCTGAAAACTTACATAGCAGGAGCTTAAGAGGAGAATTGCAGAATTTAAATTCAGCTTTCCTTCAGATGAAGAACTATACTGAAAACAAGTCAGGATATTCTAATAACTTCATAATAGTTTATTTGAACAAATTCACCACCTGCCTGTGTAAGGAGCCTTATTTGGCACTGCTAGCTAACACTTTGATTCTCTTGGTTTCACCTGGAGAAAGCATGTAGAACAGATGGGATATGAGAAAGGCACACCAGGAAGAAGGTGAAGGGTTGGGCTTCTGCTTGGCATACTGGTAGCTGCAGATGAGGGTTCCCCGGTTTAGGTTTTCCTGCTAACTCTGTTAAGAGCATGGCTATGCTGGGGCCCATAAATGATAAAGACTTGCTGTTTTCCAAATAAGATTACTTATAAACATTAAGATTTCTTGAGTGTTAAGTTCATCTGGCAAGTACTTTAGGAGCTACAATGGATTCTCTAAAAAGAGTGATAGGCTGGGAATGGAAAGCTAGACACTTTACATTGCTGATTTTTACTGCTTGGGGAGATGAGACAAAAATGTAGCCTCTTCTAAAGGCAGAAAGCAGCTCGGTGCCGGTGGGGAGATGGTACCCTTTCATTACATCTATGACATTACATACATGTTCAAGTACGCTTCGAGTGGCTTTGCAGTGTCTCTTAATCAAGGGCATGGTGATCTTTGCCACTTCCTTAAGTAATTTTAGAGAGTTTTATTGGACTGCCTTTTTAGTTAATTGTCTACAAGCTACTATCAAAACCACTTTTATATGTGTATCTGTATATTTCATTCCATGGGAGCTCTCTCATTCACCATTTCCAATCGAAACAGCCTCAGTAAAGATAATGCTGTTTGGAAAGGCTAGATTTCTGTTGTACTCATGCATGTATTATTTAGTAAGTGTTCCTAGTGTCTTTAGAAGACAGCAAACATAGAAAGTACTTTGCAATCATCAAGCAATCTTGTCAAGAGGGACTGGACTACAATCCTTTCCTGTGTTGTCTGAGAGCTGCTTGATCTATGGATGGCTATCTTTTTTTCTTGCTTAGTCTAGTCTTATTGGATATCATATTGCAACTGTGCAAGCCAAATATTACTGACTCCATCAACTCAACTAGAGTGATTAATAGTCATTGAGAGCAACTAATTTCAGGTGCTGTGAAGTGGGGGGTTTCATTATGTAGATAAAGGCACAACTACTTGTTGCCTTCAGAGGTTCCTTCAAGAGGACCTCAAGCCACGTGGAGTCAGACTAGCTCTGAAAGTCCTGGTGCTGTAGGTTTTTAAACTGCAGGAATTTTACTTTAGGCTCTTCTTTCCATGTCAGTTGTCCATTCTAAATAAACACCATTTCTGTTAAGCATCCAAAAGAAGCTTTTGTGGGGTGTTCATTTGTTAATGACTGAAAAGTCTCCTTGAAAGTCAGAGATTTTTGTCTCCTACAATTCCGTATTGGTATGTAGATACCTTCTTTGTGGAGGGAATCTTTCATTTCTAAATAACCACTGGCAAGCTAATGAAACTAAGGTATGGAGAATTTCTGCTTTTTCAATTCTGTGCTCACAAGAATGCTATCCTACTGAGTTATTAATTCATATTTAGCTGCTTTCTTGTGTGCCACAGATTTTACTGCATGGAACTGGGACCTTGTGTGAATGTAGATCCATTAAAGTAACAGACAGAGTTGAAAATGCTTTCTGGCTCTGGATCTCTAATAATTTCATCTGTTTATTGAGGAGGATTGTTCTCATAGTATAATGGTTCGTTTATTGTCATTAAACCATATCTAAATCATGGAAGAAGACAACATTTTCTTGTAATGTGTTTTGATTGGGGAAGCCATGCAGTGAAAGTTTATAATAATAATAATAATAAAACAAATACTAGTGAGTCGCTTTGCAGAAAGGCCATTAAAATAAAATGAAAAATTAATTGAAGTGTGAATTCCAGATTGCCGTTCTGATGAATCGCAGATTCAATGCAAAAAGGAAAATCTATATACTAGAAAAACTTATGCTTCCAGCTATACTGGTATAAGAGAGGTGATTAGCATTAGAATGAACTGTGCAATAAGAGACTTGTAATACAGCATCACATTAAGTATTATCATGAGTGATTAAGAACTGGGATTAAAACAGTTTATGCATGATAGAAAACTGATACATTTAAAGGCACTCAGCCAAATTTGGAAAAAGATTGAACCCTTATGTGATGCTTTACCTGGAGAATGATTACACCTAGTTGTTCTTGGTGTTTGCCCTTTCTATTGTGACGTAGTAGAATCGTTTTCTAGGACTTTAGCGAAGCCACGCTAGTGTAGGTGGCAAGAGCAATGATGAGGACGAGGGAGAGGTTTGTCATACAGAAATGGGAAATCAACATGATACATCGATGTTTTTAGTATAGAAAAATGTGGCACTTCATAANTTAAGTATTATCATGAGTGATTAAGAACTGGGATTAAAACAGTTTATGCATGATAGAAAACTGATACATTTAAAGGCACTCAGCCAAATTTGGAAAAAGATTGAACCCTTATGTGATGCTTTACCTGGAGAATGATTACACCTGGTTGTTCTTGGTGTTTGCCCTTTCTATTGTGACGTAGTAGAATCGTTTTCTAGGACTTTAGCGAAGCCACGCTAGTGTAGGTGGCAAGAGCAATGATGACGACAAGGGAGAGGTTTCTCATACAGAAATGGGAAATCAACATGATACATAGATGGTTTTAGTACAGAAAAATGTGGCACTTCATATNCCCTTATGTGATGCTTTACCTGGAGAATGATTACACCTGGTTGTTCTTGGTGTTTGCCCTTTCTATTGTGACGTAGTAGAATCGTTTTCTAGGACTTTAGCGAAGCCACGCTAGTGTAGGTGGCAAGAGCAATGATGAGGACGAGGGAGAGGTTTGTCATACAGAAATGGGAAATCAACATGATACATCGATGTTTTTAGTATAGAAAAATGTGGCACTTCATAAGGAAAAGGTTAGAGGAATTGCTCAATGTGTGCACACATGAATTTTCTAGGGTTTGTTGCTGAGGGTGCTGCCTGATGAGCAAAGGGTCTGAGTTCTCCTTGTTCCTGGACTTGCCACAAGTCTGCTGAGTGGCTTTGATTTAAAGCCACTTTGTCTTTCCACATCCATACTGCCTTCCCTTCTCTTGGCCTCTATCCAACAGTCCATCTAAATGTACAATACAGTTGTTTAATGTGTTGTTTTCCAGTTTGTTTGGATAACACATAGAATAAAGGGAAATTTGCATGCTTCCATACTAAGTAGCTATCCCTCCAATATATGCAGAAATACGAGATTTAGTATGATCACGCCTTCTTAAAACTGATGTATATTTGCATTCAATATTGGAGGATAGAACTAATTTTAAGCAAAAACTAATCTGGGAAAACCTGTTCCCAGCTTAGAACTTCCAGAAAGCTATGGATGAGCAGGAAAATGCCTATTTCTGAAACACTGAAACTACGGAGAAGTTTTAGAAAATCCCACAGCTAATAAAATATATGGAAATTACTAGTGTAATGTAATGTTACCAGTAGTAACATACAGCCCTTTCTCCTTCCTGCAAAAGCTGCTCGTCACCTTAATGAGGTCATCCAAGCAACAGTGAGACACAGAGTCTAGGAGAGAGGGAATTTGTAGAAATGTTTGGCTCCAACATGAATTTTATTGAGGGATACCATCTTAGCAGAGCCAGTAACATTGAAGGTTCAGCAGAGACATCTGTGGCAGCTCATCCCAGGAATATCCTGGCACAGTTGCAAAGCACCAGCTGAAATACTGCTGTGGCAGATAAGGAAGCAGTTTGTATGCCACTACTAATATCTAACTGCTAATCACATGCCCACAGTATAGATCTCACTGGGCTTTGCTGTAACCTCAAACCAGAGTTTCAGAACGGGTAAAGAGCAAAAGGGAAGAGGAGAACTGACATAGTAGAGGATCTTTTGAGAAGTTAATTTCGGAAATAGCTCAGGCAACATACCAGGATTTGGTATGTGCAAACTACCAATATCCAAAATGAAAGAAGCCAAACAGTGATTGATTGCTTCACTTGATTTATGAATTTTCTAGAATAAACCTTCTGAGTTACCGTTGAGAGTTACTTTTTTTTAAATTTTCTAACAAACAAGTAGTACAGCACAGAGGTATAGAAGCTAAAAGACCTGTTGGAGGCCAGATGGGAAGTCTCCATGTCCTACTAAATAATGAATACCAGCAGAACATAAAGTTTCTAAAGCTTTGTGAACCCTACCTCATTAAATGTTTGTAACACCAGCAAGAGTAACAGCATAAAGGTCAGACAAGACTTTATATTTATTCTTATACATAAACAAAAAGAAGATGAGTCATCTGTGTCGATAAAGTGAAATAAATAAATAAATAACTTGATATGTTCAATCTGTGCTGTACTTCAGCATCATGTTGCTAACCAGTGTTTTTATGGTATCCAGCTAACTGTACAGTCTTAAAAGCATTTAAATATATGGAGTGAATACAGGTATAGTTAAAAGTTTTGTTGTTGTTTTTTTTTAAAAAAGAAAAGAAAGAAAAGTGGATACTCAGATCTCTGTGCTCTGGACTCTGTGTTTGACTTAAGAGTTTGACTTAAGAGTTTGGGGCTAGAAAGGCTCTTTCCCAAAAGTAAAACCATTATGTCTGTGTTTATAAGGGTAGTTGCAAAGCATTCCTCTAAAACAACTGATTCTACATGAAGTGGAGACAAGCAAATGGGAATAGGGGATGAGTTCTGACACCAGGAGTTTGATCTAGCCTGTAGCTTTTGTTCCCTATGTGATTATCTGAATGTATAGTCTCCTGCGCTACTCCATCTGATTGCAGTTGGCATTGCTTCTGTGGAAGAGGTAGTAGAGATGTAGCTTTTTCACACACCAGATGAATTTCCCTCCCCTTCCCTAAACAGTTGCTGCTTCTCTTCTCCCACCCAAGAAACTCTCAACAACTCTTGGCATGTTTCTTTCAAGGCGGCGTAGTTCTGCTCGTCACGCTGTGTCAAACCTTCCTTCTCTGTCAATGACCTGAGTTCCTTCCAGCCCGAAATCTCTCTTGGCTACAGGCATAACCCTTTCCAAAGAGCAAACACTGTGCCAAAGTCTTCCTGCACAGCAAGTTTCAGTTCCTGAATGCCTTGCGGTGAAGATGATTAAGTACACCATCCTGAATAAAACCAAGGCAAATTTATATCCTATAAGACCTTAGGTTTGTTTATCCTGACAAAACTTTGTAATACCTACTGAAATATGAGAAATTACTTAACACTTGGAACAATTGATGCAAGTTTTACTATTTATGCATTAGCAAACCTACAGCAAAGCAGTGGATCTGTGTAGCAGTTTAGGATGACATGGAGGGATCAAACGCATTAGAATAAGAGTCACGCTTTGTTCCATTGTCTTCAAAGAGTCTTCCAGGTTGGAGGAATTGCTGAAGCCTGTTCGGGAACATCACTTGTCAATAGTCATTATTTATGATACATAGAGGTTATGAAATAAAATACTTGTTTCCTTTGCCTAAGCTTTGAAGTGAACTCCATTTTTCTGGCTTAATGTCCTTAATCGTATTTCTACTTTCCTTGATGCCAATACCAACCAAAAAGGGGTCGGTATTGGGACTGGTGCTGTTTAACATCTTTGTTGGCAACATGGACAGTGGGATTGAATGCATCTTCAGCAACTTTGCCAATGACGTCAAGCTGTGTGGTGAAGTCATGCTGGAGGAAAGGCATGCCATACCCAGAGGGAACTNTGGCTTAATGTCCTTAATCGTATTTCTACTTTCCTTGATGCCAATACCAACCAAAAAGGGGTCGGTATTGGGACTGGTGCTGTTTAACATCTTTGTTGGCAACATGGACAGTGGGATTGAGTGCATCTTCAGCAACTTTGCCAATGACGTCAAGCTGTGTGGTGAAGTCATGCTGGAGGAAAGGCATGCCATCCCCAGAGGGAACTTGCAAACTGCATGAAGTTCAACAAGGCCAAGTGCAACGTCCTGCATATGGGTCGGGACAATCCCAAGCACAGATACAGGCTGAGCGGAGAATGGATTGAGAGCAGTCCTGAGGAGAAGGGCTTGGGGGGGATGTTGGTTCACGAGAAGTTCAACATCACCCGGTGATGTGTGCTTCCAGGCCAGAAAGTCAGCTGTATCCTGGGCTGCATCAAAAGAAGCATGGCTAGCAGGTCGAGGGCAGTGATTCTCCCCCTCTGCTCTGGTGAGACGCCACCTAGACTACTGCCTCCAGCTCTGGGGTCCTCAGCACAGGAAAGACAAGGACCTGTTGGAGAAGGTCCAGAGGAGGGCCAAAGAAATGATCAGAGGGATGGAACATCTTTCCCATGAGGACATGCTGAGAGAGTTGGGGTTGTTCAGCTTGGAGAAGAAAAGGCTTTGGGGACACCTTATCATGGCCTTTCAATACTTAAAGGCGGCTTATAAGAAAGATGAGGACAGGTTTTAGCAAGGCCTATTGCAATAGGACAATAGGTAGTGGTTTCAAACTAAAAAAGGCTAGATTCATACTAGGATATAAAGAAGACATTTTTTATGACAATGGTAGTGGAACACTGGAACAGGTTGTCCAAAGAAGTGGTATTTCCCCCATCCCAGGAAACATTCAATATTGGATTGGATGGGGCTCTGAGCAACCTGATCTAGTTGAAGATGTTCCTGCTTGTTGTGGAAAGGTTGGACTACATGATTTTTAAGGTCTCTTCTAACCCAGACAATTCTATATTGTTCAAAACTTGGCTTATAATGAATTTGAAGAACTCAGTTACTTTTCAGTAAATGTAGGTGACACGTATAACCTCTTATCAGATATTTTAAGACTATTACTACTTTTCAGATTAAAGATGTAAAGAAAAATCAACAACAGTGATGTCTCTGTGAGCAGAGGTTGCAATGGTTTGCAAAGTGTGCAGCAGCATGAGTATGTTGAGAACTCCATAGAAGTGAACTGTGCTAGTGTTCCCTTGTTTCTTGGGGGGGTTTCTGAGGGCCTGCTTAGCTCCATGCAGTTCAGCACAGACTGTGAATTGAGAGCTGAGCTGAAGCTGCATACAATCACAAGAAAAGAGATGCTATCAGCATACACAAGCAGTCTTACTCGGAACTTAAAGACCCTCTGTAAGGCAAATGCAATGAAAGCTGTATGGACTATAGCCAGCTCTGGGAAAATAGTGTTCCAGTAGTGTTCCAATGGTGTGGGACACTGTTTCCATAGCTGTGGTATATGTGGTTTCACAGCCGGCACATCTTTACTCTCTCACTTTTTTTGTTTCTTATGTTATATCCTCTTTAGGCTTCTCTGAAATAGTCACTGAATGCTGAAAACAACACAAACACCTCAGCTTAAGAAAGCACACGGTAAACTCCAGGATCACTGTTATAGGGAAATCAAGCTTTCCTGAGAAGCCTGTATACAAGAAAACTATTTAATACTCTTTGCAATAAAGATAGGGTATATTTGTTGTTGTTTTATGAGGGTTAGGTTTGCAAGTGCATTTATTTTTTATTACTTTTCCCTTCTTCCTTAAGTGTCTGAATCCTTCATACGGGAAAAATTTAGGCATATGTCTTCTGATGAAAACTGGCCTGCCTGCACACAAGACATCCAAGTAGATGACAGCTGGGAGAACATCAATGAGTGGTACAATGTGCTATTATAATGTCAAAGCTAGAGTAGTGTGGAGGGAGTACTTGTATTCAGTCTGTTTACAAGCAGAACATCTCACCTTTTTGAAGCTTGTCCTTTCAACTGAAAGGTTTTTTCCACCATTTTTCTATTTCAGACCTTAATTCTATGGCAAAGAGGAGCGCAAAATTTTAACCAACTTTTTTCAGCTTTTCACTTGACCAAGGACTTAAATGCCCAGGTAAAAAACACAAGCTGGTAAAAGAGGGAGTTGAATTTCTCAGCAATCCCAAATGTTCATACACTAGAACATGAGGTTTTTCTTTGATTTTTAACTGTACTGTTGATTATGGGCCAATGTTATTCAATAAGGTATTAGAACTTTTTTCGGGGGTTGGGGGGTAGGCTGGATTAAAGCTGCACCAGTAAAGCAGTAGAATGCAGCATTGCTGTATGGTCATGCATATATCAATATCGAATATACTGAAGAAATTAATATTTCTACTTATGTGTTCCTGTTTTTGTAATGCACAGTGGCAAGGAAAAAATGTTTTTTGTGGAAATAGATTGGGTTTTGTCCTCACTGGACATGTGACAAGACACTTCTTATTCTTGTTTATTTTTTTTTTTTTTCAAACTTTAATTTCTGTTCTTGGGTACACATGTAAGGAGGGTAGGGAATATGGCTTCTTGGTAGGTGGGCTGTTTTTTATTCAGAGAATCATCAGGATTAGATAATACAAATCTTGACAGTGTTTTCAATTTCATTTTATTAAATATATTTAATTATTATTAAATTAGTCATATGAAAAGCATTGTTTAGCTGTTTTGTAAGTTTGAGGGGGTTTTTATTCTTTCTGCATTGTACATAAAGATGTCAATATAATAGAAAAAAGTTTTAATTTGACTGACAGATGTTAATGACTTAAAGATACTTTGTCACAGAACCTTTTAATGAAATATTTTTTCAAGCTATCAATTCAGACAATTAACCTTAAACTGTTTTTTAAGGTATCCAGCTTGAAAATCTAAGCTAATGAAATGAACTGGCCATGCAATGGCACCTGTTGACAATGGAAGAGGTTGTACTTTTCTTACCTGCATCACTGATGTCTATGCAGATGTCACCATTAGGATCTCCACTGCTGTACAGGAAAGGCAACAACTTTGTTGTGAATCGTTCAAGATAAAAGTAGCATGAAAATCAAACTTATATGTTTTGGTCTGTCTGTAACATGAATGCAGGCAGTTGAGCCCTTGCCTCGCTCTTAACAAAGGTGTCAGCTCTATGGTTTCCACTAGAGGAGCTCTTAAATGCAGTTTCTTTCTGTGCTGACACTTAAAAGTCTCTGAAAGAAAAGAAGAAACAAACAATGGGGCCAGTAAGCATGGCAATAAGAAACTTTAGCCAGACTTCTCGTCCTTGGTTATCTTAGAGAATACCTTCTCAGAAGAATGCCTTCTTGACATTCTTCTTAAAGCCTCAAGTACACCCTAGCGAAAGTGCCTCTTCCGTTGAAATATTAAGATTTTTGATGCAACATGGCAGCCCAAAATACACGTGAAAATGTGACAACAAATAACACAGAATTCTCCCTTCTTTTTAAGCTTTAAATTAATTTACCCAGCAATAAACATATTCTTTGTTTCAAGTCTCATTAATTTCTTTGAAGATATAATTGTATTTTTATATATCTATTCACTAAAAATGAAGCTTCCCTGGCTGGGTGATAGTTCCTTTATGATCACAAGAGTTCGATGGCAAATCCATATATGTGACTCCCAGGATTCACTATACTGTCCCTTTCACTGGAGCTGCAGCCTAGCCAAAGCCGCCAGCTGTAGAAAGGCTCTGGAAATAATCCTTTCTGCAATTTCTTGTGTTTCATTATATCAAAATGTGATATAGTGATGAAGAGATTAAAACCAAAACCTTTCATAAGAGATTACCTACCTGAAGTACTTTGATTCTACTTTAACCAAGTAGAAAGAGATTCTTTGATAGAAGAGCTTTCTGGGAAAGTCCTAAGGTTTTTTTCACACTAAATTTTCCAATTTTTAGAAAATCATCTTATCTTTGACAAAGGGGGAGAAAAAAAATCTTATTTTGGAAAATATAAGACCTCTAATTGTATCTTGAGTTCTTAATTATTTTAAATGCTTTAGTTAATTCA
>VZSC01016793.1:107784-140868 GCA_013398225.1 Steatornis caripensis | reverse complement strand
TTTTTTTCCTCTCTGGAGACCACCTGAGAATTCAGCTTATGAAAATGAACTGTTCAAATAAAATATTTTCCACTGTTCTGAAACAGTCATGCTTCCTTGATAAGCAAGAACGAACTGCATAACTTTCACAGCAATTAGTGGCATTGAATGCAGGTGTACCCGATACGGGCGTGACGAACACCACCACACTACGCTGAATATAAAGTGACCTCAGTTCACAAAAACGAAGCGGCGAGAAACACCTTTGCCTGACAGAGCTGTTCTTAACCCTGCAGCCCTTAGCGGTCCTAGCCGAACTTGCCCCACTGCCGAGTCTGCTAAGCAAGGCTGACGAGAGAGGTAAAATTAGCCAGTGCTGCACCCTACGCTCTCTTTCCTGACTTCTGCCAGCTACAGCCACGCCTGTCACTGCAAAGCCCCTAAAAGCATACTGTCTAAGCAGAGAATGGTTTGGATTTTTTAGGTCTTAGTTTCAGCTTATATGTGGATCCCCAGAGCGCGGCTCCATGAGACCCCGCTTTGGGNTTCCTGACTTCTGCCAGCTACAGCCACGCCTGTCACTGCAAAGCCCCTAAAAGCATACTGTCTAAGCAGAGAATGGTTTGGATTTTTTAGGTCTTAGTTTCAGCTTATATGTGGATCCCCAGAGTGCGGCTCCATGAGACCCCGCTTTGGGCAGGCAGTACACAAGTGTATCTCGTTGCGTGGTTATGACAATCGCTACAAAACGGGCTACGTCGTCTGCAAATGTGATTGGCTTTTTCAGACTCGTGCTGCTATTTCCAGAAGCCTCGCATCTGCAAACCAACATACATATAACGCCTCCTGTTCTTTTTTGGAAACACCAAGTTACGATCTATTTAGTCCTAATCAGTACATTATGTGAAATTAATCAGTTTGCCTTATTACAAATCTTTAAATCTTAAGAATTATCGCGTATTAGATTGGTCAACAAATACGAAAAGTGTCATTGCTTATACTGAATTATTGGTAATTACTAAGCTCCGAGTCCCTTGTAAAATTACTTCTGTATTTTCCCCTGCTTCTCCCTTTTTCCTCCCTGGATTTCTTCTCTGCTCCCTTTCCTTGATTCTTGATGTTTCCCTTGAGCTCTGTCCTTTCACACCAAAAATTAATGCCCTTATGAGTCACCTGTCAGGAACACCCCTGCATATTTTTTCAGACATTGAAAAGCACAGACGCAAGAACTGTTCAAAGCGTGATTTTTATTTGCCATCACACCTATGTAAAGTAGAAGCTAATGAGTTTGAAAATCACTTGTTCTAATTCTTTTGGAGGCGCAGGGAGAAATAACCAAACCAAAACCGCCCTATAAACCCACTCATTCTTCTTTCTTCTGCGCAGAATTTCTCTGTGAACCTGCCTGTGGGCTGAATCTTTCAGAAGGCCATCGGCATCTCAACACTAATTCTTTTACGTAAAAGACTATGTACTAATGCAAAGCACACAACGTCTACATTGAGGAAAGACAGTGGTCAGATGAAGGCGGAGATTCGGTATTTAAAGGCTGTTGGAGCCAGAAATGAGGGGAAACCGTCCTTACCGTACGGACATAGCTCACAAGTAAAGACAGAACTTCCAGGTATTTGCAAGCTCCGCAAAGGTTTCTGAAGCTGAGGTGTAACTGGGACACAGACCGAACCTCAGGATCGTGGGTTCGGTGGGGTTTGTGTTCGGGTTGTCGGGGGTGGTTTTTTCACGTACTCGGACCGCAGGGACAGCAAAGCTTTGTCAGCCTTTAATTCCACAGTGGAATGCACAGGACATGAAGAGCTGTCATTCCAAAAGGTGTGTCCGGCGGTATGCGTGTCCCTTCTTTAGCCTTCCCCAAGAATACAGCGCCAGAGGAAAAGCACTACAGTCCTGGATTGACAGCCCTAGGGATCCGGAGACTGAAGTTATCCCAAACAGGGAAAAACCTGTGCAGGTAACAGCAAGGCACAGCCCCCTCTCCACTCCCCTTCTTCGATTTGAGACCAGCCTGAGAACTCGGTTGAGCTGTTCCCAGCTATCAGGATAGCAAAATATTTATAAAGTTGATTTTGGGCACTCATGTTAGGATACCATACAGAGTCTGACACTTCTTGAGAAAACTGAGTCACATCGAATCCCCAGTCTCTGGCACAAATTACGTTTAAAACATATGTTGCTACCATAAAGCGCTGGTTTTATTTTAGGAAGAGATGAATCTGAAGCGGTCCACGTTGCACAAAGCACTACCAATATTGCCGTACGCATATGCTAAAGATTTGGTTCTGAAAGCTGCCTTTTACTTCTGAAGGAAAAACTGCTTTCCATCTCCTAAATGAAGTACAATAGCACCAACTGCTGCCATCTCCACCGATGACTGCTGGATCCTATTACTATAAAAGCATGAACTACTTCCCAGCACAAAAGCTCATTTACCTCATGAATCAGCCGCAGCCCATCTTCGGCCTTAGCTGCCAAAGGAGCTCTTTCATCTCTGGTCAGACGCAAACCTCCCCTCATCTCAGCAGTGAGACAGAAACCGCCCTGGAAGGGGGGAGCCCCAGCTAGGAAACATCCTCCTGCTTACAAAACAACAGCAAAAACATCTCCCCCAGAGAAGTCAGCCGAGAAGTATTTCATTCTTGTAATTAGGCATTATTAAAGAACTCCCGCGTCATTCCTTAGCTTTGAAACGGCCTTTCCAGATGCTACATCTCTCTGTCACACATTTCTATGCCCGTCCTGCTCCTCTGACTTGCTCAGTGACCACGCGCCACACGGCGATGCACTGCACAACGAGAAGCAGGCTTCAGGGTCTAACGAAAGAACTCTCGGAGCCGGGAGCTTCAGCAGCTCCGTTTATCACATGTTTTGAAGAATCTGACTTGCACTCCTTTTCTAAAGTCTCTACTCTAACAGGGTATTTGGGAAAGGAGGAAATTTTTACAGAGAAAAAACCATTGCACTCTTCTGCTCTGTTCTCACTCACAGAAATCTTCTTTCACACGTGATGCTACTGCGTCAATAAAATACAACAGATTGTGTGTGTATGTCCTTTAATAACTTGGAGGTAAAAATAATGGAGCGATTACAAGGTAACATACACACCTGGAAAGGACCCTGATGCTCAGAATTAATGGCTAATAGTACACAAGATCAGTAAGAGGTTAAACGTTACTCATAATTTCTGGTTGTCTCTGAAGTACAGCACACACCAGGACCGTATCACTGTACAACGTCTTCACTCTGGTCAGAGATAACTGGCGGCTCTCTAAGTACGATTACGTCCCCTAATCTCTGCTACAATTTGATTATTACAGCTTGGTTCTTTATCTGCATTACGATGAACCACAGAATTCCAGGGCACGAAAGCTTTCTTGACTGCCGCTTTTGAACAATTAGAAATATGTAATAAAATACTTCTGCTAAGCTCAGGGGGGAAGATTTTAAATATTATATACAAAGACATGAGACTGTTAACGAATGCAAATATATTGATCACATCTGCAAACCCTGTTTGGAAAGACAGCACACCTGCTTTTCACCTCCAACACTTCTGCTTTATGAACTAAGCAAATCATACCAAGGTACCAGCTGTAACCCAGAACCTAACGCCCAGCACCGAAACTAGTGTCCCAAGATAAACCCCTCTTTAGCTGACAAAACGCTCTGGAAAGCCAGATAACGGCCCCTTCGTTTGCAATGGGTACGTACCTTATGCCACCTTCCCGCACAGGCATTCACTTCTTCATTTTGTTCCACTGCACTTATAAAGAGAGCAGACCGTCGTCGTCAAACGAGGGAACTCTGGAACCAGTTCAACACCTTTCAGGGGCAAGACATTTTCAGCAATCGTTATTTTTAACATGTATGAACCTGTTCTACTACATTTCCTTCTAGCATTGTCCAAATAACCTGTCTGATTACGTAAATGTCTCATATGTTCAGGTTTTTCTTTTTTTTTTTTTTTTGAGCTACTTTGATAGCAAATGATGTTCTTGTGACAGTTACAGCAGATTGTATTTTCTGGTACAGTAAAGCAAATCTCTCCAATTTTTTTCCGCGCAGTAGAGCAAATCACTGCAAAAATCACTTCATTTTAAGGCTAGAAGAGACTATGATGATCACCCAGCTTCCCACAGAACAAATCAGAGAATTTCATCCTGCAGATCTTAGATCTAACTCATCTCTCAAACTCATTATACCGTGTGTATCTTGAAGAATCTCAGTCTCTAATAAGCAACCATGTAGAGTTTGTCTTTTGCCTTTCAGTAATAGTTTACATATCTGTTTACACTATGGATCATTGCAAGCAAGAATCCTACACCCTCATATTTATCGAACAGGGCATCTTGGGGTACTTCATACAAACAAGAGCCGCAGGGCTGCTCTACGAAGCACTGAATCAGTCCCCAGTGCCTCAACTACAGCAGAAAGCCTCACGAAAGCCTGGAGCTTATCCGGAATAGTTCCTTTTATTTCAGGACTGGGGATGCTTCCCGGGAGGTTCATGACCTTGCCTGAGTCCAGATGGAGAACGCCACAAAGACAAGAGGAGGTTCCACCCGGCAGCCTTGCTGCAGGCCAGCAAAATCTGCTGTGCACTTGAAAAAGGCTCGTGACATGGCCTGAGTTTTGGATTTATCAGCTAGCAACACAGACAGTTGTCTGAAAGACCTATTTCTGTAAGAGAAAGCCTTCCTGACCTCTTATGTATGAAGAGCTGAGTATCAAAGACGCATTCTGTGGAAAAGGTGGCAAATTATTTTCTTGAGTAATCAGGAAAAGCAGAGGGACACCAAAGCACAGAAAAAAACCCCATATTTTGGATGAAGGTATTTCATCAGAAGGGATTAAATCACCTCCAATACCTTGTTAGAGGTGATATCTATGGGGAAAGATATAACTACGGAAAAGTTCAGTAGCAAGGTAAGCCAGTAAGTTACCAGTGCTTAAAATGAAGGCCCAACAAGTATAATCTGACTGAGTTCCCCGCAAGACAGCCTCAGCAGAGGTACCTGTACTGTTAACCTTCTCAGGAACCGTAAAGCAACGGTGAAAAAACAGATGCTTCCTGAAATTGGTAGGCTGATAGTAGAAGAGCTCTGCAAAATTTCACTTGGCATGCAAGGGAGAGATTTGAGATCTCTAAACTTAATTAATCTAAAACATTCAGTACTCGGTTCCAGCAATGAGAAATGCTGAAGCCTAGTTCAGTTTGTGAGGTACATGCATCTCAGAGATCTTTTTGCTGTCAGTGAAAAGCACCTTTAGTGATGAGGAGCAGTAACAGTAGGGGAAAGAATGATTCTACGAGACAAACCAGGGTGAACCTTCACGACCTCGGTGAGATTCGGGAGTAGAAAGTAAGATCTCAGAACATTCGTAAGATGCGTGAAACTACCTGGGTAACAGATTTTTGCCTCGTTTCTCACCCTAACCATCAAAGCCACCTTCTGTCAATACCTTCAGCCGGAGGGGAAAAAGGCACATACCCTAAACTCAAATGGGAAGATGACAGGCAGAGGACACTGACTATCAGGCTTCGGATTTTTAAAAATCTGATTACCCTGTTATCCGATCAGAGACAAACAGAAGCCTCTCAGCGGAACCTGAAAAAAGTATGCCCGGGATAGCAGAATCTTCCCACTCACAGAAAAGCATTGACTGACTCCGCTCATTCACCAGTGGTTAGAGGATCAAGAAGGCAAACTGCTAGGCACGTGGGCCTCATTCTTTGTGCGTGAGTCGCAGAGCTCAGCTACTTTCTGACAGAGGAAAAATTTCAGGCCCATTTCTTTGAATTTCACCTGAAAATCCCTGCACAATCTTGAAATGCCCTGCACGCTGTTAATCGCTGCAACGACGTTTCTCTGAGTACAATTCCCATGCCAGGACAAATGCAGCCATGGAAACGGATTTGGATAAGGAACGGTGGTGAAAAGATGCCAGCTCTGGATGCGTCCCACCACTCTGACAAGAAGCATCTCGCACACTGTACAGTGGCTACTAAGGAACACGGCACTTCAGACAGATCACTGTTTCAATGAGTATCAAAATTGTACAATAACGTGTCAAGGCCTACAACTGGTTGGGAGATACGGAGGACTTTGCAAACACGGGGAGCAGTGTGACACAGGAAAAAAAAGCTACGAGACTGAACGGGGATGAAAAGGTACTGGGGAGTATTTGAAGCCAAGGACTTCAAAGGGCCTGCTCCTCCTTTGCTACCCCTTTTCAGTCAACTTGGCCAGGCAGCGACAGAAAGAGGGTTACCCCGCTCCCCCCACAGCGAGCTGCCAGAAGAGCCAGGAGCTTGGTGAAGAGCCCTAGACCCTGGCAGCGTGGCCCCCCGCCCCCTCACCAGCACGCTCAACGCTACGCGGAGCACACAGGTCCACAATACGCGTGTACGTACGAAGGTTTCCACTTCAACAAGTCTCTGCAGTTCGTAGGTCTGCTGTTAAACAAAAGTTATTTCATATTGGGTCGGTGTATGTGGATTGAGGAGGAGGGACTGGAAGACAAAATCTTTTGACCTCTTTGTTTCATCTAACCGTTCACCTCTGCAATCTTTCTTTTCACCTCTGTCCTCTAAATCCAGCCCTGATTCACAACCAGCTTCATTCTCCCACCACGTGCCATTTTCCCCCCGGAGCATATTATTCATTAAAATCCATTCAGCATTAATCTGGACTTCAAGTTAGAAAGTGGAATTTACTCCAATTCTGCGCCCAAACAGACTACTGGCCATGCGGAAAGAGTTATTTTCCCTGTGAACAGAAACGCATTAAGGTTTCTGAAGGACACCTGCATCTCCCACAACTACTGCCAGCAGCACACCTACTCGCGGGAACACCTGGTTCAGTTCTACCATTTCTGTGAGAAATTATCATTGTAGTCTGTGAGCAAGTTGCCTATGAAGGGTTTCAGATGAAAGGGTCATGAAGATAAATGAAGGCTAATTAAATTGGAAGACACCTATCCAAATGATCTTGGCAACTCTGAAAACACATGAAATTTCTGTTAAAAGCTTGTTTAAAAATGAGGTTTCATGGTACGGTTTTGATTTCCACATATGAAAATGTACCCCACTGGTTTGACGTAAGGTTTACAGAAACATTAATTTAGACAAAACTAAACCCACAGTGAATATTCTTAGAACGTTCTGGTATCAATTAAAAAAACTGTGGTTATCTCAGTAATGGCAGGGAAAAAAGCACAGCTAACACGTGAAGGAAGGCAGCGATACATTTTTCCACACAAAAAACCCCAAACCAACTATTATGGGTACGGGCTTGTATTTAAAGTTCATTACAAAAAGTGATTTTCTCAACCGGGATCTGAAAAAAATATGAAGCAACCCTTGTGATTCTCTGCGTAAGCCAAGATAGCTGTGAATTAAGCAACGCCACTAATTGGCAGGGGAAACAATCAGCAAATAAACTTGATTGTTAATATTTACATAGGGAAATCATCCTGGCCATTACTAGAAGATTACTCAGAACAATATTTAAATACCACCATCTTCTGCTGATTATAAACCGACTGATTTAACTGAGGAGACGACTGAAACGCACTAACGGGCGTGACGGCCCAAACTTACCTCTTTCCTCCGCGTCCCAGCACCTCCCGCTCCCCGGCCAGGGACCCCACACGGCAGCAGAAGAGAAGGGGGAAAACAGCTTCGGTTTTGTTAAAGCTGCCGGGGGGCAGCCTGTGAGGGGGGGCGAGCCAGGGCTGGGCTGGGGCTCCCGAGGGGCTCCTGAGTTGGGGGGCACGTGTGCTCCTAAGGGGCTCCCGAGGCCGGGGGTCTCGTTGCCGCCCAGCAGGCCCCGGCGTGGGCAGGAGGCAGCAGTCTGCCGCCCCGTGAGCGCGCCCTTCGGAGCAGTGGTTATCGTTCGTTGGTTGGCCCGGGAAGCACCAGTAACTCTGCTGTCCTGGAAGCCCTCGACTCGGTAAGGAGCATCAGCGCGTGACCAACTTCAGGCGCTTCTCTTTAAAGGCAGGTATGTGATCAGCCGGGTCCTAACATCGAACGACACATTGCGCACCTCTGCCAGGTACGAGAGCGATCGGTGGCCCTGAAACACCACGAGATGGGAAGGAGATGGCTCGGGGGAGTTGTGGGCTCATGGAAAAATCCGGGTCTTCGGAGATGCCCAGGCCCAGCCTCCTCTTAAAAGCAGGGCCAGAGGCTCGGCTATCCAGAGCCCAATTAGGCCAAGTCTTGAGTACTTCCAGCAAGGAAGTAAGTTTCCACCACTTTGTGGGCAAACAATTCCTATGCTGAATTGCTCTAATTAAGACTTTTTTTTTTTATGATTTTCTTTTATCCAGACGAGAGTTTCCTTTGAAGCAGCTTGTCCCCGTTGTCCCGTCACCGTGCATCCTTGTGAAGAAAGACCCGCTGTCTCCTCTACAGCTACCTTTTAGGTACTGGAAAACACAGCACGTCTTCCCCGAGCCTTCAAAAAACCACGTTAATTTCTTTCAGTGAGGAAATAAGCAACAGGGAAGGCAGGCAGAGAGTTTAGTCAACACCGGAGAAACACAGTACATAAACAAAAGAAAACAAACAAACCCAAACAAATTGCGTTCTCAGAAAAAGCTAACGCTCAGAAAATATCTGTACCCCTGAAAAGTGAAAACAAAGTAATCTGCATACATTGAACCACCTAAATACAACCTCAACTTTAAAAATAATGTTTTATGTAACAGAGAAGTCCCAAAAGGACTAGTTAGCAGGGCGTACATCAGCCGCAAAGCAACACCTACCACCGCAGGATCAGGCTCAAGACGGAGGCTAACACACAAATACAAGCTTTAGGGTAAGACTCCAAGCCTTTCACTTACCTTGAAGGCCTAGAGGATCCTTCCACAGCAACAGAATTAGCCGTAGCAAGAGCCCAAGTTCCATGGATTTTTTTTCATGAAACGTCTGTCAGTCATTCTTGACCGTTTTATGCAGAATCTAGAGTGAGCTTGAGAGGACGCACCTGCATTGGCGCTGCAGCTTGGATGAGGAACACGTTCCCGCGGAAAACCTGAACGCTGCCCACTTAGTTTGCCTGCACTCTCTGTTTGACGGTTGCACGCTACGTAGACTTTCCACATCTAGTTTAGTTAGACAAATTTACTTTAATGCTGACATACTTCATCTAGAATCATTAATTTTCTTTCTTCGTGCTCTTTTGCAAGCATAACCGTTAAAAAGACATCCGTGGAAAATTACAGGAAAATCGTATTAGCTCTGCACGACACAAATAATGACATTAGGGTTCGCATTTGATCCTGCAACTTTGGTAAATCAGGTTTATCGTTCTGTTGAAGAATGCCCATGCTACTTCAAATAATTGGAGTTAAAAGGGTGTAGTAACGGGAAGGCAAAAGCGAATAGCAGGGAATTTCCTTGTCAAGCGCACAAGGCACGCCACTGAGAAGTGTGAGTCAACGGCCGTCATTCGCACTCTTCAGCAGACAGCGGGCAGGATTTTTGCTTTCCAGGCATACGATACGGTATTTGGACTTGCTACCTTCACAGCGAGGCAAGGAAGTTAACAAACACTAACATCGTTGGGTAACAGCAGTAGATTTTTAGAAAATGTAAAAATTCAAAGTAATCCATCACAAAATCAGTACTTTACAGTATCATTTACATCAATCACGTTACGGCATTGCTGGTGCTAAATGAACCTGGCCCTGTGCCAGCAGCTGTTTTCTCGGACACGAGTGTGGACTTAAGCTTTTTCCTAACTTTAAAATACTTAATAAAATTTTTTATATTGTGATCAATTTCCAATCGCAGAGAAACCGCTGTCTTTAGCAGTTACTAGCCACATACTCAGCTAACGTAAAAGCTACGCCAATTTACCCCGTGGCCCGGGCTAGCTTACCCAGAGGGAAAGGCGCAAAAGCTAGCGGCCTCAGACGACTCCTTTGTGAGGATTGTGTCAGTTGGTTGCTCTCAGNACGTAAAAGCTACGCCAATTTACCCCGTGGCCCAGGCTAGCTTACCCAGAGGGAAAGGCGCAAAAGCTAGCGGCCTCAGACGACTCCTTTGTGAGGATTGTGTCAGTTGCTTGCTCTCAGAAAGGAAACGGCATGATGAAGAAGTCTGTCTCGTTTTTTAGCATGTAGTCTTCACCTGAAAGTTCTCACACAGACTTTTTCTGACATTTCGGTTAATAGAGAAACTATCTGTCACTTCCTTTAACCTCCAGAGCCTAACACCACAGCAAACCAAACAAAACCTTAGCTAAGATAAATCACGACCGCCTGTAGCCCCTGCAGACGCAGGACTCCTATGCTGGTCCTGAACATCCTCACCTCATCACCGCTTTGCCACACAGCGGAACCCCCATTTCTCTGCCTTGCTGCTAAAAGCTTCGAGGTTATCGCTGGTTTTTAAGGAGTCTTTTAGTGGGCAGCCGCCGCCGCACGCCGATTGCCAACTGCGGTACGGAACGCTAAGAGCTGCATTAATGAAAACCAGACGTTTATCTCTGTATTTCAGACGTAAAGTTTATCTCACATTTTACTACTATAAAGACATATCTGACACGGCTATGATACGGTCAATGGCTGTTTACAAGGCTAGCAGTACCGTACTCATCAGCTGAATTATTTTTACACAAATAAAAGGCGGGCAGGCACTGCGGCATGGCAGGCAGACTCGGGTGACAGAGGAAACAACTGGAAGCAAATGCTGTGAAAGAACCAACGGACAGGATGCAAGAACACTTCGCTACAGGTTGACATCGTGTGGGAAGGAAAGAAAAGGCTGGATGAACAGACCAACAGGCACGGACCAAAGCCAGAAAAATCAAGAACATTAAAAGTGGAAATCAATCAAATTCAAGAGAGATTTTATATCCCTGAGTGAATTTGTGGATCATTCAATTTCGTAAAGTGAAACAAGATTATTGGGAAGGTCATTTAGGGCACTAATCCACTGAACACAGAAATAAATTTGTTCTGCACAGACTTCACAACAAATTGTTGTAAACGTATTTCAGTTTCGTAATCTCACTTCAGAAAGCTTTTCTACGTTTGGGGTTGGGGATTTTTTTGGGTTGGGTTTTTTTTTTTAATCTTTAATCCCGTTATTCCCTTTTCAGCAACTGTTCAGCAACCAGACTAACTGCTTCCATCGTGCATAAAACAGAGGTTCTTTTATACAAGTTTTGTTACAGAACAAAAAGATCTCCTCTCTCCAGTGGAACCTGCAACCTGAATTTCACACAAGATGCAGCAAGCACATTTAAACAAAGTTGGGTCAATGAGTGGCTGGAAATACCCAGCATACGAAGCGGCTATACGTGACACTCTGAAGTAATTAAATTAATCTTCCACTCTAACGTGTTATTTGCAGGATCCTCAGCAGTGATAGCTGTCATAAGAACAAGTGGAGCAATGCTAAATAGCTTATTCCCTTCATGTGGGTCATGTCGTTTTAAAACCCAGACGTACCTTCAGTAGCACGTTAACATAAAGAAAATCACAACAGCCTTCAGTCACACGATCTTCTGTGTCCATCTGAAATTTTTAAGGGCACGCCGCAAAATTTGTTGGTAACTCACAGCCCTAGAAAACAATCAACTCCACGCTTTCTGCTCTCGGGATTAGCGTTAGTCGCTGTGGTCACCTCGCCATTCTTACAAAACTGTAAATAGCTCTGCCAATGACAACTGTGGAACAGCATCTGAAAAACGAGTACCAATTTTTTTATTTGCTTCACTGCTCATAATTTTGTTACACTAGATCTGTCTCTCCACAAAATCAGTAGCAAAGAAAACCAGCGTGGCGCTCCCCAAATCATTTGCCAGCTGCCGAACAAAGGCTGTCAGGTAATTAAGTGTTTCGATTTCGTTCAGTCTCAGGTTGAGACTGACTCAGCCCGGTGGAGCTCAGGATAATCATTCACCGTTCTGCTCCTAATACTTGCCTGGAGCCAGAGGAAGACATCTACAGTTAAAGATCCTTGGACATACAATAATTAAGGAAATAGTAACTAGTATGCCTTCAATATTTTTATGTTCAAAACCTCACAGCTTCATTACTACAGGTCAAAACTAAACTAGAAAGAAGTATGATAAAGTATTCAGTAAGTCACGCTTGGCCTTTTTTGGGTTTGTTTTTTTTTTCTTTTTAGTTCATAACCAGCTCTCTGGAGCTTGTGCTTCTTGTGCTTCCACTGCCCGGTTTGTGCACTGATGAAGATGGGGCAGAGGAGCAGTTCACAAACGTGTGCTGAGCTCCTCACAAAGCTCGCAGGTTTGGGAACAGTCCCGGGTTGGAAGACGCAAGCGGCAAGTACAAGTCAGGGAAGAGGATGAGGGGCTGGACGGGTCTCCTGGATAGGGCTTCAAGCGGGCAGGAACAAGTGAAGAATTAGAAGCGGTTCCTTCAAGGTATTTTTTACATCCTGTTTCACCAATAAAAACCCACACAGTGTTATGGAAATACAGGGTTTGTCTTGATTGATATGAGCAAGAGAAACACGCTTTCTTTTGTTTCTTCTTTCGTGGCTAAGTTGACCGTTGCATTTAGAAAGACATCTCGCCTCTCTGCAAGTCCTCAAGATATTTTTGCTAAGCATTTTCAGAAGTTGGACTTGAGCTGGTACTAAACTATTAACTACGTAAAAACCTCAGTAATATAGTGCAGATCTTAAATAACAGGTCAAGTGGCAAGGCGTACAAAAAAATTTAAGATTTATCGAAACAGTCATTAAACACAAGCTTATGACAGTTACGTGAGAGCTTAAAGGCTCATGAGAAGTTTGTGTTCTCCTTTCATTCGATAGTGGCTGTCCCCATCAGATTCTTTCAAGATTTCATTTTAACTCCGGCCTTCAAAACCGCTGTTAAAATTTGGGCCCGGTGACACAGTCAGGCCAGAGCCTATAATCTACAAACTCCTTTACCCAAACCTTCAAGCAACTGCAGCTAAAGATTTACCTCCGACAGCTTTCAGTGACACACGCAGGAACCTTGTGAAGCAAGTAACCAATTTTTCTGAATTTGAAATAAACTAGCGCAGAAGAATTTACAGATGCAAATAAAAACCATAACCCAAGATATTTTTCTTACAGATTTTACGTATCGCCTCCTATCTTTCAGTTTTACATGTGAACTAGTCTCTGCAATAAGTTTCAAACATTTCAGATTGTTCTCTGCATTTGCATTCGTATTAAAAAACTGTAAAGTTTACTGCTTAAAGAAAAATTCATGTAGTAAATCAGTCTGGACGCACAGCCTGTCGCTGTGTGCTACCTACCAAGGAATTTGGCATGATTACATCTCACTATTCTCAAACTTGCCCTCTAGGATAGCATCACCACTGAGGAGAATGGTCTACAGACAAGTCAGTGACAGCTGAACCACGGGCTCGATGCTACCCACTGGATCACAGTTCCATCGAGAAACCATCTTTGTCTTTGTCAAGCGCATGAGCTCCACTTAAACAACTTCATACTTAAAGGGATCCGTTTCCAGTCGCTGCCTCTGAATTGCTGTATCGTGTTAACAGTCTCGGGGCAAAACCAAAGCAAAGGAGGTAAACTACACAATTGCTGTTGAAGTACGCAACTGCGCAGAAAACGAAAGCAAAACTGCCATCTCTCTTCAAAAAAAGAAAAAAACCCCAGTTAAGTAACAAATGAGCAACTTGGAATATGACACTCGGAGATTCCAGTTTGTGGCACATTTTTCCACAGATTAGTTGAACTGTAACCTACTTGGCCAACAGTTTCTTCAGGCAGGGATTTTAATTTTTCATGAACACATTGCTCTAATAAAGTACTTGGCATTAGTTACGGCTTTTGAAATAAAACGCATTCATGTCATTAAATGTTAAAATCGCTAAGCCATTAATTTTGACCAGCTTTTTTTTCGTATAGTGTTCGCAAGAATTAGCGACTAAGTGCATATTTCACCAGCAAAAGAATGAAAGCTGTCCTAATAAAACTTACTTTTGCAGGTCCCTGCAGAGAATGGTAATATTTTATATACACTGACTGCATACCAAATGAAAGCCAAAACCAAATTTGCTGTTTTGATAAAGGCTTATCTGTCAGATATCGCATAATAGTTCAACTTATGATCAAGGACAGCTCAACGCACAATCTGCTATCTACGTTTTCTTCTGTATTCAGGCATAAAAAGGTTTACAGCATTGCAGAGCAGTTCTGTAAATTGTCTGGCTCAAGCACTGACTTTAGCACCTATCTGTGAAACTAGCCTGCTACAAGGATTTCCAGGCAATAACTAAATAGCTGAGCCTACTCAATTGAGGATGCTGATCTGCAATTTCTTCAGGTACGCAAGTCCCTGCGGGTGCCCTACTTTACCTCACAAAAAATTCCCCCTTTGTCTGCTTTGTTCAGGGTAGCATTCAGAAAGCTCAAACAGTATAAACCATAGGTATTTCAGTTTTTAATATAAAATCATTACTTCAGATATATCCACTGGCCCCTGTAACCTCGCTACTAAAAGACGTAATCGCCTGCTGACAGTATGGGAGCCCAATAGCAGACTTCAAACCAGTTTTGATCTTGCTTTATCTTGTTTCATGTCGTTCATCGTGCACTTAAGAAACAGCGTAGCCCTACGACACTCAAGATGTTCAACTGAAGCAGCCAATTTGACGTCTGGTTCCCATGCTCGTATCAGTCTACTGTTCAACAAACTACAGCCAGTGAGGTAGCTCAGTTTTAGTTATACGTTTTAATTGAGTACAATTTACACACTTTACACACCTTTAAGCAGTGCGTCGAATCTGCTCAACAAGAAGAATGCCGCTCACCACAACAGATGTCTGTTCCTCCAGCTTCCCCAGTTCTTGGTATCGGTTTTCTTTATTACTCTACATGAACTTGTAGATAAATCAAGCATAACGTAAGTGTCTAAAATTCCAGCTGTGTTGCAAAATGCTGCTGTAAGGCTAAATTTTTAAGTCCCAAGTAGTTTCATAATCTACGTGCAGTTATTTATGAAGGCAGCAGGAATGCTATTCTGACAACCTAATTAAACTTCCAATAATGTCAGCAGGAACCCGATTGCAAAATGGCTCATTTTATAAACATCACCACTTTTACGACTGACAAAAATGTGCACGATCAGGTGCCAACTCCTTCCTTCACAAATACGTATTTTACAACTTGTGTTGTAAATTGCTTGCAAGTACAAAATTCTAAGATGTTAAACGTCTATGCTCAATCCATAAAAAATGGCACAGTTCATACAAAGACTTCATGGATTTCGCTCTTCTGCCAGCTTCACGTCCATGTAACTTCACTCGTTTCACAGGAGTTACTCGCAATATATACATAAATTTACATCTGAATCACGCCATCTCCTTTATACAATATCGGACCTGGGATTACACATGCGCTTTAAACACAAGTGAAACACAGGACAGAGAAAAGATAATTGGACCTTGCCTATTTTAAGACCGCTATATAGTCTGTATATCAGAGTGCACACAAGTCTTCAGAATTTGCTTTTTAAGTTTGCTGCCCACTGTGGAAGTCTCTTTAAAACTGCACGGGTCGTGAAGTACTCATTAAGTCTGAAAAAAAATACTTTTCTAATTGGAAATGTCTGAGAGTTAAAAAAACCCCCACACGATGTCCCCCTATTTAAAGCAGTAAGGAACCCTGAACGGAACCACTTCCGCAGGGCAGCCGTTGCCGTGTTGACAGCCATTAAAACAAAGGTTAAAACAAAGTATTGAATGTTTTAGCTCGCTCGTGTATGACACGGATACATTTATAAAAAGCTTAAATATGGGGAAAACTCAGTAATTTGGTACTGACCAAGTGCCCACACGAACGGGAGATCTAGCAGTTCTGTGCTGCCTGCTCCTCTCAAGTTACTTCACAGAACCCATTCAAAAATCCAGTGTCACCTTCTTCTACTCCTGGGAGTCACTGGCGTTTTTTGTTTCGTGGTTTGGGTTTTCTTGCATTTCCATTAAGACCATTTAAAAACCTAAGTCTCGATATAGCAGGGATGGAAACGTACAATTCGGACTCAGACCTCACAGTTCTGATAATTTTAAGACATCGTTTAAAAACCTCTTAAGGAGATGTGCCTTCTGGTTTTATTAAAAACGAAGGTAACATCAAACAAACAGCAAAACTAAAGACGACAAGGTAGAACATTTTACTTTCGTCATACCTTAAATGCAAAGTATATTATAAAACCCATAGTTTGGAATTTCAAGAACAGGAATATAAACGTGTGTTTTCTATCCCAGAAAAAAATTCATGCGGGTGTTACAGTATTTGATCATTCTCTACATCCACTGGTATGCAACATCGACTTAACGTTATTAAATAGATACAGAGATACCACGAAGTCATACAAATACCAGGGTCTTCTGGCCTCAGTTATACTGTAGATCAAACAAATCTGTTCTTTGGTAATTGGAGCAGGCTCATTTTCATTCCAGTGCAGGACTGCTAGGAGGCCACACCAGCCACTCATCTCAGAGAATTACAACTCCTGTAGACAAGGTCTGGGCCACTTTTGTCACAAGAAAGTAATACCACAGGTGGTATTAGAGGTATAAAGGCAAAGAAGCTAAAAGTATTCATTCGTTGTTGCGGCTGTTTGAGGAAAAAATCCAAACTCTCTCCTTCTCTGTTCACTGTTTAATCTAGGTAACATTTAGGCTCATATGCAAAGGTATTTCGATAGATGGCAATGCACACATGCACGCTTTCAGTTTAAATAAAGAGATCTGCGTGGAGAATGGCAATTTAAAGGTAACATGACTTGAAGGTATTCCTACAATAAAGTTTAAAGATTTAGTAAACTGGGACATTACAAATCCAAAAAAGTATTTCTAGATTTTTCATCTTCCCTTTTTCAACAAAGACTGACAGAATATACATATACAGGTCGACATCATGATTTATCCAAAACAATCTTCACTTTGCTCAGTTTGCAAGTCCTATTGACTAAAATGCAGTATCATTCACAACAAAGTATTTTCAGTAAGTGAAACAATAGCAAAGAAAACCAAAACTAAGCTCAGAAGCTAAGTGGTTCAGGAAGCCTGGTAACATCTATGTGTGCATTAAGTGTGTCTAGAACTTTTTTTATACATTATATATATAGACACACACACACATATATATACACACACACACACACGTGCGCACACGCGCACGTGCACACACCCACGTTTGTAACCTGCAGTGAAGAGCGATCTATTTTCTAGGAAGGAACAAAACACATTCGTTAAAAATGTGGCTAATTTAACAAAACAGAGAAGAAACTGCTGCTATCAAAATATACAATTTGGATTGCAGACTAGAAGGCTAACAACATTAAAAAAATAGTTTTAAGCAAAACCCCTTTGCTTCTGAATAACAACAGGTATCAACCTGCCATAGCGTGAAGCATCCAAACAAGATTTTATAAAAAGTTTAAACTGTGACCCTTCTTCATTTGTAAAGTTCTTGACGTATCATATAGTGCGAGCTCTGGTCTCCAGACTGAAGCCCCTTTCATTTTTCTCAATCCATACTTCAGGAAATAAATGGCAGCTGAAGGAGTCAGAATCTCAAGTGGGATTTGTGTTTTACCATATACCTGAAAAAAATTAACAGAAGACAACATTACTACTCTTTGGGTATGTACAGAAGTTTTGCTCTCGGGAGTAATATGCAGAGACTTGCTTAAAACAAATTTCTTAGAGAATGAGCAAGCTGCTGAAGAGATGCGATGTCTCATATGCCATATAGCTCTGTATTATGCACAGTATTTGTCCCACTAAATGACAGTCAGCTAAAACTTTTGCTTCGAAGCAAATTCACGTTTTCCAAAGCATCGGGTGACGTCTGCCACTGGAAGACTGTTGTTGAGAGGTAACTCTAGTTCATTCCGGGCATTCAGACACACAGTTTAGCTGAGACTTTTAAATAAGAAGCCATAGCAAGTTTGATGCTTGGAATTATTTTGACAATTCCCATAGGATTTTTTCTTTTTGAAGTTCACTCAATCATTCAAGCAGTTTGCTGTGCAATCAACATAAAAAGATTAAACATTCGTGAAATGCATGGGCTTCTCCCTTCCCTCAGTATTTCTTCTACTGCTTCATGATAAGACCATTTTTCTCCACAGCATGAAAAAGGCATTGCGATGAATGTCCCATTCAGAAAGGGTTCTGAAGCACAGAGAAGCAGTCAGAAGCAATGCTGCTCTCTGCAGAGCTGCTGGTTCTCCTCCATCCCTCACTCCTCGCAAAAGGCAGAGCTAAATACTGGAAGGCCCCTAAGACACAGAAGAATCACTAGTCCAATGCTGTATGACTGACTGACTTCCTCTTCTGCCCTGCGCTGTGGACTCACGGGCATCAGGATAAGATAATGCTTTGTGGCTCTTTATCTTAAGGTAGTTGCTCACCTTTTCTAGACTGTCATCTAGTGCAGTGGAGAGAGAAAGGAGGAGAGCTCGTAAGCTCCGAACTGCAGTCCAAGGGGAGGGCCGAGGGAACAAAGGAAAACTCCACACCACCTAGCTTGTTCTCCATTCCTTTCCTTCTCTCTGAAGGGAGGTGGTGAATCACAGTACTCATCAATGATTAATGGTAACTACCCTTCCTGTAAGTCCACGCATGCTACACTTTGGAGATCGCCATGTAACTGTATCGCCAGGAAAAATCTAAGCAAGCAGTATTTTCAAGCTAAAACGTTGTTCAGGTGTCAAAATTGCCTCCAATTCCCCTGTTGCCCTAACTTTTCATTCCCACCAAATAGCACAAAAGCATGAGCATCAGGGATTTTCAACAGGAAACATACCTGTCCAAAGTTTCCCAGAAGCGTAGAAATACTGGCCTGTCCAAGTGTCTTTTGTGGTAGCTGAGCTCTAACACTGTTACGTCCCATTTCTGTACATTTGGATCCAGACGTACCTCATCATATTTGAGATGAAAAGCTTTAACTGCAGGAAACAGAAAAACGTTTAGTGTACAAACATCATCATTTTGCAGTGTGTAATTATTAGTCAAAGAGACTAACCCCTCTTTTTTCCACCGTGCCCCTCTTTTTTTTCAGATCAGAGCCCAAGAACAAAACGAATGCGCCCATCTCTCAAGAAAGTCAACTAGTTAATACAGGGCACTGAGCTAAGATCAGTGGCGAGTGGCCACTATCAGGCTCTCACGCTACCACAGGTTACAGGGAAAGGGCAGGCCCTACTTTCAGATGCATAGATTCCAGAAGAATAGCAGAAACTCAATGCCAATTTAAGCACGCTTTCTTTGGGAAACAAAGGTGTTCTTTCTGAAAATCTTCAAACTGTCCAAGAATTAAAAAAAAAAAAAAACCAAACCCAAAAACCAAAACAGCATTTCTGATACCATCGAGAAGGAAGCCTGGCTATGTCCTGAAAGTCTGTGTACAAGACTCACAGCAGAATGCCAGTGTAACCCCCAAATGCTACCTACATGAAGAATTCCGAGAAATTTAATAACCGCTGGTTTCCCGTGATCTAGTGCTCAGGTAAAAGTGGTTCAATTTTAACAGTTATTTTGCTCTCGGGAAGTATTGTCACATGTAAGTTATGTAAAGTCTAAGCATTAACACAGTGAGTATTCAAAGTCTTCTTGCGATTCTTCTTGATTTCCTTAGCCAAATCATAGTTTTGACATAATTCAGTGCAAAGTATTTAAGGCTTGTACGAGTCCCATCTCGTAACCAACTTGATGCGTGTTCTGTTTCGGCTGTTGTTGTTGAAGTAAAGCAGAAGCATTTGACCAGGCTAGTGGAAACTAGTTATCTTTAATGCCACAGTCGTACCTTTTCTGGCACCACACTCTTCACTTTCCACAAAATCTACCTACAATTTTTGCCAAGCCGCTAAAATAAATAAAAAATAAAAATAAAAAAAATCAGTCCCCTTTTACAGATGCAGGTCAATCTATGAAACGATATATCTAGGAGCTTTCTACAAGACCGGTATCTGAAATTAGCTTTTTTTTTTTTCCTTCAATTAACAAACTGAAGAAGTGATCATCTGGCTTGTGCCATTGCCAGATAAATTTCCAAGC
The DNA here is from genome assembly GCA_013398225.1 of Steatornis caripensis. Taxonomy (NCBI): domain Eukaryota; kingdom Metazoa; phylum Chordata; class Aves; order Caprimulgiformes; family Steatornithidae; genus Steatornis; species Steatornis caripensis. The sequence goes on along the minus strand of VZSC01016793.1, from coordinate 120,813 downwards.
TTTGTGAATGAAAACTAAGAATATATACACACATCACCTTTGCCATACAATTTTGCCTGTTTTCACATGAGTCCAGAGAAAGCAAATAAAGATATACCGGGGCCACGCATTTAGAGAAAACTTAATCAACACCCGACAGAGCCTCTGCATTAAGGTTAAACGACAGTGAGCAGAAGACATTCCACCTCTGAATCTGAAACAAATCAGAATTAAAGAGCACTGAGGTGCTCTAGCAGCAAGACCTGTAAAATGGTATTCAGAATTAAATATTTGTTCATTAAAGTGCCATCATTCAAAATCTCATCTGAGACATTGACTTCCAGATGTAAAACCAAGCTTGTTTACCATGCAGACACTAAACACCCAGACCATATGTAAAGCCACGTGTGAAGAAAACTAAGGAGAACAATTCTGGAGACTCAACCAACAAAACGCTACGTGACATAGCAACTGAACAAATAAAGCCAGTTTGACAGGCTCTGGTCCAATACGAATTTTACTGGGGAATTCTTCGTGGTTAGCTACCTGCTGGTTTTCCAAAACAACAGTGATGAGCCTTCAACATTTGCTAATCGCTACGGACCCAGGGACTTCTATGAAGAAACGCAGACTTGCAGACGAAACAACAAACTGTTGCAGATCCCAGAAACCACATTTATGAAGACGACCGCAGACTGTAAATATGGGCAAAGCAACGGCTTCAGGAAAGGCAGACACACACAACCAGGCTGCCATTGCCTGCGCTCTCTCCATTTACACCGTTTTTATTTCGAGTGAGTAAAGCCATTACAAAAAGCCCTAGAGATACTCTCCTCCGGAAAAGAGTTTAAAAATACCTCGCTTTGAAACAACGGAACGCATTTCTAAAATTAAAAAAGGTTCGTTTCAATGTATCTTCCTAAGTTGAGTAAGAAACGGTATCCTTCTCTCACTTGAAAAATCTAAGGATTTGTACACCTTCCGGCTGGACTACACAGGCTATTGTTTTGATTTTTTGGCACAGCGAAGACTTCAAAAATGTCAAAGAATGTCGTAACAATTCCTGTGGCCCTCTGCACCTGTCCTCATAGATGTTAAAATGAACAGGAACTAACACGCTGCTACTACTAGCGAGACCTTAAATATTTAACGGTGTTTTTCTTGGTTTTGCTTTTCACAGTTTTCATTTTCTCTAGCTCTTTTCTTTGAGATGCTGTTTTTTTCTTTCAACAGTGTCTTCTGTTAAACTGTCTCCTGTGGGGTATTTTTTCTTTAACACTGACTTTCAGGCTCCTTCACCCTCTCCCTGTTCATTCTCAATCCCCCCTTAAGCAGCTCATGCTATTTTCCTGCTCACAGACACATCCTTTGCCTTCCATCTCACTGTTTTCCTTTTTTTGCACCTTACCAAACGAGCATTCTCCTTCCAACTTCTACTTCACATACCAAATACGCGTACCACATAAAACCTGATCAAACTTGTTTCCTCATCACACTGCCTGGAAGATGACAGACCGAGCTAAGGTGCTTTGCGGTCAGTGTTTTTTTTTTTTTCTTTGTGTGTATGTGTTGGTTTGTTTTTTTAAAATCTGTGGCTCAGGAACAACCGGACACTATAAAAAGGTCTATTTTCTAAGGCAGCTTCACAATGAAGCGGCAGAGAAGAGAAGGTGACAGCTCCTTTAGGTATCGCACGCCTTACAGTCAGAGGAGCGAACTGTGTGAGCAAAGTGCAGTGTGTCTCAAAGCACGCTGGGCACAAGCGCCTAACTCAAAAACCTGTTCCGATCTATACCGCGGTAAGATCTAGCTCACAGCTTAAAAAATATTTGTATCTTATTACACTTCTAAGTTTTTGTCAGACACCATTTTTTGTAAAAATCTGTATTTGTAGAGCTTTCTTAGCGAAATACTGTGCGACTGATTCTCTGTTCGAAGTAGTAATGAAATCTGAAGACAGCCTATAAACCTGTTACCTACGAAATGTTGTAATATACGTCGTCTCGTCACCTTTTTTTAGAAGCTTGGAAAGTAAATTTCTGCACGGGCCATTTCTGAACCTCTTGTAAAGACAACAGCCCTGAGAAGATTCCCGTGATGGGCCACAGGCCAGAAGAGGCGAGGCAGCTGCCGAGGGCACATTAATACTTGCCATGCGCGCGAAGGCCCAAGCGCCCATCTGCTCAACCCTCCGAGTCCAACGGCACTTTGGCAGGACTTTGCCGTAAGCATAAACACCCCGCAAAAACGCCCAAACAGAGTAACAAACCCCAAACCACTTCGAAGCAAAACAAAAAACCACCTTACTTTTTGCAAAGATATCAACGGGTGATCCGTCGGGCAAGAGCCAAGGCCAGCCTTTGAACTGCCAGGCAGGACCCTGTACGAACACTGCCACCACGCGATCCCTGCGAACGCAGAAAGACACAGACACATGGGTGGCCTTGAACGTTTAAATTACACGTTTTCCTCAACAGGCAATGCACCTTAGCGTAGCTTCTTGGCTTAGTAACGGCAGTATCGCACATTTAACATCCACACCTCCAGCACAACCATTTTGTCTTCGTCGAGCAGAAAATATTTCACGTGATTTTTCCAGACTTTCCGCTCCATCCCTGTGCGGGACGCAGCTCAGTTTCTCACGTTACATTTATAACAAGTCAATCAGTGTTTATTTCTGGTCATTATTACTTTGCTTTCAAAAAGCGCTTCAGCATTTTAGAGACAGCCTCTATGACTAACACTGTAAACTGCGAAGTATCAATTAGAAAGCCTTTATTCGGAACACAATCTTCACTTGTATTCTAAGCATTTATTAGAAGAGACAGCTGCTAAATTTCTGCCTCCGGCTGCAAAGCGCATCATTTGTTGTAAGGGTACGTAACCATTACCTGTGGTCTAAGAAAATAAATTTGTGGTTAGGATTAAGCTTTTACATTAGTAACATTTTAAAAAAACCCTCGGGAACAAATGCCCTCCCACACACGGTCTGTCTTGTTCTTGAACATTTACATCATCCAATCATGCTTCCTACCTGCTACAACAAATAATTACCTCTCTAATCCAATCCCCAAATTTAATTAATCACAAAGCGTACCAAATCTCAAACGGAACAGAATAATCAAGACCGAGTTTCGGGTTCTTTTGTTATTTAAGGACATACTAAGGCCTTGCCGTGTACAATGACGTTGCAGGTTTTGGAATGGCTAACAGGAGAAAAACCAGCGGCAACACGTTAGTTTCCAGATACTAGTATCTCATCCTCCCTTGGATGAAAACAAGCCCAAACACCCACACCGCTTCATCTCTTTGGTCAGAGCACTTTAGGGACCATTTTAGATGGTTCTTAAAGGTTTGATCATCAAACATTTTAAGTGTTATTTGATATTTAGAATTTCAAACCCCTGTATTTCCGATGAGTTTAAGTTCTCAATACAGAGAACAATTCATTTAGGAACATGACCTTTTCAAAGTATTCCTCTCCATTAAAATCTAGTTTGGAAGTGACAAAACCACCAAAAACGTAGTCGTGTGTGTCTAAAATCCTCACTGTTGTAAGGAAGAAGTAAAAATGAATTACATCACTTAACAGCAAAAACCCATCTCCAGAATTTGCTACTCAAAGAGAAGTATGTTTTCATCGCATCGAAGGACGGGCTACAGGCACAGTGATCTGCAGCTTCTTCTTAAAAGCTGTCTGTGATTCCCCTCCCCTAACCGGGGCTCTCCCTTCAGAAGTAAGCTTCCACCAGTGAACTCAATTAAATGAATCTGATTCACTACTGAACCCACAGCTCAGTCCTTACTGTCTGACGTGTTTTCTTTCTTTCTTGAACCATTGAAAAAGGTTGGAATTTCAGGTGCTGAAGGCCTGCCTACACATCTTTCTGATAGATCTCACTCAGAAAGCACGCAGGAAAGGACGGTTTTTCTCTCAGATCGTGTTGCAGCGACTTGCACACTACATTATCACAAACCGAAGAACTCACGTGAACACTCCTGTTCGAATTTCTGGGACATTTCAGGCAAACCCATTAAAAATAGTTGTGCTGCGCGTACTGCTAAAATGTAGAGAGCTGGGTTTCCTAAGAAACTTCTTCTAAGAAGTTCAGTGTCATATTGTTTTCACCTGAAGAAAAGGCTCTTGTACAGTTAGCAATCAAATCCATTCCTTTATCCGTATCTTAACCTTTTATGCAATTTAGTAGCATTTTATTGGTCCCCTCCAAAACAAAGAAATTCTGTAAAGGGGAAATCTGTTTTACCAGTCTTGTGGCATAAGTTTCAGAGGTTGGTCTACTACTCGGTAAGGTACAGTAACGCTGACGGTAGTTCCCCCAGGCTGCATCTGGTCCTTCCTCCTCTGGATTAGAGTTTCATTTTCTCGTTGACAGCCTTGTTTCTTCTTTTCATCTGATGGTACAAACCTTGGGGAATAAAGAAACATCCAGTAGGCAAAAGCAGTTTATTTGGTGTAATCAGCAGGCTAAGCGACAACTGTATCGGAACTCGGCGTTATTGGCAACAGTCACCGCAGCGGTCTCGTGTTCGCCACGCCAAGCCTCCACACTGCTCATTCAGCACTGCAAAAACCCGCAAGAATACCATTTTCCTAAGCTGCTAGAAGGTCCTCCGCCCATCAAAACTGCAGCCAGACCTGTTGTTACACATTCGCGGTGCTCCTTGCCCACCTCGCTCCCCTTACCCAGGGCACCTGCGGTCGAGAGGCCGATCACAACCCGCCGAACGGCTACAGCTCGTTCTGTTCAGTGATCAAGGGCACCACGGGGAAGCCTGGGCACTAAGGAACAATTGCTTCCTGGAGCAAATTTTAGAGCTCTTGCTCTTGGAGCCACGAGAATTATGTTTTCTCACAGAAGTTCAGATTTTTGGTCAAAAAGGTTCTTTGAGAGAGGTTTTCTGTTTTTGGATGATGGTGATTTTACATGATCAATGATTCATCTAGTTACTACGACGTATGTGACTACAGTTCTGATTTTTTTTCTTCTAAGTAGCTTCTCTGATAGATTAAGTGCTTGTAGAGTAAGGATAATGTGATCCTCATGTCTTACGTAACCTATGTGTGACAAAAATAAATGCTTAAGATGTGACCCACCCCCCGCAAATGAACTGCAGATCTTTGATTTTTCCAGCCCCTCACCTTTATAAAAAAGTGCAATTCCATTTCAAGAGTCTCTTCTTTACGGCGATAATAAAATAAAATACACACAGCAGTTCTCAAAATTGGCCTCATAAATATGGAAGTATGTGAGAGCGGATTTTGTCAAAAGGAACCATAACGAAATAATGCATTTTACAGAGCTAAGACCACGTTACAGAAAGGCAAGCTGATGTGACCAGCATCCCCCACCAGGCCAGCAGAAGAGCAGAGCTCAGGACCACGTTCTCCTAACATTCTGTTAAGGACCACCCAGCTGCACTACTAACACTGCATTTCCAAAAACTCTGACAAAGAGGAACACTGTGTTTCACTTAGCCGCAAAAGCTACCAGGAGCATTGGTGCTACATTTTAAAAGCAGAGTACTCCACGTAACTGGCAAGATTTGCCTTCGTTATAGCACAGATGGTGCTTTTTGAAAGTTTACTACGTTTTTTGGGTTCTATTTCTATTTGTCCTCAGCACCACTTCTATTCGTTCTCTTCAACCTATTTCATTTGAATACTAAAACCCAATTTGAATGTGCTTAAACAGGCAGACCACGCTTCCTATTAACGGAAAAATAGAAAAAAAGTAATGAAAAATGAAATAGGAGAAGTTCATTAGCCAGTCAACTTGGAACTACAAGTTTTTGCATTGGATCTGATACCCAAGGAGAAAACGGCATTTTTGGGAAAAACAACCCCAACCAAACACGTTTTAAGGCAGTACGTGGACACTGTCAATAAACCTTCAAGCAAAAGCGTTTATTTTCCTAACATTAAAAACACAGATGAAGCCCACTTATACACTTCACAATTTAACAGTGTCTCAAAACCAGAAAGCCCCAGTTTCTGAAGTGTCCCTCCAATGCACACAACTGCATGGGAAAACCAAAAAAAAAAAAAACCCAAAAACCAAACACCAACGTGGAAATGACTACGAATTGTGCATTAAAGTTGACCGGTACTGCAAGCACAGAAAAAGCGTTACAGATGCTGAGCTACAAATTACGCTTGTCTGTCTAGTACATGCAAACCAACACTGTCCTAGGGAAAACACAGACAAAAAAAGCAATGCAGGATACGCTGGGAAAAGAACACTTAGGCCAAGGCCACCCAGACCTTCGAGACAGTCACTTCACCAAGCATTGAAGTAACCAGAGCACAGTTAATATTCACAGATACTTCACCTACCACGCCCCACTGGCACAACTGCATGCTGCACACAAGAGCTCAACACAGTTCTACCTTGGAAAAAGCCCCCACACGTGATGTCAGACTTGAGGATTTCTAGTCAAGCTGGTAATTTAAAAGCTCAAAAGTGAAGTGCAACTTTCATGGCCTGTCCTGCCGTCAGGCTGCAGGCTTTGCTTTGCCAATACTAACTGATAAGAAACTGTATTTTATAACTTAAAATGAGGGTTCGCTTGGTGATCTCGAGCTTTTAAGGAAAACCGTTCATGAGCCTCTCCTCACGCATCAGAACTAAGGAATCTGGGCTGGGAAGATGGAAATATATATGTATTTTTATATATAATTCAATTATATGTTTACTCAATTACATATTTATAAATAATTCAGAAGTTACAAATGCCACCACCCCCCCAACTCCATTCCCCCAAGCGGCAAGTTCCACGTGAAAAGCCAGGATCACCTGAAACGGTGGGGAGCTCGAGAAGAATTTTGTGCTTTATTACACATCCCACGCACCGAAGGAGAACAAACTCTGACAGAATACGTAAATAAAAAACAGCCATACAAACATCACAGTGATAATCGAAGTCATGTGAACGGCAATCTAAAAGGTCACATTTTTAATTTAATTTGTAAATGAGAGGAAGCAAGCACATTTTAAATGGGAACAGCAAACGTAGCTGCCCCTGCCAAATTAGACACACACGGACGCAGAGCCTAACAACCCCACCATTACATCCAAGAGCCCTCACACCTGGCTGAAATGCGCCTTCGCAGTTCTACTTCTAGCTTTAAATATTTCTGTGTTGAAGAATTCATTTCAACGCTACTTTATTGACAATTCCTCTCCATTTCAGCTAGAAACTGTCACACCCGTGAAGGCGCCGTTCGGTCGGGCCTCAGTTACGTACCTTGTGGACAACACCTTTAGTTTTATTTACTGTAAAAATCTGAATGGTTTCGAATGCATTTCTCCAGGACAGAACTTAAAATATCTTGTTATCAGAATTTTCTGAAGAAAAAATAATTTAATGAGCACATTCACATGGAACAGTAGAGAAGACGACCGTCAAAAAGAAAGCGTCGAAGGAAATGCTTACACATACGTACGCACAGAGTGCGGGAGCAAATGACAGCTTACAGAAAGCTTATTAAATATATGCTTGCGTTTCCAGCAACCATTGGTTCAGTAAGTAAAATGAAAACCACGCACTCAAGAATTAAGAATCAACAGAAATTACTGTACGATTATAAATGTAATCGTGGCTTACTCCATCGCTCCTTGGACATAGGAGACAAGCTTAAGAAATCTGAGTGTTAAAGAAAACAGCAAAAAAACCATCTTCTCTTGGGAATTATTTGCCACAATACTATAGCCGGTAGCTTAACTACACACAGCCGTACTTGACACCTTTCTCATCATCCAACGCACTAGAAATGTGTTCGGAAACCTGACTCTGCAGGAGCTTATGCTTTTTTGTTGCTTCTCCAGATTACTATTCCCTAGTTAAAAAAAAAAATCCTGTATCTACTTAGAATCCATTTTTATACTCCTAGTAGGAAATTAATAGCACTCCATTCTCTTGCTGTTAACCGCCAAAGTCATAAAACCTGGTGCACACCCCCACTCTACGAAGACAGCAGGTCCCCCTTTCCTAAGGCAGCAGGCAAGCGACTGAACGAGATCGAATCACGGGAGGCAACCGGTGAGACGCCATCCACGGACCTGCCAGCGCAGCTCGTGCCTAGGCTCTGAACTCACACCAGTTGCTAGCGTTAACTTTAAAACACTTTCACCGTGGCCACGTCAGCACTTTCCGGCCCCCAACTCAGGCATACCGAAACAGCGCATGAACAGAGAATAAGGCGAATCCGATGCTGGACGGTAACCGAGATCATCACAGCGGATGTTTGACCGTGTCTGCAAGTGGAGACTCATTTTCATAACCCCCTCAGCATTTTTGTCAGATTACAGTATTGAAACGTTCATACACGTATTTTTGCAAGCGAACAAAGCTTTTTTGGTCATTCGCCATCCCTGAGCCTTTCAGATAGTTTGCTCAGCATCAAGGCTGGATAAATCTCAGTGAGTCGCCTGGCCACATATGGTGAAACGTATCATGAGTAAAAGCATCATCATAATAAAAATACATAATCATCATTTAATCATTTACACCTGCCTCCTATAATTCCCGCCTCACTTCTGCTCCATGCAAGGCAGAAGCGTTGCCTCTGAAAAGCCTGACTTCAGATACTCTCAAATGCTTGGTGTTAGAAAGGCAGATTTTACACAATAATTACCATGTTCAGTGTTGCATTCAGACAGTGCATAATGCGCATTATATGACATATTTTTAGGAAGCTTCATAATATACCATAAAATACTGCATTTCTGATTTTAAATGAAATTATGTCATTTTAATATTTTAGAAACTCTTCATTTTCATCTCGCACTTGGCTCCTTAGAAAAATAACCTTTCAAAAAAAGGTCACCAAGAACATCTGTGTATTATACAGCATGTGAATTGTATATATTACAATTATATATAGAAATGTCCCCCTACACAATCTAAGTTGCAACAAATCTATCCAACAGACAAATCAGATATCTTAAACAAGAAATCTTAAACCAGTAACACGCTTCTGGTTTATCATTATATATATTTCATCTGACTCATGATAGCTTCCCTACTTTCCCTATTCTCTACCTCAAGAGAGCATAACATTAGTGGTGAATTAAACGTGGTAAGCATCCTGCAAAAGTCAGCCAAATCTGGCCAGAAAAAAACCCCCAACATACTACAGAGCTCTGAAAAGGGTTACTAAAAGCGTTGGTATAAATGATAAGCTTCTTTCAGCCCTTGACAATATGATTTAACACCTACCACAGTACTGGAGGAAGACTGTCCTTTTTATTTTACAACAGCCAACCTACAATACCTGCCAGTGATACTGCAACTACTTTTTCCCCATAGACAAAGTGACCATGCGTTGCAGTCCAGTCACTTACAAAAAAAATCCCCCAGCATTCTAGACAAAAACTATCCTAAGAGACAGGGATTCCCAGCTGTGACAGTGAGTTTTGATTTTAAGTGGTTTGATCCCTAATCATAATTTCAGCTTTGTTCCTTATTTCAAGAAACATTTAAAAGGAGAGAATCACAAAAGTTGGTTTTATTTACGAAACCCAACCACTCATTCTTTATCATGCCACGCTTCACAAGCAGTGCTGCCGCACGGATCAGTCACGGAAGAAAAGGCTGCGCTGCCCTGCGCACAGCCCGTGTCACACACGTGTCACGGCTCCTCTACCCTAAGAGTCCTCGGGGCCGCATTCTCCCAGGGTCCCCCTACATTTCTTAACAGCCTCCCTTGCAATGGCTCTTCCTCTTCCAGCTCCAAAAAGCCCTTCTCCTTGCGCTGTATCATCAGTCTCCTCTGACGGCTAACGGGAGCAGGCTGATTACCTCTAGGAATACAAGAAACTCAAATCTAGCTGCATCCTCCTCAGCAGGGCTAAGGGAGGGAGTATTAATTTGGGTGGGTCTTTTCCACCTGGACAGCATTTCCTTGTTCCGAAACTTGCGGCCATGACATGTGTCTTCCAGATCTTTGCTCTTCTGTCAAATTTGGCTGAGGGTGGGGAATGAGTTAAAGGCGGCGGTGACTTAGAGGCACAAATCAGGTAAGCTTTTCCTTGGAAAACCATCACGTATCTATAAATCACACTCTACATCAAGGCCGGTTCTACACTCTGCATACCTGAACAGTAAAAACAAACCCCGCAGCCATTCCTCAACAAACTACTTCAATAAATTTGAATGCAAAAAACTACAGGCCAGGTGGTATATTTTCTAGAAGAGTGCTAGAACTGTCATGGCTAAATTAATATTTTGCTCTTCTGAATTCTGCTATTGCATTTCTGATTAACCTATCCTGCTTCTTCACTTTGTCTTTCATACTTGTTAGCTACATCGGCGTCCTCCTTTGACCTCTTAAACTTCATTTCGTTTTTGTCTGGATCGTGTTCTCTGCATTCTAACCATCAGCCTCCTCTTGGGGCAGGTCTCGAGAAGTTAACTGTCGCTCTGCCCCAGCGGGGCTGGAAGCAGTGCAAGCCTCCTAGCACAGATACACTCAGACGTGACACGTAGGTGCTTTATTCCATTATCGGTATTCCTACACCACAAAGTCACAAATTTCGTACATATAAAATCCAGGGCTTGTAGTTGTGCAATTTTTTCTTAAACATTAAAAAACCACATGAGCAAGCAACGTCTTCTGTCAACACAATTGTATCCGCCCAGTAACTGCTTGCACATTAAGCTGTAATGTTAAAAGCCAGCCTCCTCTCCAACTCGGTATTTCAGGAGAGGCACCAAGAGTCCCGTTCGCTTGCTGGATCTTTGATGATATGTGGCGGTAATCTAGGAGCTAGAAATAGCTGGAGATCAGAAGGCACCTGGTACCTCACAGCACAGCTTTAAAAAATTCTAGGGCAACTCCGCCGACAGCTGTAGCACCACAACAAGGATGGCCTGGTTTGGAAGAAAAGCAGTGTATAGTCTCATGAAGGACAAGCGAAGTGCTGAAGGTGGAAGAAAGAAGAGCTCTCTATGGTTTGAGCATCCGTTGCGGACAACCTGTAACAGCGCATTTCTCTGAAAATGACTGCCTGTTTCAGAAAAATTAACCGATAGGCAACTCTAAATGCCATGATCTGTTGGACGAGCAGAAGGATGCTTTGGGGTTTTTGGCTGGTTTGGGTTTGTTGTGGGTTGGGGATGTTCTGTTGTTTTTTTTTTTTTTTTAACCGTAATAGTGGATTTTACCTTATCACGAAGAAAGTAATTTACAGGGTTGATCGCATTCAGCCATAATGAGTTAACTATTAGAATCAGACGTGTGATGCAATAAACAGCTTTTAGCAACTCATTAGTATTTCCCTGAACAAATTTCATCAATACTTAATGACAATGCTTTAGTCCTACTGTATGTGAACTTTAAAAAAATTCTTTATTTCCACACCCAGCTGCCCTGCTCAGCTGATACAGCCATGCGTCTAAAGCAGAGGCCGCACTCCAGCTCCCTTTGCCTTTACAATAACTACGATCGTTGCCCGAAATCTCTTCCAAGCTCCATGAGCACACTGCCCTTGCTCATCTTCTCTAAGCCTTCTTCCACTGTAAGGCTTCGTCGATCGACTGCACGTGTGTGTACACACGTTACATGAAAGAAAACCACTACAGACATTCGAAATGGTACTGTAAGGCTTTCTTCCCAATCTGCCCATTTGGCCATAGGTCACAATGGTGCAAAAACTCTGAAAGTAAGTTTTTGCTTTTTTCCTACTATTCAAGAGGCATTCATTCTCCTTTACACTCTCGCCTGTAAAACTAGCTTGTCGCAAGACAGTAGATACTTCCTCTTGCTTAATTACTAATTTGGTACTAGTATAACTTTACACCCCCAAACAGTTTTTTATACAGTATGTTCCAATCAGCTACTTACTTCAGGTCTTGCAGAAGGTCCTTTGCATTAAGCATCGTTATTAAAGAGGTCGTGGCTGCTGGAATAATGATTATGGGAGTTCGAGATCCTGTAGAGATAATACAAGTTACATTTGCCCGGTTGGGTTTTTTCTGTTATGGATTTGGTGGTTCTTTTGGTGGGTTCCCCCCTCCCCCTTTTTTCATTAAAGGACCTGTACATAAAAACAAAACTCTTGCTTGTCAGATCAAAATCATGGAAAAATATCCAAGGAAAACTGTAGTAAATCTCTCCTACACTGGAGGTTTTCGTTCACCAAAAAAAAGCGTATCCCTGCATCAGGAGTCTCTAAATATGGGCAGGCCCCATACTTAGCAGAACAGAATGCTGTCCGCATTCCACTGCTTGTTTATATTGTTGCTGGTGGTTCCAGCAAAAGAGAGAGTGGGCATGATTCACACAAAAATTAGAAGGATCACATAACTAAAACTGACTCACCTTTTTTCTGGTTTGGAGGTGGTCTTGCTTGAGAAACTGAGGAAAAAAAACCAGAAAATATGGCAGAATGACTAATACATAAACACAGACGTCATCGTAAGGCAACATCTCAACGTTTGCAGTTGCAGGAGCGAACAGAGAAGACTCACACTATAGTCATTCGATCCTTTTCACAGGTGCAACAGACCACCTTGAAGAAGGGATTTATAATGTGGGTCTCAGTATTCAGAAGACAAACTGTTTTTGATTGCCTGAGACAGATGTTAGGCCAGCCGAGTCAATCTCTCCTCATTTTACTTAAACTAGTCATCCCTCCCCACCCCCCTCAAAACATCGGGGCACTATAGCATCGACAAAACCTGCCAGCAGTCTCGAAAAAAGCTGCTTGTACACCTGAAATTCTACAGTGCTGAATCAACGGGCAGACTGCTTCACAAGAAACTCACCTTTACGGACCCTCGCCTTTTCATCAGTGGTCATTACTGTAAATGGTAGCTGTAGGATTTAGCTATCCTTAAACACACACACAACTTTCAACAATCAAAATCTGAATTTCAGGTTTACTCAAGCTAATCTGGAATTGCAGTTTTTGAGCTACACGAGCTCTCGGGGTGCCGGAAACAACAAAACTTGACAGATACGGTAGCAGTCAAGAAAAAACACCACAACAAAACCACCCAAAATGAACCCAACCCCCCCCCCCCCCC
>VZSC01016793.1:83665-106854 GCA_013398225.1 Steatornis caripensis | reverse complement strand
GTGGTTTTTTTTTTTTTTTTTTTAATCTAAGTATCTCCTTAATGTAAACAAGTTCCTGAGATATACGGGCAGCATCAGCTGCCATAACAAAAAAAAAGGGGAGGGAGGAAAAAAAGAAAAAAAGCATCTGCAAGAAATCTGATAGCTGTACCAAGACGGGTTAGTAGAAAAGTAGGTACTGTAGAAAAAAAAATCATCTTAAATTAAAAGCACATCTCGGACATTTTTTCAAATCAGTATTGTACAACTGTTTTGTCCAATTCAGCTCACGCTTATGTGCAGCGCAGCACCCTCCTGGAAACTGCACATTTTAAATACTTGCACTGCTAAGAACAGAACAACTGTGTTTTTAAAAGTTTCCAACCCCAAAATATTCTAAAACAGGCAGAAAGATTTATTTTTTAAATGAAGCACTATATGCTTTCTTCAGACTACACCTCCTCTTCTTCATTCTCTCTTCAACTTACAATACACGGGCAAGATAACGGGCTAGACGGGCCTTAGAGAAGGGCAATACCAGTATAACCTGTATAACGTGCAAAAAATGTACATCTGCCAGTTAGTGCCCAAAAAGACAGAGCTAGCAGCAAGGGCCTGTGACAATTCAGTCAGATTTCTGTTCTTGCCACTTGTACCCTTTTCATCCTGCTGCCTGTCAACTGCACTTGCATCATCACGCTTAACGGGGCTAGTGAGATAAGTGTGACAGGCAGCATGACCTTTCTAGCACCAAAATAACCAAACAGAAGCATCTGCGTGCAACAGCATTTAGGCATGCTGAGAATATTCAACATTAGAATATATTTCCGGGGAGAATAATTTTTACAATGTTAAGTCTTAGCATTGAATCCTACCACTAAATCTGAAGGAATTAGCAAGGCACGCACTGAAAGCGTTTAGTAGTCTCAAGAACATCATACAGTACGCCAGCAGTACTTCTAGAAAAAGGATATTCATCTTAAAAAGTAGTTTTGTTTCCAAAAAGCCCAAAACATCGTCTTTCCAATACCTTCAGAACAACGGTAACCATCACCTTGTTCTTAAGTAACACCTTTCACTTGAGACTTTCTTGCACCAAGCCAGAAATTCTCACGGTATGTAAACTAGGTGCAGGCACGCACCGAGCTGTTTGGAAACGCTGATCATCTCGTATACTCTTTGTAGCCTGCTGTAGTCTTTTATAAACTCTATCTAAGGGTTTCTCATTAAAACCAAGTACCTATATCATTCTATCTTTGAATGCCAATTTGAGCTTAACTCCGATATAGACAACCGACTTGGTAGCTAAAGTCTACTAACCGGAATGAAAAGGCCAGTTGAGGATTCTGGCCCCATTACAAATACCTGATGTGCTAACAAGTGGGAAGAAGTAACGGTAACATTTTCAGAGAGACTTATTTCTGATATATTAATAGTGGAAGCAATAATATATCCCTTTTTGAGATCAGCTTTTCTATTAACGTTATTTCTCCTTGGAATATTAACCAGCTCTTGTTACCTATTTTGAGCTGGCATTTCTGAAGCACCAAGAAGGCCGTCACTTTTTAATTTCACTAGTGCATCCTTTCAATGGGCTAACCGGGCAATGCACCGAAAAGAACGTACCCCAGCCCCATGGTATAACACTAGCCAAAAAGTTACGTGTTATTTCCAACACATATGCAATTTAAGGCCTCAGGTACATGATCCCTACTGCATTCTCCAACTAACTAAAGTTCTAACTAGTACTTCTTTGAAACTCCTACTTCCTCGGAACACAAGCTCAAACGAAAGTAGGTTACCTTACCTGGTCGTGGTACAGGCTGCGCTGCTGGAGTCTGTGTTTTTCGAGCAGAAGCACCTTCCTTTAAAAAGACAGAAGAGGCAACATGAACAGCTGGCCTTCTTGTCGTGGGGGTTTTAAATGAACACGGAGCTGCAGAGGGTATCATGAAAATGAGGGCAGTATGTTTCCATCAAAGGGGAGACAGACAACAGCGAAGATATTCAAAAGTCTCTACAGATTCTGTTTCAGACTTGGGGAGCAGAGAGAACCCCATAAAAGCTTTTACAGGTTTACCATTTAACCACCAAACGCCAACGAGAAACTTTTTTTTCTATGTTCAAAGCAACCTCTTCTATTTGTAGTATTGTTTCATTTTACCTCTGATCACTTTCACCACAGGTTTAAAACGTAAATGTAAGCCACTGGATATAGATATTTCAGAAGAAGATCTGCTTATGCTCTGGATGGAAAACCAGGACCAAGAAATGGCAAAGCGTTTCTGCCTTGGAGAGTTCTAGTGCCCAGAAATAGCACACCCACGATAATTAGTTCTGCTCATGCCTTATCCAATTACCTTAATGTAACGAACAAAAGACCTGCACTGCTATTTATTCTTGTTAACTCTGCAGACTCAACACACCACAGAAGAGAACAGCGGGGTCGCGCATCGAGTTCCAAAGCAATTCCTGCAAGAACAAATTCTGTTCCGAGTCCCTTCTGAGGAACCTCACTGAACAAAACCTACGTGACCAACAATAGTACCGGCCCTGTAACAACACTGCCATATATCCCAGCCACTTCAATCTGTAAGGCTGATAGAAAATCATTCAACACAAAGCCACGAGTTTTATCTGGAAATTACTTCAATGCTACGTGAAGTGTATCTTTCACCTGTGAGACACTCGGAAAGGTCAGAGATCCCACCCTGGGAAAAACCCGTTTGAAAGGACTCCCGTGTGGCATTACCACATCTGCACGTCCGCGCACAAACAACAATACGTTCTGTAAGTCAAAAATCTAAAAAGCTAATGAGCGGGGGACTACGCGCAGGCAGCCTCAAGTTCCATGATTTAAATAACACTTAAAGAAACCGCTTTTAAGTTTCCGCCATGAAAGTTAAAACTCGTGGTTTTATCTCAAGAACTATGAAGTACAAGTAGAAGAGAAGATCACTCGACAAGCCCTTAGAGAACACAAATTTACTCAAAATATCTCCTCCCTGAGCTTTAGTCAAAGCCACCTATGATGAGTTCCAATAGGCTGGAGCTGACAGTCGGTACAGCACGCAGCTTTTCGAACTTTTACAGTCAGCAACCTCCTATTAATCTTCAGCGTAAGGACTTAACCCCCCACTGCAAGAAACGGATTAAACTCGAATTTTGCTGTACTCTCTTCTGCTTATTAAAATACCAACATCTATGTAGGGCACTTGAGTCAGTAACTGTTATTTTAAGACTTACTTTTTTAGTATCTGAGCAAAGGTATTTTTGCCACTGTCCTTTCACAACAATTACTCAGAAAATGATAGAAATCGAAAGACCACACTCTGAAGGAAGAGCAGCAGGAAAGGCTGACCGCCTCTGAGCGAGGCCTTGCGGCTGAGAAACAGCAGTTACTTGAAACATCACCTTTCTTTTAACCGAGACAGTGGAAATAAAACAGTTTGCATCTGTTTCTATTAAGAAATGCCATTTGCCGTGTGAAGAGCCTGTTCCTATGGTGCACGAACTACACATTTTGAAGAAATACCAGGAATTCTCCCATAACATTTCCTTAAATTCACAGCCCTTTATGAAACGGGTAAGGCCCCACCAAGCTGAAACCCGTCACTTTCTGTGATGCTGAGTTTCAAGTTTCTAAATCCATTCAGCTTGCTTGCATGCTTAACTAGTACTGTGTGCGGTACCGCACGGCCACTCCTCTGTCCTCCCCCACAGAATCAGTAACGCAACTTCTCCGCCTCCCCCTCCCCTTCCCCTTCTTCCGTGCCCCCAGTGTCTCAAACAGGCCGTGCAGGTCCTCTGGCAGCTGGAACAAAGGGAGGGAACCAGGGGCTGCTTCAGAGGTTCTGGAGGTTTGGGAAACTCTGGGAAAGAATTATAACCGGATTTTAACAAAAACCTTGCTTTGGTTCCCATAGGAACTGTGCTCGTGGTTTCTCTCCTCACCAGAGCTTCCATAAAGCACCAGAACACACGCAGAATCAAACTTAACAGAACAACCGGCCAACGAACGGTTCGGGAGTTTTTCCTTCTTCCGCCTGACCTGCCCTCTCTGGAGCGATTAAAGGGAACCTTGGTGCAGAAGCCTAAAAGGGAAAGGCAGGGCGTTGAGAACATTGCAACCCAAACAAACCCCCAAAACAACCACTAACCACCTTAAAAAAGATCACGCGAAAATATCTGATTAATGGTAGGAAATAAATTCATTGAAGTAAATAGACACAGAAGACAGCTACCCCTCCCACGCCTATGACCTTTCTATTTGTGAGAACAACTCCTGCAAACCAGGAAGTGATGGAGGTCACAGCTTTTAGTTCTGCACAGCAATGCCTTTCGGTATTTCAACCCCACGGTTCTGAAACGGTTTCTACGGAGGAAAGGGTCCCATTAAGATGAGGAAAAAGCAAAAGTGCAGAGCAGCGATGGCTGACAAGATACCCTACGTGCAGAACAAAAACTGCTCTCAGTAAGGAAGGCATTAGCAGGATAGTTTTGCTAACATTTCACGCTGCCCTGAAAACAAAAGGTGCTGAGTTTAGATACAAAATCAATGCTTTTCAAAAGCATTCAGATAGAGGTATGAGTTTTTCCTACGACAACGTGCTAACTAATGATACAAGCTCTGTTTACAAGGCAGGTATAACCATAGAGAACTATACGCTAGGATTTCCCCCAGAGTAGAAGAAAATCAAGTTGACAGAGTAAACTTCATCGCTGGTTCACTCAACCACACAAGGGAAGCGCTGCCAGTAATTTGTGGCCTGTTGGCGACTCAGAGGCAACCTCTCCTCTGCGTGCTCTAACTCCTCGTGGAGACCGCAGCTTATTTCTCAGTGAGTGCACCGAAAGGTATTTCAAATCTTCTAATGTGAAGTTTTTAAAAGTAGAAGTTACCCTTCAGTAACTAGCACCTTGCAGATTCAAGCTCCAGTTAGGGGAGCTTTTGCTTGTGCAGCTGCACCCTGAGCACCAGAAGCAGCAGAAATCACCTTTCAGCTATTTAAAGAACACTCATTTCCTCAAAGTTTCTGAACGCTTAACAGTTTTGCTCGAAGATGACATACCTAATTCTTATGCATAAGCCGTTTGAGTCTGTTAAGGAGTGTATGATGAATATTCATAAACTGAAACTAATTTAGGAACAAAACCATGTAATTTGAAAAATACAAATCTTTTAGACTACCACTTAACACCATATTTTAATCAAAACCACATTACTCTGTTTAGCTGTGCTAATTTGCCATCGAAGGTTAGAGACAGTTTACTTATGATTTCCGTTAAACATACAGGTATTCAACTATTCAGAAGCAACCACCGGACGCAGAACGAAATCGGGAAGACAGACGCCAAAAGCTTCATACTTTCCTGCATTTCACTGCATCATGTACAGACACACTGCGGCACGTACTTTTCAGGGGAAGCCATTCCATTTCAGTACTAATGTTTCCGACCGTATTAGACATTTACAAAATGTCTGCTCAATAACTGTTTTTATTTTGGCGTGTGCCTTCTGCAGTTTACCACTGTTCTACCATTTTAACGTAAAAAGTTTGACAGCTTTTAAAAGACCTATTTCTTTCAACAGTAAATCTGAGATATTCCATCTACAGACATAAAAAATTATCTAACCAAAAAAAAGTAAGCTATGGTCAATCTGTAGTTGTATTTAGTTACCCAAGAGTAGATGTTGGTTTCGTTTTCTGTCACGCCTTTCTTTTTTTAACAGCTTTTAAAGCCTTCTGCAATGTTTGCTGACCTTTTTAATTAAAAAAAAAAAAGAATCTGTCATTCTTTGTGTTAATTTGCAAAAATCACCAACTACCAACATTCATCTGATCCCAGGACCCAGCTAGTCTTTTTCCGTATTTTAGAAAAAATTCTGTATTTTAGGTACCTAATCCTTACGTCTAAATGAACATTAACACCCACAGTTAAGTTACTCTCACTCATTTCTCAACTGGAATCATAACTTGCTGGAAAATAACTCGTGCTACGTTTCAGGAAACGAGCCCTCATGTTTCAAGCAATAAAACACGTTATGTTGGTCGAATTTTTTCTTGGAGGCAGGTTTCACATACACTCAAGTTTTCTCTCTTGAAGCACAAAAAAGCTATTGAAAGTTTCTTATTGTGGCTTTGCAAGGTACAAATAGCGTAAGCAAAAAATTCAGACTATTTCATTGCACGTTCTCTATCCCAACTGCTTTCTATGTAGAGATCCATAGTGTCCGTAACATTTTGACCTTTAAAAAATGTTAGGAGCAATGGCTAGAATTGACAATTTGATGCCATCTTGTGGCTTTTTTAATTTAACAAATTTAATTTCGATCTCGCTCCTTCCTAACATTTAAGTTAGTACGAGATCTTTACCCAAAAATCTAAAAATGATTAGGTAACTTGCATGCTCCGGCACAGAAGTCGTACACGTAAAAAGCAACATTTGATTCTGCAAGAAGGCTTAGCAACTGCTTGCGTACACAACGCAAAGCAGCGTTCAGCTTCACCGTCCACGAGGGGACAACTCACTCCAAGACTGTTCTGTTCACAAAGACGGGCGTAGTAAAACCACAACACTTGGATCTCAAATGAGAAAGTGAATAAATACATGCGGATGGTAAGCTTGTAAAATCATCTTTAAGAACAGACTTCAATTTATCTATTCAATTCAGGGCAGAGGAGACTGTAAGAACTCACTTTAGTTACTGCAACTGTACTGTCATTGCCCGAGTGACTCAAAGGATCGAAGCTTTGAAAATTCTAGTAAAGCCACCCTAAAGAACTACGGCAAAATCGAAAACAACTGCATAGTTAAGAGAAAATCAGTTTTCTAGAAATCCAATCTTGTATACATGACCGCATGACCAACAGCCGAAACAACGAATGGGATGCCTACAAAACCAGGTATCCTACACCCGGTCCAGATGCCCTACTTTAAGCTTGACAGAAACATCTATCTATTTCATACAAACAGCTTGCATCTGGGAAACACAGAGCTTTGCTCTAAAAATTTAAAGCCCTTAAAAGCCTTGGGGAGAAAAAAAGGTCTTCCAAAGAACCAGGCAAACCAACCCAACTGAGTTGCTCTGCCTCTGCAGTCTTCCTAATAATTCTCTGACTTTTGTTCGTACCGAGAAAATGTTAATAAGATTTTAACTAGTGTTTCCCATCATCATTTTATTTACACATGAAACTGGTATCGCTTATTTGCATACTTCTATGCACTCAAATCTGCATATGCAGTCTCCCAAGACAGGTATTTAAATAATAAATTGCAAGCTTTTAACTGCCTTTCTAATTTTAAACTATGCCGTAAAAAAAAAAAAAAGAATTTGATAACAAGTTCTTAACTATTGTGCAAATACTGCTAACATCACAGTCACTGTAACTTCCATTGCTTGTAATAGTAATAAAAAGGTCATTTCTACTGTTTACACTGTTTCAAATTCCTTATAGTCTAGAAAAAAGAGTGGGAGTTTAAGCAGAATTAAAGATATTTTTATAGAATGAATTTTAATAGGGGAAAAGTTCACCGTTATTTATCAAAGGCTTCCGATACCAACCGCCTAAGGAAATTAACACCATAGCTTCGTTATTTCCTACTTTGATAACTAAAAACCTGATGTGGCAAAAAGGGTCAGTAAAAATTATATAAATTGTATTTATTTCAAAATACAAAACTGCTTATACTAAATAGATCATGTTTAGTAGAGCTGGAAGAAAAACACCAACAAAGATGCCAATCCTCAAGTTCCGTTGCAAGAAAGAAAACTTGATCCCATCTTCCTACACACATAATGCAAATTTCATTACAGTTTTCAAAATACTGTTAACAGTTAGTACAATTACAAATTTCACAAGTGAAAGGAAATCAGACTGTACTGGTTTCGCGCGGCAAGGTTTTGGTAGCGGGGGGCTACAGGGGCGGCTTCTGCGAGAAGCCTCCCCCATGTCCAACAGAGCCGACGCCAGCCTGCTCCGAGGCAGACCCGCCGCTGGCCAAGGCCGAGCCCGTCAGCCACGCTGGTAGCGCCTCTGGGGCAACGTAGGTAAGAAGTGGAAAATAAACCTGTGCACCAGCAGCGGTCAGGAGAGAGGGGTGAGAACGTGGGAGCAAGAGCCCTGCAGACAGCAAGGCCGGTGAAGGAGGAGGGCAGGAGGCGCTCCAGGCACCGGAGCAGATTCCCCCGCGGCCCGGGGCGAAGACCGCGGCGAGGCAGGCTGTGCCCCTGAGCCCGGGGAGGGCTGTGGGGGAGCAGATCTCCACTGCAGCCCGTGGAGGCCCCCACGCCGGAGCAGGCGGGCACCCGAAGGAGGCTGTGACCCCGTGGAAGCCCGCGCCGGAGCAGGCTCCTGGCAGGAGCTGCGGCCCCACCGAGAGAGGAGCCCGCGCTGGAGCAGGTTTGCTGGCGAGGCTGCGACCCTGCCGGGGACCCACGCTGGATCAGTTCGTGAAGAACCACAGCCCGTGAGAAGGACTAGTGTCGGAGATGCTCCCGGAGGGCTGTCTGCCATGGGAGGGACCCCGCGCTGGAGCAGGAGCAGGAGCAGAGCGTGAGGAGCCCTCCCCATGAGGAGGAAGGAATGGCAGGGATGGCGTGGGGTGGACGGACCGCAACCCCCATTCCACGGCACTGCAGCAACAGAGGAGAGGGAGAAAGGAGAAGCGAGGCAGGGTGGCAGGAAAAAAATTACGCTGACGTCATCAAGGGACTAAATGCAATTTAGAAACACTAATACTTGTTGTTCCACAGCCTTCAAATTAAGTTTTTGTTTACAAATCTGGTCCTTTATCAATCCGTTACAGAATTAAAACTGACAAGATGACTCAAATTTGGGAACACTGACACTGCAAAACATACTAAAGAACAGCACTGACGGTTTTTTCAGTAGCAGGTTAGGCCTGGACATCAGTGTCATTGAAAGACGTGAGAAATACTGTGGTTTCTTGTTTACTACAACCACGTTAAAATACGTTCGGTTTAAACGTGGACAAACACGACTGCACTAACTGGACTGCTTACAGACATCTTAGTCAAGATTCTGGTTCTGCAAACAAAATAGTTTTAAGCAACACCAATCACAGCTGGATCGAAATGAACTCCGTAGTGACCAGCGATCAGCTAGGGCCAAAACCATACAAACATGCTAAAAATGACAATGATAAAAATTATTGGAGGTGCTTTTGGAAAGAGTTACTGAAAGCAACCATTACTGAGATGCCTTAAAACTCAAGCATTACCCCCAAAGCTAAGCTTTCAAAACATCCCCAAACAGTCCTCAACGAAGCGTGCTGGAGCTCCTCCCATCAAAACAGCCTTGCACAAAGTATCAGTGAAATTAAGGTCTTCGTCTTGAATTTATGTCGGTACGTAATTTCAAACCGTTGCTACTGAAACAGCAATGCTGAGCCAAAGAGGAATGCTGGTGACAAAGCCAGATTAAATATGTAAGCGCTTCTATTTTCCCCGGGATAAGCTGTTTCCATCAAAAAACAACTCTTAATCCCAAGAAGAGAACTCACAGAGGTTTTGTTTGTTTGTTGGATAAATAAAGGCCTGCCTAGAATATACCTGCCTATGTTTATTTCAATGACTCATTCCCTTGAAATGTGCAAAAAGACAAAACTAGGTATCACCAAAACATTACTTTTGTTTAGAATTCCTTCCCTTTGGGTCAGTTATCCGAGCCAGTCTCGCACACATCACTCGGCGATCGGTAAGATTTTTGACACAGACGGTCCGAGAACAAAAGGATCGTTTCACCTTTCTCAAAAGCCAGGCGCAACGCTTTACACACTGCTGCTGCTTTTCTGCACACTCAAACCAGAACGTGCCACATCCATTCAACAGAACTGGAACTTGCTATAATTTGCTAATGTTTCAGTCTCCAACTTTTGACTTCAGGCATTCGTGAATCTGGCTCCAGCACTACCTGCGGCCGCAGTGGTCGTCACTCACACAAAGAGGGTTTTTGCCAGAAACATCACAGAACGTGGGGCTCGAACAATTCCTTTGCAGAAAAGCACTGCTGACACGTGAACTCTAAACATACGCAGAAAAGAACTGTTATTTTTGTATTCAGATCCTGCTTTGAAAACGGTATTCAAGGGAGCAGTCATACGTACATTAAAGAAAATGACGCTCAGTACAGACAGGGAAGATTCCACTTACAGCTGCATTCAGCAGGCAATAGATTTGCAGAGGAAAAGGCTTAAAAGACCTCAAGAAGGCTCCTTCGCAACTTCTGGCAAGACTCGTGAAATGCTTTGTGTGAGAAGAATATTTTTAAAAGCTCTGCTGGTGCCTAAATGAATACAGATGGATTCTGAACTTCTGCGTGATTTTTTTCCCAAACCCCCTCAAACTGAACCAAGACGCAAGCAGCTGATTAACTACACGTGATGCTGTTCTACGTCTCACTGCAACAGAAGCTGATGAGGCTCCTTCCAGACTCCCCTTGGTTATACTGAGTCCTGTTGCTGGAACAGGAGATGCTGTAAGATTGGAATTCTCATACATAGGAAGCTGTTAAAGACCTTGGGGTTTTTCGTGATTGTGTGTTCAACAAATTACCCAGCACCGCTTTTCCCAGACGTACTTCTTCCTGATGTGACCGTCTCCTTTCTATTCGCTGAAAAGAAGTTTTACTATGCTTCTTCCACGCTTTATCAGCTTTAGCAATCCCAGCACTATGGTTATACACTACATTACGTTACAAGAAACACAATTATCATGGGTGGTCCTGCCCAGAGAGATGAAAGCAGTTTTCCAAGCAATCACCTTGGAGGACTTCAAATATCAGGGGAAAATCCTGAAACTGTGTTCCTTGAGGAGCGAGTGCACAAAGCTGAAGAGCGGAGTGATGAACTCTCAGCTGCTTGTGTTGCCTAGAAAAGTGACCACTGAGTTCAAAACCAGCATGAGCTTTTCTGGGATCAAAAGCTTTGGCTGCAGCTGTAATAAATCGTAATAAGCAAGCCAAGGCGTAAGAGGGCTTGAGCTATGACAATGACAATGACAAGAATACAATGGACTATAACCACTTTGACGTGGAAGGGGCTATTTTGAACTGTCACGGGCCAGGGAAGAGTCTAGAAGAACGTTCTAATTGCAGACTGGCGTGACACTCGAGGCCTCCTACCTTTTGAGTAACAGGTAATCTACCATGCAATTTCAGCTGCAAAAGAGTAAGCGTGGGTTTTTTAAACCGCAAAAGGCGATGATCTTGAGGCCTGTTACAACTGGAACATGCTGCCAGCAATACTGAAGTACTGATCCATGCAGTCAGCTGAGTAATATCAGTAATGAAATTTACGCTATCTCAGATTTTCTTCTTAACTCTTTTTGCATTTCTTTACTTTGCGAGCCGTACGCGCTTTACTTTGCGAGCCGTACGCTAAGACACCACAGGAGAGTCTTGTCGGACACTCACGCGCTGCACTGGCTACAGCGAGGTCAAGTGATAGGAATTGCACGTATAAGAAATAAAAATGTACTATAAAAAAGAAAAAAAGAGTGTATTTATATGACTTATCTGTGCCATTTGCAAACAGAGTAGGAAGCCTGCAGCATGACATCTATTAAAGCCCTCATAGCAACACACTCTCCAGAGACAGAACAGATTCATAGATCTAGGGTGCCGGCGATAAAAATATTGACAAAATATTGAGACATGAGATATCTGTACAACATCAGACAAGCAAGTTAGAAACAGAACAGTAATTTACTGCAAAAATTTCTGAGTTTAGTCCAGCATCAAAATCTTACAATTTCCAGACTTGTACATGCTGCAGTCATCCACACACTGTAATTCCCCCAAACTGGGAAGACTGGACATTTTGACCAGCTTACAGGATAACTAGAATACTAGCTCTAAACATTTGTCCTGCCCCTGCTGCGTAAGTTCACAGGTTTGTTTTCAACTGTTGTATTTAAAAAAAAAAAAAAATCAAAGAATGAAAATTAACCAAAGAAACACTATAGTCACAAAACCCCCCAGATTTTGTCATGACCTTACTCTGCAGATCTTACTGCTTTAACTCGTTTAAAAAACAGACCGAAAGGAAGAAAACATGTTGTGTACCATGAAGATGGGAAGTGAATCAAATCAGGATGCAAGCAGAGCTTTCTGGTGGATGGCCGTGGTATCACTTCTCCATGGCAAGAATGTGAACTCAATCATTTCCCCCTTTCTCAAGCGTCTAATTTAAGCCTTACGCTTACAGTTCGTACAACCAGAAAAGCCCTCGTGGGACGTTTGCCCAGCACTACACATAAACACAGCACTATTCAAGGTTAAAACGCATGGGAACAGCAACAAAAACGTCAAAGGTTTCTGCAACAAAAGCACCTCTAGCTGTGGGGCTGGGACGGGACGTACTGGCGTTACTGCTAGCCCAGATGCCGCTCCCCGTCTCCCTTCCTCAGTATGCGACAACATAACGGTCTTCGTCAAGAGGCTGATAATCTGTTCAGAGGAACTGATCCGCACTCAGTTTTTATCACAAGAAGCTGCAAAAGCTGACACGTAACAATCTGCCTCCAAACACAAAGTTGCTGGTCATCTTGTGAATAAACTTTCACTGCGCTAAAAATACTAGATGTGAGGGAGCCAGCTATTTTGGGCAGAGACACAACGCCTTACATTTCCCATGTACAGGCTGGCTCCACGGCGCCATATGAACAAGCACTATTTTGAAAACTATTATGACTGGAGCTGACATCTGATCGCGACGTTTCTTTCTGCCTGGTGATTTCATACACTAGTATCAAGCAAAATGAAAGATTTCGGTAGGTTTAACTTCAAGGAAAACACATCTATTACCGGATCAAAACGTTTACATTTGGATTTCAACAAAGCAAACAGATCCTTGGAAACATTTTCCCACATTTTGACTCAGGGCACAGGAGACTGTTTCAGATTCAAAAGAATCTATATACAAACGTCCAGAATCAAAGCTACGAAGCGCCTAAGCAGTGTATTAATAGTACCTCAACCCTAATATGAAACTTCAGGAGTTACACAGCCCCTCGCTTCCCATGCTTTATATATTTAACACAGTAAAACACCATGGAAAAAACCCTTGCTCTCTTCGGTATCCTCACATGGCTGCTCCCACCTCGAGTACGAATCATGAAGATCTCTTTCTCGGTACGGCGTTCTGAAGCCAGGGCATTTCCAAAATTTACAACAGTAGCATCCCACTTGTACCGGTCAGAGGAGCTCTGACAAACTGTCTTGCAGACTACCTAGATCTCTTCCTTGGACTGCATCATGTAAAAGTTTCACACATAACACCATAATTCAACACCCACAATAAAAAACGCAATGGTTTTGGTAGCGTTATATGCTATTTATGGTCCTGTTCTCCAACTCCCTCTCTGCCCAGCCTTCCCAGTGAGATGTGCTGCACTACATACTGTTCATTCTAGAACTCTCATTCCAGAACACTATTTTAATTAAAATGCAGTTTTATTTACAATTATGAAGGAGCACTCGATTAGACCAAAACACATTTTATTCCCCCTCTCCCTGCTTCTCCAAGAAATTTTCACTCAATGCAAGTGGCTAACTCCAAAAGGCCTGAAGTTTCCCTCCCTAGATACAGATGCAGGCAGATTAAAAAGTTAAAATACTTTGCAGGGATCACGACCACGCAGCCCTCAATCACACCGCTGTGCACGTCAGCAGCAACAGCCAGGAAGGTGCCTGAACCCAAAATCCCGTGTTTCCTGGATTAAGCCTCTGCACTCATCCGACAGATTCCAAGATTAAAACCCCCTAATAACCTCCCAAACACCACGACAAATTAAAACCTTCTGGTTTGTACCCAAAGAGCGAACAGACAAGGTACTGTTGTTCAACTTCCAGTTGCCTTTGGTTAAGCGTGTTCTAAAAGCCCGGCCCTTTGACAAAAGTTACACAGCCTTTTGGCAGGGCCGTTTTACTTCAGAAAGAATTCACGTATGTGAACCAGGCAACAGAATCACAATATTCATCACCATGGGACACAAAACTATTTTAGTCACGCATCATAGATTCGTATGTTGAAGACAAACAACAGAGGAATATTTGTATCACATTTTCTTCACGTCAACAATGCGTTCTATCGGTGTGCTTCTTGACAAATATTTAGGCTTACAGAACTGCCTTCGAACTTTCTTGCACTAGCATGCACGCAACAAAATTTGTGTATTATTGCTACAGTATCATACACCAAATAGATCGTGCAAACTGCTACTGGTATTTGAATCCCCAATAAACATACAATTCATACCACCCTACTGTGGAACATAAAAGCTGATGATGTTATATGTCTGGATCAAAACCTAACTGTAATGGCAATAAATCATGCATCAACTTAAAATATGGGAAGGATTCTGGCTGTATCACACAAGAGGAATTTTTCCATTTGGCCTTCTGCCTCTACTTTCAGCTTCCTCTGGCATTACAGCTAAATTCCCCATTATTCTTCTCTCTTTACTAGAGAAGATTAAATTAAGCCCTTCTCAAAGCACTAAGACGACAGCATTCAACTTCTATTTTCTCATTTCATACACAATCCATACACTAGACAGACTATCTCCAAGCTTCCATCTATGCATTATGAGATCAGGTTTATAATGCGACTCTTCTTTGAAACAGCTAGCGCACAGCTGTATTTTTGGTGGTGCAGGAATGCAGTCCTTTTAAACGAAGGTCAACTGACAAGGTCTCATTCATACGGTCCACGGCCATTCTAAGTCAAAGATAAGGACAAGGGCCGTACAAAAACTCTACAAATTTTAGGATCTTCCTATTATGCTATGACTTTTATACAGTCTTCATTCATCACTGCAGAAAAAATAACGCCCCGACTAAACGAGCAGGCTCAAAAGCGTATTTTAAAACAGATTTTAAAAGTTTTCAGCTGGCTGCCTCTCCCTCNACAAAAACTCTACAAATTTTAGGATCTTCCTATTATGCTATGACTTTTATACAGTCTTCATTCATCACTGCAGAAAAAATAACGCCCCGACTAAACGAGCAGGCTCAAAAGCGTATTTTAAAACAGATTTTAAAAGTTTTCAGCTGGCTGCCTCTCCCTCTCCCCCTGTACCCCCCCCCCCGCCGTGTACGTATACACACGTACATACGCACACAAACGCATCGTTTAGAACTTCCCACTGTGAATAAATGCCTAAGGTGACAGCCTATGCCAGCAAGCACAGACACAGGCGAGGTTCACCGCAGCCAGTATTTCTGCTACTCACATGTTAGCAAATACCAGTCATCCGTAACGATCCGGTGGACTTCACGGCTGATCTGAAAGAAATCTCCCTTAAGCAGCAAGACCTCTTCAGCTCTCCTTCAGCCCTCACACCTGTGCCGTTACTTCAAACGGCTGTTTCACCTTTGAAAGCCTACCGTCAGTGACAAAAAAATGAACAAGATTTTGTTTCTACAGCAATCTGCTGCAAAGTAAGATCCCCTCACTGGAAAACCGAGCGCTTCGGAGGCAGGAAACAGAAATGAGTTAGCCACTGAGAGCGGACAATGCTTTGGAATAGAGTTAGGCTTTCAATGCCAAGATCTCAATGAGAAAAAAAACCCCAAAGTGTAACAAGATTCCTCAGTTATGACACCCTGGAACTTTCTGTGCGTAGCTAGGAGGGCTTCACTGGTCACAAACACATTCAATCGCACAGAGACTTGCCTGGCCAGTAACTTCTTTGTCTTCATCTGGTGGTGCTCTGCTTTTACGAGAAAAACACCAAACCCAAATAGCAGCGTCACCTTTTGAGAAAGGGCAGCGTCGTAATTTTACGTGTAGCTCAAAAGGCTGGTAATAAGCACAGAAAACTCACACATTTCTATTTATTCCTGTTCTTCTAAAAAGACATTTTGGAAATGTAAGAAAAAGCAATTATTCAAAAGCTAATGTCAGACTACATATTTCTTCCTTATTTCTCAGCTTCTGCATTGTCATATTCTTCGGTAAATGAATACATGCCTGTTTTGAAGGAAGAGCAAAAACCCTTATCTTCTCAAACAGATGTTTTTGGCACTGACTAGCGCCTAGTTTGAAGAAAAACATCTGAAAATTAGATAACAATAATGACCAGGCATTACCAGTACGAAAGCTATTCTAAAAAACCCCAACTTATTATTGCCATTGGATCCCAATCAGCTGGGATCAGATATTCTAGGCAGCACATTTCCTGTCCCAGACAACAGACGTGCCTTAGGTTTTGTGGCTTCATCGGCTCAGGGCAGCTTCGCAGAAACGCAGCTAGCCTACTGCCCAGGCCAGCAGGGCTTCAGGAACAGCACCGCCGCACAGCGTGGAGCTACTCTCTATAAATCTTGCAAGCATCTCATGCATGCCGCAGCATTGTTTCAAGAACAAGTAAGCAATTCTACGCAGAGCCATCAGAGCTTATTAGCTCCAGCCACACGGGACCTGAACCGACTCCACCAGACCATTCAGAGTTGGCTGATGAGTCTATTCCCTAGTGGTCGACATTCCACAAGGCTTATTAGATTGTGTGCATTATCATGTGAACACACAGATCCAATTTTAATCTGGCATTGGTCCCACCAACCTGCTAGCGAGAGAAGTACAGACATTTGAGAGACCTGCTCTAACTTTCCCTGCTGGACCCGGTGTTTCCCACATCGCTGACATAACTTCTTGCCCACTCCCTTCCCCCAGCACACCTCAGGTTAGTGAAAGTTAATCACACATCACAAAAAACCCTCTTCTGGTCATCAGGCAAACCCAGCATGAAAGTACAGGTACTGGTGCACAGTTCCACACGGCAGCACCATGTAGGGTCAACTTAAAAACAAAAAAGGAGGCGAAAAACAAAAGATTTTTTTTTTCACAGCAAAGAAATCTTCTCCATATGAGGTGACCTAGATTCTCAAAAAAAAAAAAAAAGAGGAGATTCCCTTTCTGTACTGTATCCAGGCCTCACGAAATCAAGAAGGAATTTTTATTCTATTTTATTGCCTTGCTTGCTTACCTGGAATAGAAATAGGAAACAATTCTTATCTTTTTTGCACTATTACGCTTCTAACGGATATTAACAGAATTACAGGGCTTTTTATACTTGGCAAAACAAGTAACTCCATGGAAAACTGCAAGACGGAGATCCAACGGTGTTGGGGGAGGGGGGGGAAGGGGAAAAAAGGGTGAGGTTTTGTGTCCGAGAAGTTATTTCTTTTCTTCTGCAATGTAAATCACAATACTTGCACATGAGTAAAGCACAAACATGCATTAACCAAAAACTACGGTAAAAGCATTTGCAGATGTCTGAATGTTAAAGTTACGCAAATCCTTGCGAGAAGACTTAAAAGAATCTGCAACGCTCAACCAACCCATCATCCAAGGTCATGAGGTGCATGGGGGTGTAAGAGGATGACAGGTTTCTGTGTGTTTTTAAGAAGTTGGGTTTTTAGATGACAGATGCTCCCTATAAATTTACTCTAGTGAAATGGATCAGTGATAGAAAGCTTTCCAGATGCTGACTAAGAGTTACAAGAATATATATATCTCTCTCTCTATATATATATATATCTATATTACAGGAAAATATAATCTTTAATTTTAAGCCAGATTTTATGAACTCGGCATTATTACATCAAATATATCCAGTATTTTTTTCTCCTAAACACGCATCTCCCTACGGTATGCATTAATGATACCTAGTAGTATGTCTTGAGATGGACCAGGCGCAAGAGAGCCCTGTCTGATTTCTTCTTCTGTTAGAAGCCACTACATTACAGAAAATAAAAACCTTGGAATTTAAGTTTGAAGTATAGTTTAGGGTAGCAGAAAAGAATAAAAATTCTCTAGTTCTGAACCAATATTCTCTATCAATTAACGTAATATAAACTGAGCTCTAAAGATTTCCTCTAACTCACGTACATGAGCGCTAGGAGTCCTGGCGACCCAGACTCTATGTTAGTAATTTACGTGAAAAAACGAAATTATTCTAGAATCTTACACTGATTACAGAAGGAATTATGAACACAAGTTATCCAAACAAAAAGCATGACTCGCACAGCGTAGTTTCCTGTTCCTTGCAAGCCACTAAAGGGATGCTATCATTTAAGATTAATGTGAATTTCAAAAGCGGAAAGTCTGCAAAACAGATTTGGCAACCAGGGGTATGCAAAGTCATTTTGCATGGTAACTCCATTTCTTTGTTCATCAGAAGCATATACAAATGAACATTTACCTCCAAAGGATTCTTCCCACACAACAGAATTAACTTTTAAATAACCAGAAAACAGCCCAATGGTATTAAACACACAACATGATACAACTCAGCACATATCAAAACCAGCTTTTCATTAATATACACTGACTGGAAACTACAAGTTAAGGGAATCATTAACACGGAACAACATAGGAAAAAACAGACACACGAAACCAGCCGGGCAAGCTCAAGCAGTTCGATCAAACTAGGTGCTGTGCATGATGTTTGGAATAACCTGAGTGCCCCCAACACGTCAACGGAAGGGCAGCACGGATCTGCTCCTAGAAGGGGACTTGTTCTCCATTGTACCATCCAGGTTCTCTGTTGCACATGAACAAATACTGCTTAAATTTATTACAGGGACAGAATCTCTTGGATCACTGGAGAGAGAGTTATTTTCCACAGATTTTGCTGGTTTCCCTAGTTCAAGCATCTGTGCTTGAAGAAAATGCTTCAGGCATTTAAGACACTTGCTAAAGCTTTGTTATTTCTGCTGTAAATCCTACATGTCCCACGGAATTAGCTGTAAATGAGGACACCTACAGCACGGAGCTGTAGGAATTAACGTGCTAAAGCTACTGAGGAAACCTGACAGATGGAAAGAGTCAATACAGGTCTCAACCCCAAGACACACGAAATCCTGACAGCTCTGGAAGTCCAGCTCTTCAATTTCACATTATCGAACACTAACCAAACATCTGCGTCACCAATTTCCACTTCAAATCCGAGAAGTTCTGAGGCTGTCAAAATGCCTCCATATTCATGTACAAGCCATATACATAGGGGGAAAAAAATGTAGCGAGCAGATGAACAGTTGGAGCTGCTAATCTCTTAATCAGTCTTTTAAAAATAAAATAATAATTTAAAAAAAATCTATGTAAATCTCTGTAGCTCATCCGGCAGTCCAAGGAGTAGCGCTGGGCAGGAGGTCTGCGTTGCGGTGATGAGCCTGACGGGCCAAGACTGTCCAAACCGTTGGGAGAGGAGTGCTGGCTGCCTCCGGAGCCAAAGGCAGCCTGAGGGAAAAGGGCCTTCGCGTGCCTGTCGCCGAAAGGCATCAGGCAGAGAGAAGGGGCTGCACCAGCGCTCACAGCTCCAACAACACCGTTTTTTCCTTAGGCATAAGAGCTGGCGGCCTATTAACTGCCACAGGATGACATCTTCCTGCTTTAAGAGATGTGATACGCGCTTCCAGTTCTTCCCCAAAGTCTCCCTTGCTGTAAGAATTTCAGTTCTCATTTCAAATTCTCATGCTGGGGGTATGCGGGTGGATATTGGGGATAACTTGATCCACCCGCGCAGGCAGGGGGAATGAAACGAGTCATGAGGTAAGGGGGAAAAACAGATGTCTGCTTTGCACAGCTGTTCTTTAAACTGTCCGTGAACATTTGGTACTTCTGCCGGTTGGCCTCCTCCCTGCCGCCGTGCTGAATCAAAGCTTCACAAAGTCCCCGCTCTTTTCAGAGTGCAGAAGGAACGCTTGTGACAGGCAGAAAACGTTACTGCCGGCACTGGATTGTCAGTTCATCGGGAGAGAACCGCGCGACCGAAAATACGGCACAATACAAATGAAATTGTGTCGTCCGTCCCCCGGAAAAGAAAAACCCACATTTAGCACTTGAGAGCAGCAATAATTGGATGCAAAGCCTGGGGGAAGGCAAGAAAAATCGGAATACAGAAAGCAACGATAACGCGATAACCACCACATCATCGCGGACAGAAACACGTCTGGACAGTACAGTCCAATACGCAGAAGCTGTGCGACACACATAACCGGAACAGAAATAAAGCAGACCGAAACCATTTTACATTTTGCTTTTCAAGCGAATATTGAAGCACTCCAGACCTGTGTTCCTCACAGGAGGCTGTGAGAGGAGGAAGGATGGAATGCCAGCTGGATACCTAGAACATCAGTTCACTTACTTAAAAAAATACAAGCTTTAGAATTAGGAAACAGCTCCTTGAAATGTTTCCTGAGGCAGACTCTCGTGACTCGAAAAGGATCAGTCTTTCCTCTCTCTCACAACTTTGCAAAGCTAGGGGATGTGCTTATATACTTTCTTGAATGATACGGCAATTACCAGCTGCTCATTAGCAAACAAAAACATACACATTTCACACTAACTGGAAACCTTTTCCAGTGTTTTGTCACTGTTTCAGATTGATCCATGTTGTTGTATTTCTAAGTTTAAGGCCCTCAAAGATTAATGAAATCTCTAAGTTCATGGCTCGGGTGTGATTAGAATAAAGTGTAAAACTTTGACCATTTCTGAAGAACCGTAGCAAGTGTAAGCTGTGTTTCTGGACTAGCTAAGCAATGGTGAACATCTGCTAAGGAAAATAAGGCAGGCAACACTGACACTCGTGGTCACTTCTAGATTGCTATTTTTCATTCAGTTCAAAACACGCTTGTGACAGTTAAGAAACATGTCGGGGTCACGAAGTCGCCGAGCAAACTACAAATATTCTACAGCCCCG
This sequence comes from Steatornis caripensis, assembly GCA_013398225.1. Taxonomy (NCBI): domain Eukaryota; kingdom Metazoa; phylum Chordata; class Aves; order Caprimulgiformes; family Steatornithidae; genus Steatornis; species Steatornis caripensis. The sequence continues at coordinate 86,144 of VZSC01016793.1, read as the reverse complement.
TCCTCTCCATTTAAGTGACTTACGGCAGAGGCGTTCCTTCTGGAGCCAAGAGCAGAACGGCCATTGGCCATATATATAATCATCTTAACACAGAAGATTAGAACTAAGCATTTATGACATTTTACATTAACACATTTTGAGAATAAAGTTTAAAAGCAAAAATCACCGACGTGAAAATGATGCCATTAATCATTCTGAACTGTCACTTGAAAGCTTTTCAACACATTACAGCTGAAATATGACTGCATTTTACTATGATAAAACTGAGTAATTTTTGCAAAGCATTCATGAAGTACCCAGAGAGCATGGTCCACGTGGGAGCATTCATCTGACAGGTCAGCTATAATGCACGTGTTTAGTTTAACTTTCACAGGACTCGCGGCCACCAGCCAGAGAATGACCAAGCGGGACACACCAGACTACCGCGACCGCTCTGAATTGATTCGAGAAACTTCTGTTGATGTTGTCAAGAGAGAACTTTATTTAATGGCTCAGTCTTGAGGTTTCATTTATTCTAAAACCAGTTAGCCAAGAGTCTACTGCCACCCTCTAAAAACGACACGTAGGAAGTTCTTTGAAGAAGGTATTCCAAACCTACCGGCCTTCGTTACACGCGAGTGCATTTTGCCTAGCTCGCAGCTGTTGCGTGCGCAAGTGATTCTAAGTAGACATCTTTTCTGACTCCGTGCACCCGCTCCTACCTTTTCAGAACTCACCCAACAGTCAAGCTTTCGCTGGCCACGTTAGCCCCGCGGCGCTCCTTACGCGCACGCAGTACATCTCCGCATCAGAGTAACTCCTCCTTAGTCTCAAGAGATGGCAGCATTTCAAACACTAACAGTGCAGCTTCTAATTTAAGATGTAACCATAGTAACATTACAGAACATAGTACTCCTTGGATCAAGAATAAGCAGTCCACTGACCCTTTGCGGAGAGATTTAGCCAAAATAAAGCTCATTCTAACCTCCAGCCCAGCGAGATTCCTCAAACCTTCAGGTCCTATTTCCAGCACAAAGCAAGTTCTGCCCTCCTGAAACACCCAGAAGCATACAGTATCACCTAACAGTAGTAAGGAAGAAAATGCTATAAAAGAAAAGGAATTTCTTCCTGAAACTTTGCCTCTCTAAAGCTACACCAGTCACACCCAGATAGAAGTAGCAGAGAAGTCAAAGCTTTTCCTCACTTTTCTGCAAGATGAGCAAAGAGCTGCTCATCCTTTAAAAGCAAAGAATGAGTGAACAACAGAAATGCCTCGTTAAGATTTAAGAATTCAATATTCAATTTGTTCACATGGCAAGATTTCACACCTATCAATGGGCAACAGTTCTGCCTGAACTTCACAAGCTATGCACAAGTGATATGGTCATATAATTAAAAGCCAAAGCGGACGACTGTTCTCTTCTGAATTTACTTTAAAACAGATCCTATTTAGCAAAAATGTCTCTTGGGACTTTTGTACCTTTAATATTTACTAATGAGCATTTACAGAGAAATAAAACCAGCTCTGTCCGCCCAAACAGGTGAACATACCACATACAACCCACAAACCTTTGGACACACACCACAGGTATGGTGAAGCAGTAGTAAATAAATTAAGCGGAAACACTATGGGTTTTAATAACCCCTCTGCTGAGATATAAACTTGTTTCCTGAATACAACGTTCTATGTCTCATCGGAAAAGTCAAAAATCAGACACAGATTTATGTCCTGGTATTCGAAAAAACATTACTTGCTTCTATGTAAATCAACACGAGTAAATCAACTACACGAGTGTCTCGCTTGATCTCCTACTCACAGCCCAGAACGCAGCAAACCGACAATCCTCCCAGCCAAACTCTGTCACATATTTGTATACATACAGCAACAGATTACATAACGTTCTGTATATTACATAGGGTAAGGACACGGAAGCCTTGTGTATTTAGGTGGAAAATTGAGTACACTGAGCGCAGACACAACGTTTCAAAGCGCTGACTCTCAATTATTCATAGGTGTCCCAGAACAATAAGCGGTGCTGGACACCGGGCTCTCCTCTCTCGCTCCGCCGCCCTGCTGGCTCCCCCTCCGTTATTTAAATATGAAATTTTTAGAGTGGAGGAGATACAAGCCCTGACTGACATGCACGTTACATTTACAATTAGTATTTATGGACTATGCTCATGCTCCTAAAATGTTCTCAAATAGGATCATAGGATTTGTGGGACCTGCCATTAGGCTAGGAAACGCGTACATTAAAAGCAAGACTGGATTAATCAAGTTAGTGTACCTATGTGATTTAGTTAGGAGGATATAAATCTGATTATGTTCCTAGTAAATTATCAGAATAGGCATCTAGAATAGTGAAACACACTGGCTGCCTGGGGAAGCCTTATTTGCCAGTAAAGCACGCACCTACCCCCAATCCTCCTCATCAGCAACGCCATACGATAGAGCAGAAGTATTTTCTTTACCCTTTGGCTTAAAAAAAAAAAAAAACCC
>VZSC01016793.1:60323-78343 GCA_013398225.1 Steatornis caripensis | reverse complement strand
GCCCAGAAATAAATGGGAGCAAATTGAAAATCACAAACGAATGGCTGCTGCGCAGTGAAAGGTTCATTTACGAGACGATGTGATCAGCTTTTAATATGCAGCATCATGAAGCTGCCATATTGACTCTGCTCTTGAATATGAGAAAAATTTAAGAAAAAAAATGAAGCCCACGCTACTTTGGCACTTTCTCCTGCACTTACAGCTGGTGGTAGCAACGCTTGAAATCTCTCTAGCACACCAGTAGTAGTTACATATAAATTTATGGAGAGAAAAAAAAACAAACCCCCAAAACCACACAAAAATCACGTTCATGGGATAGTTTGCCAGAAACTTGCTGCTGTGCAATTTTACCTCCAGCGCACACGAACATTTCCCTAAGATCTCTGCCTACCAAACCCCAACAGCTTAATTCTACACCAGCTGCCTATGCGCCTGGCACAAGAGCCAAGTGATCCCATCAGTATTTCCCGTGGCTGCGGAGCAGAAGGTTAAAGGTGCCCGAAAACGTTATCCTCCGTTACCATCTGAGGGCTGTGCAGTGAGGGTACTGGACCCTGACAATTAATTCTGACAGGTGCATCTTCCCGTTGACTTTCTGCACGCAGCCAGGGCCGGTGGAAACACGCCAGGCGGTGTACTGTGACTAACACAACTCCGCCATCATCAACCTTGCGCCGTCTGTCCCACACCAACACTCGACCATTTTACAGAAAGGGTTTTTAAACTGCGAGCCGTACTAGCCTCTGCACGTCAAATCAATTTTAATTAATGTCAATAAACCTTCCATCTGCTGTGGAGGCCTTTTCATTCAGTCTCTCACACGCTGTACAAGGATTTCGCAGCCAGTACACTTGAAGCTATTTGCGTCTACTTCACACTTTTTCTGCTAGCATGACCAATTTAATTTTTTTTTTTCTTTTTATCTTTGGTACCCAGGATGTTTGTCAAAACTTTTACCATGAAAAAAAAACGTTTTAAAAGCTAGCAAATACAGTCAACTTTAATTGTAAAACAAGGCTGGCTTTTAGCATAAATACCAAACCCTGTTTATATTAAGATGGGCTGCTTTTAAAAAATAAAAATCTCAATTTTACATCTACTTTCTCACTGTAACCTTTTGTATTGTGAGCGTGTAAAATTAAAGATTTCTGATTTCCTTTTTTTAAATCTTTGCAGCAAGCCATTTGCAGACAATTACTCGACAGGAACAAAAGAAAATGAATACCAAAGAATAGCAGTGGATTCAGAAACGATCAGAAAAGCATTTTGCTTGGTCACTGTCTCACACCCCATCACTGGATTCTTACAACATGCTCCAGTGGAGAAGACGACACTGCTGCTTGGCAAAGATGACCTGGAATACCAAAAGGTCTCTGTTTCGCACCCATCTCATTGGCTTGATCTCCCTCGTATTTCTTTTTGCTATGTTTCTGTTCTTCAATCATCACGACTGGCTGCCAGGCAGGGGTGGATTCAAGGAAAATCCCATGGCTTACACTATACGAGGATTTAGGTCTACAAAAAGCGAGACGAACCACAGCTCTCTGAGGAACGCGTGGAAGGACGCCGTACCTCAGACGCTCAGGCCTCAAGCAGTCACCAACTCCAACAACACGGATCTGTCACCGCAAGGAGTAACTGGTTTGGAAAACACCCTCAGTGCCAATGGGAGCATTTACAATGAGAAAGGTACTGGGCATCCAACTTCGTATCATTTCAAATACGTCATCAATGAGCCTGACAAGTGCCAGGACAAGACCCCTTTCCTAATACTGCTCATAGCTGCAGAGCCCGGCCAGGCGGAAGCTAGACAAGCTATCCGACAAACCTGGGGTAACGAAAGCCTGACACCTGGCATCCACATTGTTCGTATTTTTTTGCTGGGGTTAAGCGTTAAGGTAAACGGATACCTCCAGCGTACCATCCTAGAGGAAAGCAGACAGTACCACGACATCGTTCAACAGGAATACTTAGACACCTACTATAACTTAACCATTAAAACGCTGATGGGAATGAACTGGGTTGCATCCTACTGTCCACGTGTTCCATATGTCATGAAAACTGACAGCGATATGTTTGTCAATACTGAATATTTAATACACAAGCTTCTGAAACCAGAACTTCCTCCAAGGCACAAGTATTTTACAGGTTATTTAATGAGAGGTTATGCACCTAACAGGAACAAGGATAGTAAGTGGTATATGCCACCTGATTTGTACCCAAGTGAACGTTATCCTGTGTTCTGCTCTGGAACTGGGTATGTTTTTTCTGGAGATTTAGCAGAAAAGATCTTTAAAGTCTCCTTAAGCATCAGACGTTTACACTTAGAGGATGTGTACGTGGGGATCTGTCTTGCCAAGCTGCGAATTGACCCTATGCCTCCACCCAACGAGTTTGTCTTCAATCACTGGCGAGTTTCTTACTCCAGCTGTAAATACAGCCACCTAATTACCTCCCATCAGTTCCAACCTAGCGAACTGATCAAATACTGGAACCACTTACAACAAAATAAGCACAACGCCTGTGCCAATGCAGCGAAAGAGAAAGCAGGCAGGTATCGCCACCGTAAACTGCACTAGAAGGACAACGCTCCCTCTGTCACACGAACGCCATGCGCGATTTGTAAATACCGCTGAACGCATGTACATTGAAAATGGATGAGCTTAACGGGACAGCCTTCAGGTGATCCCCATCACATAGTGGAGTCTGAAAATTATTTTTTTAAGTTTTAAAAAGTATAGTTCTTGATAACACTAATGTTAAGAAACTATAACCAAAAGGGTTTCCCGGCAAATTTGAGGAAAAAAGACGACGGTATATAAGGATTTTTGTGTTCATGTGCAATAATAAGCATGCACACTTTGGTGGTACGATTGCTGATTTGTGTGCCAATAAACTATAATTGAGCGTATTTTCCACGCTAAACTTTTATTTTAGAAAAATGCATTCATAGCTCTAGTTCTCTTCGATGTAATGATGTCTTGTTATCTAGAATTGCTACAACATGGAAAAGGGAAAACTAAGGAAATGCACAAAGGGCAGATCAGTTTTACCTTCAAATGCCACGTTAAAATTATTATATGCTTCCTTAATGTACAATACATCTAGCAACATCACATTTACAATTTAGTAAGACGCTACCAATGAACTCTGAAACAGTAAGAAAGTACTCCCTTGAAGTAGGTCCAGTTTTGGGAAGGTTGCTTGTTTTGGTTAGGAAAGAAGGATAAATGACATCGAAGCTCAGAAAACCGCCACTTTGTACATCACCTTCGGAAACACCCGGGGTGTTCTAGATTCAGGTGTAGATTCAACTAGACTCTCTGCAGAACGCTGACTATAGTAAGTTACCTAATTCTCTAGAATTCATAGGGTGCCGAGTAACATTTGTTTTGGCATCTTTACGCAAATTCATTGAATCTGCTATTGATTTCCTTACATAACTTCAAGGCAGCTCAAAGGCTGATCAGAAACGCAAAGTGGAACATCAAGTCTTTCACCATAGTCTCAAAAGCGTTCCGTTTTGTGGAAAGAGGGAGAAAACCAAAACAAATCTGTGTTGCTTTTGCTCTTTCCAGATGGCTAAAAAAAAGGCTGGGGGGCGGGAGGGGGGGGGGATCAGTCAAGTGGAAATTGGTCTGCAGGAGAAAATTAAGCCACACACCTTAGTTTATAGTGGGGAAGACTAGATCACGATAAGATTGAGAGTTCCAGACAGCAATATGGGTGAGAACAAAAATCTAAGCAATTTTAAAAATCAAAGCCGCAACACGTACCACTAAAATAAATTGTGAGAAGTACATTAAAGCTCTTTACAGGTTTCCAGTTTTCTAACAAACAGAACTTTTAAAGCTCATTTTCCAATAGTTACAGCAGCATTGTACCAGATTCAGGTTATTACTGTTCGTCACAGTGCCAGGGTACACAACACCCACCTCTGATTAGCAGCAAATGACTGAACTGTGATCAGTTTTCTGTTTGACTGGGACTTTTTAATTGGATAAAATACAAATATTTGATGTACTTTTATTATTTAATAAAATTGATTATATTTATGGTCTTCAGACTTCACTTTTTACGGGAAAAGTTGCTCAGGAAGAAGTAAATCTCTAGCTGTAGCATGACCTGACTTTTCTGGTGTTCCATGGCTCTTAGAGCCTGGTTTCCATACGGCACACATACACAGATCACGGCAGGTGTTTTTTTTTGCACTGAAAAGACAAATCATACTTCTGAGCACTCCCAGCAGCCCCGAGGCTGTCCGTATGCGGGACTTACACACATGAACAGACCGTATTGCACCAGACTAGCCCTCTAAGAAATTCCAGGAGCTCTTACTGAGAATGAGTACGGCAATTTGCTAGTCACCATTTTTTTGGCGATCCTCCACTAAGTTTTGTCATCTGCTGTATTTGAGGTATGATAGTTACACATCTGTGCATTTCCAAGATAACTCAAATCAGAGAAATGACCATTTCTGGGGAAAGCAAACGTGTGTAAAAATACTAACGCTCTGCAGAAGAGAGTTCTCCAACTGGACTGAAAGGGCATCCACTTAGTTTTGGTGATGACTACTGGCATTCACGTAACACAGAGACGCACGCTGCACTAGAAAGTCTTTGAGCGTGTTCTTTCAACACCCATTTGCAGTTTTCTTCACGCTCAATCTGCCTGCTTCCTTCCAGCTAATGCAGGCCACACTTAATAAATATCCCAGCTGAAAGCCACCTGGCTCAAGTTAACTATACACAAGCTTTACACAGTAGTTCGAGTCTTAGACAACCAGAGTGCGTGTTGAAAGCCAGCCACTACTCCAGGGTATTCGGTGCTGGAAGATGTACAATCCCCTAAGCGGCCTCTCCCAGAGGAACGCTGGCCAAGAACACACTCCATCCTCTTGGAGATGGCTTCAGCACTGTTCTCTGCCTTCAGCACTTTCAGTCTAGGCTATAATACACCCTACTGGATTTTACCAATCCTGGCTAGTTCAAAATGCTGTTACTGGCTTCTGGCTATAGTCCAAGAGGTTAATAACTAAACCTTAAATAGTTTGGCACTTGAATCATAAAGTTTGGCAGCCAAACAACCTCTCGGGTACTCCACGTCGGAGCTCGTGCACGATGCTGATCTGCCCAAGCTTGGCAGAACTGCAGTGCAATGCCTACGAGTTCAGTGCATCAAACTTCTCGCTCGTTAAAATACTAGTGAGGAGTACAAGACGTTAAATAAAAAGCCGTTTTTAATGCCCTTTTGAAGGTCCAATATAATTTTTTAAACCTCGTATTAATGTTTGGGTATAAGCTGAAACTATATATTTGAATCATTATCGAGACAGCCAAAGGCTACTTAAATTGTTTATACCCAAGTACTGTTTCCTTGCACAGTTCATTACAAAGCTTTCAGAAGCGGGAGGGAGAGCTTGTACAATGAAATATGCAATTATGGAATGAGAGATCTACATTGCATACTCTGAATGTTTTTGCTGTTTCCTAGCTTGTGTTTAAGCTATTTGCTCACTCTAATAGAATATATAAACAGTTTGTGTTAAAAATAGCACAATAATTATTTACATCATTAAAATCCTTGACAAGTTCTCTCACTTCCTTTCCCCATAAAGCAAGACAGAAAAATGCCTTTTCATTAGCAATAGGACACAAGCGCGTATCTAAAAGTCTAACATGTCAGCAATGCAGTAAAAGAAAGGAAAGATGTAACTGGTTTACTCATGNGACAGAAAAATGCCTTTTCATTAGCAATAGGACACAAGCGCGTATCTAAAAGTCTAACATGTCAGCAATGCAGTAAAAGAAAGGAAGGATGTAACTGGTTTACTCATGGAGGTATGGAAGTTTGTATAGCATTTGCTTTAAATGGTTTTACTTCTCTGTGCTTCTGCTTCAGGTTTAAAACAAACACAAAAAGTCCTAACGACTCAAAACTTATTATAGGAAAGAAACGCAAAGCCATCAGTACCCTCATTATGGCAAAGAAAAATCTGAGAGAACTGAAGCATGGTACCAAAAATCAGAAACTGGAATTCCATAATTTTCCCTATTTAACTTCCAACTAAACAAAGATTTACACACTGTTACTAGATGACCAAAGCGAAGCCCCACAAAAATTGTTATTCACCACAAACAGAACTGTGCTTTTCACATCCCCAAGTAAATCAGTGACGCGGGTTATCTGCAGATCACACTTCAATAGGCTTGAGCACGGAAAATGCACAACTACAGGTTTTGGTGTAATACAGCTGATTCTATCCCAAGCTACTGACAGATTTTTTAATGGGTAAAGTTCACGATCAGTTCTAGTCTGACAAAAATTACAGGTTAAGGTACTTCCAAGCCTCAGTGGTTGGTCTGAGGAAAAACTCAGTGTCCATTAAGATCTTCACTTAAGTGTTATAAATTATTTTTATGTCCCATAAATTCAGAATTATATGATGGCAGTGATCTAGAATGAGACACTTGCTTTCACATTACCCTACTAGAACAGTAATTTTAAATTTGCTTTTATTTGTAGTGCAGTAATATAAAATGTGCGAGTCCATATTTACAAAATATTGTCGGAATATATTATCGTGTTAAGACATGCACTAACTGTCTCGAAATCCATGCTAAATCAGGCACGGGAGGGAAGCATCTAGAAGCCATTACTTTAGACTGTCCCCGATCCCTACTAGTTTTGCTGATACGTTAACACAATCCCCAATCATACTTCAATCCGACGTACCTACATAATCCCACAAGACAAAGCTTATCTCTTGAACGAATACTCATTGCAACGTGTGAAAACTTCCTAGGAGGAGATGAAAGGGAGAGGGAAGACGCTAATACAGCAGTTACTACTTCTTACATTTGTGCTATTTATTAGCAACGACAGGCTTGTAACTGGTTTGCAAAAGCATTAGTAGCTGTTCAGGTATCTTTCAGTTTTTAAAACTCATTTCTCAATCCTTATTTTATGCTGTGAAGTAACACAAATAAATACCGGGCAGTTACCTAATCGCTCTATGGTAACTGCACCTATCAAGTTTTAAGAGCATTATCTTCCTTTTTATTTCAGATTTTGTTCTTCTAAACCAGCATGCGATGCGGGTGGCACGCACTCTCACCCTTGCTGACTGACGGAATTTCCGACTGCAGACCATACCTACCAGACAACGGCACTTGCCGTATTGCTACAGATCACACCTCCAGCGTGCCCAGCCCCACCTCCCTTCTGGAGCCCCGCTCCGTGAGCCCTGGGCGCTGCGAGCGGGTCACGGGGGGAAGGAGGGAGGCAGGGAAGCTGCACCGCCAGCCACACAGTGCCGCGCTGTGAAAATGTAGGTCAGAAAGGAAAGGCCGTTGTCTTTGCTCTGTACCCACGGCAAGAGTGAAGCCAAAGGCTGGGGGAGGGCTGCGGAGAACAACTTCTTACAGCAGGTCAGTTAAAAAAACTCTTGAGTGTCAGGAAACAGAAGAGTGGAACTAAAACGCAGCAGCTGATACACACCACGCAGGTTAAAAAATACAGGGCAGGCTCACTGATAAGGGAAAGCATTAGAAGGGAGGCCAAACCAGCCAGCAGCATCTGAATTCCTAGTGGTGAGCGTTTGCACTCCTCCCCTTCCGGAGCAAGTAAGAGTCTATGAGGTAAATTCATTCCTCTAACAAAACCTTGAGACTGTGATTGCTTTTTTATTACACCTTGAACCAAAGTAATTACAAGACCTGACACGGCGGCATGAATAGCAGGTCAGTAACTCCACAGGGAGAGTGTCGCATACAGGACTGTTGGCGCGCAGTCAAACCAAGAAGGAAAGAAAACTAGATCAGTTGTACCTAGGATTTACATTTCATTTTCAGAGAAAGAGTTCGTTCCGGTCTTCATTTGTCCCTGGTCAACTCAAAAGAAATCTAGCCTGGTACAATATGGTACCTTCCTTTCACAGTTAAATGACTGCAAAGGAATTTAGCTGAACATGGGATACGGATAAGAACTATCACGTTGCTGTTCTGGTATTACCATGGCAACAGTTACAAGAGCTCTCCTAAGCATTTAAATCTGACAGTTTTCATGATAACACTAACTGGGCGACAGCAACGATGCATTTTGGTTCATGAGCTAACTGCTGCGTAAGTCAAACCGCAGGGTACGAACCATTCCCTTGGCTTTCCTCAAGTCTACGCTTGTGGTCAAAACGTTCTGACCGAGACAGTAACCTTGAAATAACTACTCTCAAAAAAAAGGTCCCTCCAGCACAGGGAGCACTCATGGCTTAAAGCTTTATGCGCTCTCAGAGGTTTCTATCTGAATGCTTAAGTTGTGCACAGTTGGTGTACGGGGTGGAGAAGTCAAGACTGCTAAAACCTTTGATGGGATTTTTCTCAAAGGGCTTTCATTTGCCTGGGAAGGCTTGAGAGAAGAATATGCTTTCTAAAGAGTGAATTGAATTACTGCTGATATCTTCCAGCTATGATTTGCCCAAGAGAGGAGGAGGAGGAGGAGGAGGAAGAGGAGGAGATCGGTGGTTTTCTACTGTCTTTATCAGTTTGTAACCAATATACCCTTTTTAAAGTGAGAAGACACTGCAAGCTGCTTCACCTCACTCGAGGCCAAACTGTACTGAAGAATATACGCGTATGCCTCTGAGAACAAGCGCATCCGTTCCCTTTTAGCCCATTTAGCTTTATCTAATATTAACTGGCATTTCAACTGTTTAGTATGAATATTCGGTGAACCACTCACTCTGATCTCCCAGATGCTCAGTGTGGGCATAATGGAGAAGCCTCTTCTTCTTTACCTCATTAGAAAGAGAAGTGTGTGAAACACTTTTCTCATCCTGACGTTTTAAGGATACCAGCTTTGATATTGTCTTGCAATGAATTCAACTGAAAAAGATGAAAAAACTGAGAACAGTGTGAAATCCTTAAAGGTTTAAAATTTTCCAAGATTACAAAAATCAGACTAGAGGAAACAGCCGTGTTTGCAAGGATGTAAGAGATTAACCTTTTCCACGTAAGAAAGTTCTCAAAAAAAGTTAAGCGCTCCCAGTTCTTTCCCTGTCAACACTTTTTAAAGTTTTGTATTAAAAATTAAAAACATCCATGCCGTCATAGAAACACAAAACCCCTCCGCTCTTGAAAACCCACCACATCTTTTCTCGTGCAAAGGCCAAGTGTTCCCACACCTCAGTAAGCTCAAAGTTTAAAACAGGAAAACCCAACTGCCACAAGAACTCCTTTGTTAATAAAAATACCAAACAAGTCAGCAAGGAAAGCAAAAACCTTGCTCACTGCCTTTACTAAATATTTAACATATCCTGCATTTAAACAAGCTGATGTCCAAGGACTGTTTTGGGAAGAAGAGAGAGATTCTAACTCACGTCCAGGATTTCTATGTCGCTGTCATCACTTCCAAAAGAAGCGTGAATTTGGTACAAACAAAGGAAATCTACGTCATAATGTAAGCCTGTTGTGCCATAACATATAGGCTGATGTAAGACGATAGAGCAGAAACGAAATGCTGGAAAACACCATCTGTGACTCAGCCACAAATTCAGTACTGCCACTTAGTGCAAACACCAGACTTTTTATAGGCATTCCTCCAAAGTCCACCTAGGCATTGATTTTTGTAGACACAAAAATTCAACTCCATTAGCCAGCCTTCTGAATCGAGAGAATAACCAATTTCCCATTGTATCATCTTTGAATAATTTGAAGTATTCTATTTTATGGATTGTTTTTTAATGTAGAAAAGGGTAACATTTTTATGTCCCAATAATTTAAAGAAATAAGATTACAATTCAGAGGTACTACTAACGTTACGTAAGACTCTAAAATGAAGGCAAGTATCATACACATACCTGAGGGGACAACTAACACATCTGTTCCTCAAAAAGCAAATTACAAAGCTTATGCTGCGAGCATACGGGCACACCAAAGCGGAAAAAAATCCGAAACCCAACAAACCTGCAGAAACCACATTGTTCCTATATAAATGTATCTTCAACAGAAAAGTATTTTCAAATACTGTCCCTATTAACGTCACGAGAAAATTCTGCCTCTCAAATCTGAAATGGTTTTTGAAAGTTGATGCAGCAGATTTCTTCTATCATTTCACCAAACTTGAGGTGGCTCTCTATTTTGGAAGTTAACCACGTTACTTAAAAAAGCTGATCTTTCTCCTGAATTCTCCAAACGATAAACAAAAATTTACAGGAAGAATGACAGATAACCACAATTCTTTTAGTTCACAAAAACTGTAATTCATTCGGATTTAAAAGCTACTGTTACTACCCTCATGCTACCCAGCTGTGAATTACCCCCTTTTAAAAGTAGGCAAGTTTGCTTGCTACGTCCAGCAAAGGCACGATTTTCTTTCTAATAAAAATTCAGTTCAGAAATGGATGCTGCAGACAACATAAGATATCGAACTTTCATTAAGCTTAATAAAGGAACGACAGCCTTCTGCCAATAATCTGGGGGCTTGAAGCTTGAGTAAAATGTAATGCTGCCATATTCATTAAAAAAATGCACTGAGTCCCTCAACCATTTTTAAATTTTTTTCCTTTCCACCATTTTGTGATTTTCTACTAGTAGAATTTAAACGGTTTGAATGATTTATTGTACAAATTTCACACTAGCAGAGCGGAATGGAAAAAATAGAATAAAGTACACAGTTACGTTTCTTCCCTAGCCCATCTCCTATTCATCAAAAAACTTTACACACATGGGAACACACGCTTTCTCTAACTAACATCATCTGCACACATTCCATAAATCGAGCCTTTCTGAGAAACATGACTTTTATTGCACACAAGACTCCTTATGACAACCAGTCAACTGTTAATACTTTAACCTCTTCCAGTTCCATGAGAGGAAAACATCTATGGATCTTGTACTAAAAGGTTTTCATTGTAAAAGATTTTACGTGGAACAAAGGAGATTCCCCCCCCCGCCCCCTATTTCTTACCGCAATATTCTCTTGGACTTGCAAGCATTAGCACCTGAAGTACCAATATAGTACTTGGATTCATAACACCTTGATTTACTGATAGAACAAAGGAATGCTAGAACGTTCACGCCAAAACTGATCACTGTGAGCGTTAAGCACCTTCTCTCTTCTTCTCGTGGCCCGTGTACAACTGAATTGCAGAAAGCAGTACACACTATCATATTCTAGCTAGGATATAGCAAGGTACTTCTGCATCAGTTTAAAGTGCTGAAAGAAAATATTCACCAGTACAGTCATTTCAGCACATACAACTACGACCCAGTCTGAAGTTAAGATGAATTGCAGACTCGGATGGTGCTCATGCTCTGAAAGGATGGACTGATTCAACCGTGCCAGAAGGCTGAGGAGCTGGCCTTCATACTGTTTACCGTATCCAGATGTATAATGCAAGGTGCTGGATAATTTCCATTTTTTTTCTGTGACACTTAAGGACTCTTGGGCAAAAATAGCTTTACATATTTGCTGAACATATTTTCCACTGGCTTTGTCAGTTACTTCAAGTGAAAAATGATCACAATGAGATGTGTTGCCACAGGGAAAAAAGACTGCCTCCCACCGCAGCCAAGTAACAAATGCGGTTTTTCATTGGTTTCAGTGGCCAATACAGACACAAGAATCCATAGTTTGTCCCCTGGCTTTTGGGAAGTCAACAAAAATAGAATTCATTTTATGATGGTCAGTAAAGCTTTCTTTTCTTGCTGGCCTACTTCCCTTTGACAGCCACCTCTTCACAGCTCAACTTTTTCTCAAGTTATCAAACAGCTGTGTGGTAGTTCACTACAAGGGAATCTCTACAAGATGCAGTATGAAAAACTAAGCATTTTTCTAAACAAACCCCGTAACAATCTCCCTCCCCACCCGAACACCTCACGACCATACTAACGATGACACATTCTCTCTTGGAGAAATTTCTAAGTGCTCTTGTTTTGAAGACGTGGACATTAACTCCCTAAATGTTGCTTTTCTAAGACCCTATTCAGAAGGGACGAAGCAAGCCTGTCTCGTTCCGATAAATACCAACTACGGTTTCTGAATTTTCTATACAACACTTTCAAAGCTTACTTATAGCCTTGAGTCCTTTAGATGTCGTCAGAGAATTGGTCACATACTGCAGACCAACTCTTTCCTTAACAGTGGCATGAGATGATGTTAGATCAAATCAAATTGACTTGTTTCAGTGGTTTGCTAATGTACCAATACGGATTAAAAAAATCCACTCGGTATGAACAGATGTCGAGCAGGATCTGTTATTACCAACAATCCCTCTCTAAACAGCTGCTACATTTATCCAACAATTCACAGAAATGCTACCTGGATTTCCCCATTTACTGAAAAATGTACGGCTAGAACACAGAAATTCGACTATGCAGACTCAACTTACAGGGATGTTATAATCTGAGACTACACCATCCTCCATATATGCAGTATGGGAGTAGGAATTATCAACAAATTTACCGTGCTGCTGCTGACTACATTAAATGAAAAATACCGAAAAACCCAGCAGAAACACTTTGTAATTACCGTCCATTATTCTAAACTTCTAAAACTGAGACACTGCAGTTAGTGTTACATACTACATCTCTCTCTCTTCAGCAGAGAGATAAAAGATGCAAAGCCAAGGGAAGCCACATAGGTAGGCAGGACAAGCACCGAGGAAACTGTAGGAGAACATGTTCTGCCCTAAGCAGCTTATGTAAGTAAATGAGAGGACGTACTTTAAGTGGTAGTCTTCAAGTGATCAGTTTAAGTACTGGAAACAAGTGTTTTTCCTTGTGTAATGACAACTGAAGCGTGAGAGGAGTGACTACGCCCTAAAATAAACATCGCTGTATTAAACATCCACAGCAATTTAATGTCCTATTCCCGTCTCATGTTAAAGACCCCTAAGACGCTACACAAAACTGAAAGGAACACCAACTACCCTTGGGTTTGCCGACCAAAATATAACTACAAGTTAAAAAGGCCTCTGCAACTTTTTTTAATATGCACAGAACAGCCGCATTATGAAAATTTTAAAAAGTACTGGATTTGCATGAAATCCAGAAGATCTTGCATGCTGGAAAATGCGCAGTATTTACAGGCCAGTTAATAAATACCGTTGTAGTTCTATATAACCTAGCCATTACTACCCGGACTGAGGAGCAATAGTTTAATTTCATTTGTTTCTCTGATTCAGATCAAATCTGTAATCCTACGTGAGCTAGCAGCAAACACACAGCACAAAGGAACGGGACCTCAGCAACAAGAGAAGCCGAAAACGCAGGTGACACTCCAGGGAAACTGCTCCCAAGCTTAACGGGCTAACCGACGAGCTAAAGGTTTATCAAGAGTTGAGTAAAGGTGAGAAGTCAAAGCATATTAAATTTAAATGCGTTAAATCCTCACGTGAATTTTCTAATGCAGGAGTAAATTGGCCTTCACTCACTGCAACCCAAGGAAATTAAACTACAGCTAACTAAAGTAATTTTGTTCTTGAAGACATCGCCAGCCAATGGCAATTTAATGCAGTATAACTTACGAATGTTGATGTTGTACACTGTGGTAATTTGCTTTAATTTGCTTGAGTGCCTTGATCTAGATGCAGCCTTAAGGAATGCCTGCATATTGCCGTATTAGATCGCACCATCCTTTGTTTTAAGGAGAAAAGGCTATTGCTGAATGGCAGAACTACGAAGCACTTGCTTTAACAGGGAAACGGGGAGGATGACGGTCGAAGACTCTTAACTTCCTAACGACTCCCAGCCACGCTCAGGTGCCAACAGCTTCACCCTGGAAAGACCCGAGGTGTTTAACTACAAATGAAAACCAACATTTTAACCCTGTAAAACAAATCCTGAGCTCAGCAGCTACAAGAGAAGGTGGGAGGAAGTTCCAGTAGACCCCTGGGTCCCTGGAGGGCACTGACTGAGACTCAAAGGCTACCAGGAAGAACGAAAGTCGTGTTTCAGATGCAGGGGGCGGGGGCTCCCCCAAAGCTACGTACCGCGATCGTTCTTCGATCAACACTTGCATGAGTGCAAAGGCACCTCCAGAAGTCTAGCTATTTGTCGCAAAATCCCTAAACGAGCTGGGAATCCAGGGAGATCTGATGCTGAGAAAGGCAGGTAACTTGAGAACTTAAAACTATTAAACAGCTCTCAGGTGAGCAGCAGGCCGGAGGCTACGACAGCTGCATGACAGGCTACAGCAGTTAACAATCAGCTGGCATCAAAGAGACTGAATACCTCTAGAAAGCACACAGGGTCCACCAGGAGTCTCTCCTACAGCAGCTTGGTAACAAGGAGTAAGCGTGACTTCAGGCAGGGCTTTATCAACGGAAAAGAAAAATATTAAAATATTAATTAAAACCCCTGAAAACTACCTGAACCCAGATTTAGATAAGCGTATACCTTTCTATGTTGAAAGGTTCTAAATTTTAAATAGTTCATGGTGAAAAATAAAGAATTAAAAAGCAAAATAGAATTCACTGTAATACCTAAATTTACAGTGAAGTATAACAAATTCACTACAGATTAGCGTTAGAGTAAACAAACTGATAGTAAATAAAACCAGAATGCATCTTTTTCCTCTACCAAGATAACGTCGCAAAGCATAAGAAGTTTAAAAATTATTGAGAGCCATTCCTCCCCCCCAAGTTATTACAGGAAGGCATAAATGCCGTTCTGCAATTTAACTAGAAGCAAAACATTTTCCCCCCATCATCCTCAGACTTGCCAGAGAACCTTGTTCTACTTCCTTCACCCTCGAGAAAAGAAAACATCTGCCCACCACATCAGCTTTTAATCTTCCTGTGGACAGAACTAATTTAGCTTCCTTCTGGGCAATGTTGGTTAAAAAAAATAGGGGGAGGGCAACCCCCCCCCAATAGTGTATTTCTCAAAGCTGTGAACATTCTTTAGTTATGCCACATTTATGAAGCATCATTATATCTCTGCGCATTTTAATATAGTTTAAATATGGCTTCACTAAAGAAACATCACTTTACTGAACATAAGGCAGAAACTCCTTGAAGTTTGCCAAATATTAAATGTCAGGTCTATCAATCATTTTCATTCCACTTATAAGAGGCATCAGTAAAAGTTATGTTATTTCCT
Organism: Steatornis caripensis; assembly: GCA_013398225.1. Classification (NCBI taxonomy): domain Eukaryota; kingdom Metazoa; phylum Chordata; class Aves; order Caprimulgiformes; family Steatornithidae; genus Steatornis; species Steatornis caripensis. The sequence continues at coordinate 63,245 of VZSC01016793.1, read as the reverse complement.
TAAATGTATGAGACTTACTCGTAAGTAAGAACTTCCACAAATACTAGTAACTGCTGTTTAAATTTAATACGTTCTTGATCTTAACCTGGAGGGTGCTTAGTACTTATTACCTTTTATATTCTTTTTCTCTCGGCTCCATATAATGGAGTGATAAAATAATCCTTGAAAATATTTTCTGTGTATTGTAAATTTCCACCTATAAAACGTTTCCTGCACATGGACTATTGTTACGGTACTCGTTGTTTAAAAGGATCTAATATCTACATTCATATTTGAAAGAACTACAGTTTACACTGTTTGGTAATACAAGCCAACTGCAGGCAGCTTTCCAGAGAAGAAAATAAAAGGACATTAAGAGTCTTGCTGGGAATTGCCAGGGGAAGGAATACAAGAAACATATTGAAGGTGTGGTTTTGTTGTACAGTACAGTAACATGCCTACGAAAGTTACCCTTATTAAATATTTAGCACATCCAAATAAAGGTGAGCAAGCTGCCCGATGAGGCTATTCTTTCATTAGTCTGACTGGCAACTGTAACAAACCATTAAAACACAGTTTTCAAAAGATTTCAGGTATGAAAGAGGAAGCTGATCTACATTTTCAAATTTCACAGACAAAGCTTGAGCCCACTACAGAAATACCCTTTAAAACCAGATGCAACGCTACACCGGGCAGGCCAGAGTCCCTTTACGTTTTAATTTCTAAGATAGCATCGTGATCCATTTAGTATTCTAATATGTATTTTACTACTTTAATCTGCATTTCACCTGCTGTTTATATCCAGATATTTTTGGAAGCTTTTCATGACATTATTTCCCAGGCCTCGTTATACATGTGAAACCTACCATAAAACCGGTGGTTTGTTACAGCACACGATACCACCCGAAGACAGGACGGATTTTATAGACCGATATGAGGTACCTGTATGTATTGCGTATATTATAATATACTATATGTATCTCACTAGCTACAAAATATTTGGCCTCAGGCCTTCTAAAGCCCTCTCCATTCACAACTCCCTTGTTTTCCCTAGTAGCCACGACAAAACACAATCAATCAGGCAGGTTATCCTTTTTAATGACAACTGGGTTCCATTTTCCTTTCAGCAATATTGCAGTCTGCTTGCCTGATGTACATCACCTGCTCCGAAGGTAACGAGTAAGCAGGACTGATGAGTGCTGCTGCGCGAGGCACCCCCAAGCCTCCTTGTTCCCAAGGCAGGGAGAGGTGTCCCCCCAGGAACACAGATTTGCTGGCAGCCTACTTTAGTAAGGTTCCCTCCCTCCTTCCACGGTATGCTTTGAACCTACTTTCCAGTTTCAATAAAACCCGTAGAAAAGTTATTGCCTTCATCAACTTTGGTGAATATTGCTGGCCAGGGACGTGACACGCTCAGACTACGGCTCCCGGGAGGCAAAGGCAGGCAGCGCTGCTTCTCTGTCTACTCAGAATGGCAGCACCAAGCCACCCGAAAGCAAATGTCTCTAACTCCTCAACTGCACTTCCTTCCAGGGCAAGGGAGGAGACACCCACTTTACTTAGGTGAAAGAGAGACTTAGGTGATTCTAGAGGAAAAAAAAGGTACTGCTTTTATTCCCTACAAAGAAACCTAGAATTTAAAAAAATATTCTAAATTAAAAGTACTGCGAGTTTATAGCAACTAGACTGATAGTTAACTACAAGCAATCTTATCACATCACTACATCGCTTTGCTTAGTCACACAAAATTTTGCTTCCCACTCTAACAGAGTTTTAAAAGCCTGTCTCTTGCTTATGCACAAACCCGTTCACACACCTTTACGGAGGGAAAGCGTCGCCTGCTTTTAACCTCAGAGCCAAAACCACAAGATCTTTTAATTCCAGTAATACATCCTAACTCTCCTAAAGCAGAAAACCAACTGAACAGTTCAATCAAAATACCCATTTGTAAAGATGCAGTTTTTCTCAAGGTTATTTATCGATTTCTTTCAATATACCAACGGCTTTAGATAAATTTGACATCTTAAGCACATTGGACAAACCATCATTACTTGAAATAGTTAAGTACTGACGATTAATATGTTCATATAGTAGCAAACAGAAATCTGGGAATCACTTTCAGACTTTAAAAGAAAATAAGAATGTTTTATCTTAAAGGAACTCGCATTCACACTACGGCGTGTTCCTATGGATCTTGCTAGCTTACCAGTCAAGCTATCCCACTTTCCAAGCTCAGAAAAAGATGTAACTATGACGCTGAGTTACACATCAGCAAGTACTCCAAGCAGAAAACTTGTTTCCACAAATAACGAATTCTATCTTACAGCATTACGAGCAAACAACCAAGTAGTGAAGTGTCACGTGGCCTAATGACAACGGTATAGTCTCAACAACCGAACAGAGAAGGAAATCTTGACTCAGTTATCTCAGATTAGCTACATAAATGACTCAGGTGATCATTAAACACTGGAATTGTAACTTTGAGTTACTTACCGTACCACAAATTGCAAAGTGTCTAGAAACCTTCAAAACTCTGCTAAAACTCTTGTTCAAAGACAACGGGATAAGCTACCCATGTCACTATTTTGGCAAACGTGGATAAACGTGCAGAGCGAAGGGATGTCAAAGGGAACTACCTTCTGTCACATGCTCGCTTCTGCTGGGTCCGTAAGACCTTTATAACTGCCCTCAACGGCTGTGAGTAAATTACACCACTACATAATAACTAAGTCGTTCTTTCCCCATTAGAAGAAATTTGAGGACGAACTGTCAGTTGAAGGTGTAGCTATTACATGTTCAGTAGGTGTCCAGAGATAATCTGTAGAGGGAAATACGTTGACAATGTTGTTTAAGTACACGGTGTGTGAAGTGCATGATGTTTGATTGCTCAGAACCATTAGGACAAAGTATAAAAATCTGTAGCTCAAGTTCAGCTGGTATCAC
>VZSC01016793.1:18144-60152 GCA_013398225.1 Steatornis caripensis | reverse complement strand
TCAGCTGGTATCACTGAGCAATGCCCTATAAAACTCTCATTAATACATTCTACACATAAATCTTAAGAGCAGAGAAACACAAATAAGTCTAAGCATCTATATGGGATTCAAGCAGAAAGTGGACATCCAATTCAAAGAACACCAATGAAGTTTCCTAGACATGTTTATTTGGGGTCACGTTTCCAAATGAGAGTGGCTCCTGAACCATTCGTAAAGGACGTGAGCCCTGGCGCGCAGTGTACTTGTATCTGTACGTGGCAGATGAGTTTCTCGAGGGACACCCATAGGGCTAGCAAATAACCTCATTCAGCTGTAGGTCAAGACAGGTCTAGCAAGTCATCTTAAAATTCATACCAAGAATTTTTAAGGTTCTCGAGCTTTTGTAAGTAAAGCTCCCTGGATGTTTAAAGCTCCACTTCAACGTATACTCAGAAAGACTTTGGATTCTCATACTTGGCACTCCTCCATCTAAACCACTCAAGGACCCGACAGGCATGCCACAAGCGCACTTAGCACGCTGACACAATCGAGTTTTACGCAGAACAGCGACTTCAGACGCGTTCATTCAGTAACACAGCTAGATGGCTCCGGGTCTTGCTCCCTCTTTTGCTCAGAAGCGTACCGGGCAATGTAGCAATGCCTGACTTCCAGACGCGTGACTGGTTATACAACATCCACTTCTTTTCTTGAATTTGCAGTTCTTAGTCTCAAAATAAAATAAAGCCTATTATGAGGAACAAAACAGGCAGCTCTATTGTATAATGCAGCACCGCGGCAAGATAACTTGGCACAGATGTGCATGATTTACGATCGCTGAGAAAACGAGCGCGGCATTGTTCAACCTAACACGTTTTCTTGAAAGCAGCATTTCTATGTGATTTTCCTTGGACTCCATCAGCTTGACTATTTACACTAAAACTCTTCAAGGGAGCGTAATTTATTTAATGTTTGAAACACGACTGAGGCAATGAAATGCCAACCACTGAAATTGTTGTGTGGATCTTAAACATAAAATACAGTAATAGTTCTTAGGAACCTCAGTTGCATTTCATCCACTCTCATGAGAGTAATACAGGCGCGCAAGGCCTGCCAGTCTGCCACCCCGGAGCAGCGTAAGGTCGCCGGCAGACTATTCTGGGGAAACATCCAGTTCTTCGGCTCAAGGATTTTTTGAGTTAGTCGTCACAGCCTAGCCCTTAACCCTCACAGGCCGAGAACCTCGTGGTTACGTCTGAATTACAGTTACAGATAAATATACTTAACATGAAAAAAATTTACGAGTCCACTGAAAACAAAATAGGTAATGATTACAAACATCCTTCTGGTGGTTAAAAACTGAACAGTACGCACACAGAGTTCACAGAACGCTGCTCGGCCCACGAAGGGGAACGGGGGCGCGGGCAGGCTGGCGTTACACTGGCGCCGAGAATAATGACCAGTTTATGCACCGACTGCGTCAAAATTATGCTCTGCTTCAGAGCCCGTTCCAAATGCTTTCAAAGAGCCTGTTTTGTTGACTCCTTCCCCAATACCACTGCTCTCAAATANGCGTTACACTGGCGCCGAGAATAATGACCAGTTTATGCACCGACTGCGTCAAAATTATGCTCTGCTTCAGAGCCCGTTCCAAATGCTTTCAAAGAGCCTGTTTTGTTGACTCCTTCCCCGATACCACTGCTCTCAAATATTTTAATGAGACTAGGACACAACGCAGAAAACTGACGACATGTGGACAAGTAGTTGTATCTCTCCTATCTAATATTTAAGATGCATTGAATTTTTATTTATTTTTTAAAGGTAAGCGCTATATATCTCTACATTGAGAGGCAACGTCCGATTCCACCATATGGTTCTGAAAAGTAATTTCAAGTTTTGGCACTGAATCACAAGCTTAATTCCTCACGATAAATTTAAAAAAGATCTCACGGATTTACCTACTTACACGGAAGCATATCAGTTATCTGAAGCCTTTTATGTAAAATCCACGCATGCACCATCTTGACTGCTTCTGCCCCAACATGCTTCCTCTCCAATGGCCCAGACTTTAAGGCGCCAGAGATTTAGCACTTCCCTTTATTCTTACTACACACCAATCCTTTGAAAAATATACTGGAAGTTAAACAACCTCTCAGTTAAAGTAATAAAATCACTGAGACTGTACCCCACTCAAAATATCTGGGGGGCAACAGCAGCAACATCATTCGATCGGTTAATGCTCGAAGTCGGAGACTGACCACAAACTGATGAAAAATGCTGCTGGCCTTGGGGGAGCTGAACCAGTCTTCCAAATCTTCTGGAATTACGTCTGTTTGTAGCATGGCTTATGTAGGACGTCTCTTTTTTATTAGTTGTTGTCTGTCGGGACTATGCAATGTATTCGTTTCAACCGGAATGTAATGTATTTTCTTTAATTACCAATAGTCTCATATGTTTACTCAGGGTAATTCTACAACTGAGAAACTGTTGTAAAGCCTGGCAGTTTACACCGGAAAGATGGATGTTACTTTGGTTAATCTGTAGGAAAAACATTATCACTGAACTCAGAGGCACTGAAAACTTACACAGAATTTCTTCCTGGAGATAAAACTTACCTGTTCCAATAGACTGCAGAAGTTTGCACTTGAGTTTGCTACAAGTGAAGTGCCTCAACTGAAACCCTCCCTAAGATACACTGAACCTCCCAGCGCAGCCCCAAACCATCTGATAAGCAGATAACCAATGCCTAAAAGAGCTGTGATATCCACCCCTTTACTGAACAGTAAGAGAAAGGAAAGCCAACAGTAGTTCTTGGCTGCTTATGAGTGCAGATTCCATTCCCAGCAGCAAAAAATAAAGACAAAAGGAAGCTTCTGAGCTTCAGCAGCTACGAATACAAAAACAAACCAGCAGTTAAAAACAGGAGAGCTTTCTAGCAATTAGGGAAGGTAACAAAGTAATTTCTCCAAGGGCCTACCGCAGTACTACGCAGATCTTACTTGCTTGCACCCAAGTTTATAACCACACTGCATCACAGCTCGTGACTAGTCGGGACTCTCAGAACCCTACAGACTATCAGTCTATTCCTTTCTTTCACATTAGTGTCGTGAAAACTTAAGAAAGAAAAAACACAAAGATGAGTAAAACGAGCATCACCGTGACTATTATTGTCGTGGAGAACCAAACGCTACTTGCATGTGCACACAGTCCGTACAAAGCACCCCCCCAGCCTGCAAGAGGATACACTTCAGTACCAATCTATGAAAGCCGGCTTTATCAAACGCTCGCACAACAAGCAACTTCTCCCGTGTCCTCGTGGAAGTGCGGACAGCTAGTTTGTTCTGATCTTGATGTCTCAAGCTATAGTAACAGTTAAATAATTCACACACTCTAGTTACAGAAACCGTAAGTCTAAAATTCAGTTTCATTTACATATAGAAGAAAGGTCAAACCCACTTTCTAGGCTCCCACTAGATGACACTGGCTTAGTCTCCCAAGCTAACATTTCTCTTCAGAAAAGCAGAAGGCTAATGCCTGGAACATGTCAAATTTACACAAGAAAGAAAGAACACGTTGAGAACCTCAGCTTAAAATTCTCTCTCGGCATTCCCTCACAGCCTGCGTGGTACAAAAATACTAACATACTTACCTTCCATAGCCCTTCTTTGATCCATTTCAAACAGTAAACTTTCCTACTTAACAAACAGAAGTTGCCCTGCGATACAGGGGATTATGCTTTGAAGCGAAGCCTGCAGGTAGGTACACCTGGAGGTTTCTGAAAGTCACGCTGCACAATTTCCAACATGAGCTGCTGGGCACCGCTAGCTTGCTTGTTTCCTAAACATCATCAGCCCAGGCAACTAGAGGTGCCACAGGCGTTACAAAAGACTTTCTGAGGAAGAATGTTATAAGCAATTGTTATAAGTAATTCCAGGTCCAGAATAATGAAATCACGAATCCACAACAAAAATTCATTAAAGAAGTCAGTTCCTCCTAAGAGAAAGTACGCGTGCCAATTAAGAAAAAACCCTGTTACAGGGAAGAACTGCCAGCAGCACAAGTTATTTTAGCTGACATTACTTCAGAAAAAGCCCACCATTCACCATCTGTTCTGGCACAAATTTTGAATGCTAAGAAAGTTTCCAACATCACTGATGAAAAGAAAGCAGTCAAGATGCAGAAGTTTTTGTTTTGCTCTTAAGAAGAACAAGCATCTAGGACAACTCACATTTCAGCAAGAACAAACACAAAACAGAAGTTTTGCACATTTCATAAAAATCATTACAGAGAAGTACAGTAAGGCAGAGCGCAAGGGGAAGGCATGTAGGGAATACAACAGGAAACAAATAAAAGCTTCTCACAAATTTTACGTAAGAAGCGAGTGGGCAACTCTGGACAGTGGGTCACCGTTTACACGCCTGGTAATAAGCATATGTCTACAAAGTTTTTTCCAATTGCTGACAAGATCAAAACTTTTGGAAGCTAATGGCTTCACCGACCTTGTTGATGAGAGAAGACTAATCAAACTGTTTTGTCTAGAGAAAGAAAATAAAGGAAAACGTGTGACAAGGAAGCCAAAGGAATCGACGTAACGCAGAGAGAACAAAAGTCAGGGTAGATGGTATTACCGATAACGTCAAACACTCATATGAACCACCACACCAGGATAAACAATCTCCTCCGACATGCAACTCATAACCACAGTGGAAACTAGAGCAAAAACAAGAAGACAAACAAAAGTAATCAAGAATGAGGATACCATAAAATAATTTATAAAGCGGTAAGAAATTCTTAATGCCTTTCTACAAACCACTGGCAAGATCTCACTTAGAAGACTACATGAACTTTTATTTCTCCATGATTGAAAAAAGATTAATTCTAACTGGAATAGCTAGAGAAAGAAAACTCGTGTGAATTGAAAGCGTATGTCACAAGAAGACTTGTTTGGCCAAGCAAAACAAAAAGTTTTAAGAGAATATAACCTCTCTCTGTAAATATATTAATGGAAACAAACACCACAGAACAAAAAGAGGAGCCACCCGAGTGATGGAGAAAAATGGCACAAAACCAAACCTTTAAAATTCCACCGTTCCTCTGGAAATCAGAGGCCTAAAGTTCGAAGACAGCCCGTAACAGAGCTACTGAACACTTCAACTCCCTTGAAACGCTTGATGAGGTCACCAAAGGGGTTATAGCAGCACTCTGAGGACAGCCGATGACATCATGAAGGTAGAATGCAGTTCCAGTGCTGTCCTCCCACGTTCCTATGGTTTAGCCAAGGAGTATAATGTGCTTTTCCATTAAATCTCTAAGGGAAGTAATTACTTTCCCATTTCCTCCCTAGTTTTGTCTAGCCTAAAAAAATAGGAACAAACCACAAAAAACCTGAGTAAAAGCATAATGTGAAATTTGCTAACTCGTAGGAGATTAAGCGTTCTACACANGAAGGTAGAATGCAGTTCCAGTGCTGTCCTCCCACGTTCCTATGGTTTAGCCAAGGAGTATAATGTGCTTTTCCATTAAATCTCTAAGGGAAGTAATTACTTTCCCATTTCCTCCCTAGTTTTGTCTAGCCTAAAAAAATAGGAACAAACCACAAAAAACCTGAGTAAAAGCATAATGTGAAATTTGCTAACTCGTAGGAGGTTAAGCGTTCTACACAAAACAACTACCTGAAGACTATAGGTTAGAACTACGAGGTCCATCACTGCGACAAAGTTTCACCAAAAGCAAATTAACATTCCCATGCCACGTAATTAACAGAGTTAACATGTCTCCCTCATCTGAAACACAAAGTCGGTATGTCACCATAATTTATGAATGAGATAAACATTTCGGGCACCTTTTTAATAGTCTGGAAAAAAAGGCTCCAAAAATCCCTTACAGTTTCTTTCTTAGAAAAACGCTAAATGCTGTCTATTCATCAGATGTATATAGGTATGCAGATGGCAATAACCTTAATGAGGGCTCTACATCAGTTTTGTAGCATCTGTCCTACTTACCAGCAGATCAAAACAGCATTTGTTTGAGAGAGCACTCAACTCAATTCCACAAAAGCAGACAAACATTGGCAAAAAAACCCCGAAATCTGTTTGAGGGTCTCTCTCTCTCTCTCATCTGTTTACGTAGCGATTCCCACTGACAGCATTGTAAAGCCGCACAAAAAGAAGTCCCTCTCACTAGGCTAGAAAGCTTCCATGGTAATGCAGAGGTCAAATTCTTCCACCACTAAATAAATTTGTTGTTACTAAACACAGAGTAGGAAACAGAGCGATAATGCAAAATCTAGTTTTATTAGTTGAGTTTTGTGAGTATAATTTTATCACTTACGATTACGAAAGCAGTCCCTCACAGACGTACACAAGGCTAGCAAAAATCTGAGCATCTTGGCACAGCTGAGCACAAGGAGGCTGCACCTCCATGACAAGAACCTGCCAGCAGAGCCTTCCCAGCACACCTTTTCACTGCAGACAAATCCCTCGAGCACATATCTCTAAAATGTGCAGAGCAAATCAAAATACGTTGTACCTTTCCACAGGGAAGAACGGTCATTAATTCTGTTAGTCAGCCAAAGTGACCTTCCAGGGCCTAGGCCAGGCTGACAAGAAACCTACAGGTACACTATCACTCCTGTAAAACACAGTGAAGAAAAGACTTTCAGCTTACCGTTACAGACTTCAGAGTCATTCCGTGATAGGTGCCCATGGTATCGATTTTAAAGCCTTCCGTTTCTGCAAAGCAAAAAAGTCTCTCGTAAATCATTACGAACATAGGGACGTTATGTCTAAATGGACAACACTGGAAATACCTTTGAAATTATTTTTGCAAAGAACACATCTTGCCGTTGGTAGTGGCACAGGTTCTGCTCACAATACAAAAACCTGGTCAGCCATCAGAAAACCCGTGCTCTCTTTCGACACGGGTCCATTTGGCATTTCTGCTTTCTGTAACCAGAGCAAGCCCTTCCTCCTGCACAGAATCATTCAGACCATTCCAGAGAACAGATATAAATTCAAATCTTCGTGAGAATACGTTACGATATGCACGCAGTCTCAGAAATTCTCTTCACTACAAAATGGAGAAGTACCTCATGTTGCCAGAACGCATTATAATGAAACATACTCAACCTGCAGTCGTACTAATGGAAAAATGTACTTAAGAAACCGGTTTACATGGTGACTGTAAAATCGTGGCCACTTGACAAATTCACTTCTGGAGTGCAGAAGAGCAACAATGTCATTGCCATATGATACAGAGGACAGAATCTGCATAAATTCACACGACCAGACTAAAAGTGAGAAAATGGGGTGGTTTGGGCTTGGTTGGGGTTTTTTTTAGGAGTTTTAATCAGACTGAATTTATGCTGAGCAAGTGCCAGGAGCCTGCGAGTGCTCAGTGACTAAACCTCTGCCGCTAGCCCTTCTGCTTCTGAATACTCCTCCTCTGTCCTCCTATTCTCAGCTGGCTCAAAGCCAGCTCCCGAACACTGCCACCAGGACTTGCAAGAAAACCTGTTTCCTGTTGTAAATTCCCTAGCCTCGTGCATCTACTGTCAACTGACTCCATCAACCAAGCACCCAATTAATTCATACTTAAAATGACGTTATAGTCACCGATCAAACCATGATAAGGAAGCATTTGTCTATGCCTAAGCAATTTTTGGGCTATTTCACCTAGAGTCGGGTAAGGATAATTGATACTGTGCAGAAATAGCTACTGGGAATTGGAAGATTTTGCCATTTGTTATACCACCTTCGTGCAATCCATGAGCACAAAAATGTAACAGACCAAAAATAATGCAGAGTCGAAGTAACCCTCATACCTGAACCTACAAGAAGCCTCAGAAAGATATTAGATTTTCAAGACTGTTAGAGATTCTTGTTCTTATCATCAGTAAATTAACTTAAATTGAAACCCAGACAACCTTGAAAACAATGCAGATGCTCTGGGAAGCATCTATGGTTGCACATCCTTTCTTCCTTAGATGAGGAAGATTATCAGACACTTGTAGGAAATGAGGCAGAAAAGCTTCCCAGATTTAATAACTCTCCAGGGCCTAGAAAAAGATACCCAGTAGTCAAAAACTGATCACACTCCTCTCACCACAGAGACAGCATCTACTTTCTGAACACTGGTTTTGGTTCCACCTTCCCCTGCCCCATCATCCCCCTGATTGTGCTACCAGACCTCCCACCAACTACCGAGCGCAGAGACCTCGTGTTGCCAACCGTGTTTTGTTTCACACAAAGCCATTGTGGCTTCTCAAGGCCGCCCCTCCCCTTCTGCCAGATTTAACATTTCCGAGCTACGCAGAGCTGATTCTGAGAACGCAAAATGCTGGTACAGGCAGACGTGAATTTTTCTCTACCAAAAAAAAGAAAAAGACACCTCCCTTCCCTACGTAAATTGATACTGCCTCACCACCTTTCCCCCAGCCCCAAGCCGTAATTACGCCTTGCGTCGTAGCTCAGGGCTCATACAGCCGAACTTGAGCTGAAGACAGTGAAGTTGCATTCGACCAACACTTCCATGGATAACTGTTGTCTCTGTGACTATACAGGTCACTGTTTCTGGGCAAGGAGCATATTAATACCTCAGGTGGCGCCCGGAGCCGGGTAGAATACTTGGTAGAGCTCTCAAGTTGAAAAGATGCTTTTGCTGTCCTGGAGTGACATAAATCAGAAGTGTATAGTCTGGGCTGACAGTCGTTTGGGAACTTCAGAAGGTCACCAACAGAGGAACCTTCCTCCTTTCCGGACTGCCCTGTTACGGGTTCCTCTTGGCTGTGACACGGAGAATTTCCCACTATTTCCACCAGATGTTCTTCCCAAACTCCAAGGAATACAGACACCCCTTAACAAGACCAGCAAAGCAGCACCCCCCGTTGCACCTGCCCTGCCACAGTTTCTTTCCTCTCAGCGCAAATCCTGGTTCTAGAACTAGTTGTACACATTTGTTCCTTGTTCCAGTTGCTTCTTTCCACTGGACGCTTTTTCTATTCTCTCCCTAACAAAACTCTGCATTCCTTCTCAGTTAATTAAAAAACCCCTAACGCGAGCCTCCATCAGCATTGCGATGGGAATAAAGGCCCACAGAGCCAGCAGCACAGTGAGAAAGTAAATCAAAGGGGAGAGAGGCACCCGGCGGGGAACAAGCCTCTGCTCAACCGGCAACGGTTTCATCTTTTGCAAAAATCTCCCCAGGTCTCTCATGAAACGCGTCCTGGTTCATTTAATGAGCCCCAAGAGCCACTAACCAGAGCTCTGGCTGCCACCAGCTCCCCGCTCCCGGCCTTCTGCTGCCCCTTCCTCCTCGCAGGAGGAGCAAACAACGCGGATCCTAGAGCCACCTGCTGCCTCAGGCATCAGAGCCCACGCTCCTGTCTGCTGGAAGTTTCCAACAGCTACACAGGCCTTCCGATACTATTTAACACTCCGCGGGTAGTAAGCAAAACAGTTCTGACAATCTGTGAACAATGGCATAGTACTTTTCTTTACCAATGTAAATCCAGGAGATGCCAAACGGCCGAAGTAGAATGTAGGGAGCCACCGCAATTCCTGCAAACAGCTACCGCAGCCACGGCGAGGTCCTACTGCGGAGCCCAGGGTCTGCTACCTGCAGATAGGGTGGGATGAGTAGAAGAAACCACCTCCCAAACTGCCCACCAGCTCTCAAGTTTCCTGCCTCAAACTCTCGAGTGACTGGTGAATGAGAGTTAAGCACTGCCAGCTTCCAGATAAACCCAGCAACCCTTCCTTAGCCGGTAACAGCACGGGCACTCTTTTCTCAGAACACAGCTTTTTTGACCTGACCCGCTCACATTCACCACGTGATACTCTACACCAGTCAGCCCCTCGCTTCTCTACAGGAAAATAAGCCCTGCTGCAAGAGAGAGCCCTGCCACTTGCACTTTTGTGCCTTTTTATAAGGTCTCGGCAGTTCGTACGCTGGGCCACGCACAGGAGAACCTCCAGCTCCAGCCACTGCATACAGCCTGTGCAAGGCAGAAACCAAATGCTTCCGAGCCAGGGACTCCACAGTTACAGCTGCGTTCCCACCTCTAAGACTGCTGAGGGTGGTAGCCAGGTTAGCGCAGCTGGCTGTAAAAGACAGTCAAGGACCAGGCCAGAAGGCGGAGAGGCACTTCTTCCAGGGCGCTCTCTGACAGCAGGGGCTCAGCCTGACGCAGCTGCTCAAAAGCAGACCCGGGATACAAGAGCCACCACGGGCCACACGGAAGAGAAGCACACCGAGCAACCTGGAGCGCCGCGGGACGCGCCCCCACCGTACATCAGCATAAACGCTGTACCGTACCCTCTGACTAACACCACAGAAGCGGTATGTTTCTCCTCTCCCTCTCAAACCAGCTTAAACCTGTGCTGCTGAGTCACGCACTGGCACAGAGATGAAATATTAATGCCTGGCCAAGAATTACTTTGTGACTCCAGTTTCAAAATCACAGCTTCACTGCTGGTAATAGAGGAAGCAGTTAAAATTATAAGCCATCAACTAAGAAAAGGGTATTTAAGAAGAAAAGAACCCTTTAAATAAAAGTATCGTGATGGCAAGGCTTTGGACCTTTTATTTTCAATGTGGAACTAGATGCAGAGCTGTTTAAAAAAAACTTACTTGAGAGTCTTCAATACATGCAGATTTTCCAATAAAATTACAACAAAGTTATCATACACACTTCCTTTAGGCGAAAAGCAGTCCATATTGAATACTTTAAATGCGGGTCTAACACCAAGTAAAGAATGCAAGCAAAGCCCACCATTCATGTATTGTGACAAACTGTATTACAACTTTCTCCTGTTTGCCAAATACAACCGGTTTTATAAACAAACAAGCATTGTTACAAACACCGACATCACCAAATGCCTTAAAAACTACACCTTGAAAGACTAAACACAATAACTAGTACTGAATAATCCATTCTAATGCTTCAGAAACATAAACCATCATCAGTTAACATTAAGACTATCTTTTCTTTTCCAGTAATTGCATGTATTATGATGACAATTTCACAGTTCAATGACCCAAAGACTGTCAAAATAACCACACGCTTTTCCAGTGTGGTTCATCACTCGTGACCTTTCTAGCATCACCATGCATCAATCTAAGTGTCTTCTCACATTTAAAAGTATTAGATATGGAAATGACAATATGCACCTTAAAGCATCGGCTTATTGGACTGACTAGATCCTCCATTATCATTTGGGCGTATGTTCCATTTCCTCGCATATGAATTCGTGTTCAAAGTGCCTTCCACTTGCTTAAAGCCTGCTGCTCTACATCCATCCAGGTCACTCTGCATTTTGATTCTGTACCTGCTGCAGCTCCAGCCGTGCAACCCAGGTGCATACTTGACCACTGATATATTACCAAAAGAGTAACGGCTTTAAAAAGACTCGAATTAACCTGAATTTCTGGAAGGAAGTCTAGGCAAACAGAAAGAGAACAAAGGAGCATGTCTCTGAAACTCTGAAGAGCTTGAGTTAAAAGCTTTGTTTGAATTGTGGATGAGTAAGATTGAATAACCACTTCTTTTTTCAGCTGTATACTCTTCAAACCCCAGACAGCAACAGCTCTGCAGACTGCCTGGAAATGATTCACTACCCAACTTCACACCCATGGTAATTAAATCGCTGACACCAAATTTCATTCTACATACGAGTTTACTGAACACTCCTTTTCAGCACTGTACTCTAACAAGTATAAGTTAAAAAGTGTCACGCCTAATTTTCCAAGCTACACTAATTAGTTTACAAATTTCTCTCCACATTTCATATGCAAGAGTTCAGTAATAATCTTACAACTAATTAACACCAAGTTCTTAAAAGTTTCTCACAGTACTAATTAAAAAACTTACAGTATGAATCTGTGTATGTTTTCCAGTGAAAAGTGAAAGTACAGTACTGAAAGTTACCCAACTACTTGGTCACACCAAGCCAGAAAACAGAGACAGACCGCAGTCTTTTTCAAATGTGAATTCTCTGCTAGGAAAAAAAAAGCACAATCCTATAACCTGAAAAATGAATGCCATAAATAAAAGTCTAACAAGGCAGTCAAGTTTCAGAACTCTGGATCTCCTGCTACCAGTTCTCCTATTCTTCTTGTGCAAACAGAAATGACACAATTTAAAAGAAAATACTAATAATGAGAAGTACTTTATAAAGAAATTGTCTTCACACTGCATAGGANCCAAGCCAGAAAACAGAGACAGACCGCAGTCTTTTTCAAATGTGAATTCTCTGCTAGGAAAAAAAAAGCACAATCCTATAACCTGAAAAATGAATGCCATAAATAAAAGTCTAACAAGGCAGTCAAGTTTCAGAACTCTGGATCTCCTGCTACCAGTTCTCCTATTCTTCTTGTGCAAACAGAAATGACACAATTTAAAAGAAAATACTGATAATGAGAAGTACTTTATAAAGAAATTGTCTTAACACTGCATAGGAGAGAGAGAAAAAAGAAAACTTATGGACCAGAGTCACCTCAAGTTTAAAAACTTCATAGTCCTCCGTTGCCTAGGCTTCATACTTACAACTGATTGAAAGCGAAGCACACTTCTGAGAAACTGCAGCTATGTTTGAAAAAACAACACAATTACAAGAGTAATTCAAACATAAAACGACAAGAGCAGGAAGTCAACAGCAAGCTTTCCTGAAGGAAACACTTGGATGTGGTAAACAACACTCTTCTCACTGTCAGGGACTGAAGTCACGTGGCTGTAGAGCAAGACCCTCTCCAGTTTACACGGACTAGGGCTAAAAGTTTGGTTGGTTGGTTTTAATAACAATTGGCTCCTGCTGTGCTGAAACCTCGACAACAACAATAGCAGGCAAACATGAACAAGCTCCTGGAACACGCCTTAAAAACCTAACACCGGGAGCAGCATGGAGAAACTACTCTGCCGTCTCCACTGAGAGGTGCACTAGGTGGGTCAATAAAATGTTAAATCTTCAGTATCACCATACCAGCACTACTTCACGCTCTGGAACTACTGAATTAACAAGCACACGAAAAGGAGGATCTCTGGTAACATCACCCAAAGAACTGTGGAAAAAACAAGGTACAGCGTCCAAAACACTTTAGTACCTGGAATGTCCTACAGAACGACCACACCACCTCAAAGCTTCGTCATGCCGCTGGCTGAGCTATAAACTGTACACATCAATAAATACACAGGAGAGGACACAAGACACCTTCCTAAGTGTCAAATGACATCTGGACACAGGATTTTTAAATCCTGAAAAGGAGATATGACAGACTGTGTTTTGAACAAGATGGTCTGTAGCATGAATTAAATAACACTAGTAAAGACGCACGTTCATAACTGACACTAAAAAGCGTAAAAGTAAGCTAAAGGGAGTAATATAAAGGAAAGGAATAAAACTACCAAGGGAAAAGCAGAGAAAGTTCACTCACTGCCAGCATGAAAGAAACAAAACCAACAGGAAGGAAACAGCAGTCAAGGAAAGTAATTGCAGGATGTTCACCTCCTCACCTCAAAACCAGCTGAGCAGTTCAGCATGATGGGTGCGCTGCCAAGTAACGTGTTCTTCCACTGTGGAAATATCTACTACATACGAGTCCTACCACAAGACACATTCTATTACATTTCCTATGGCATATATCACAGAACTTTAAGAATGCCGAAGGAAAGGTTTCTCTCTCCTGCCTAACCAAAGCCACAGCGACAAGACACCATTTGAGAGAAAGCTACCAACTACTGACTCAGGGCTGCATAAGCACTTCCGCTGACTGCAGGTGTAAGTCATTATTTGCTCTTCAAAAGTAGTGCCTTACAATTACCACCTCCCATCACATTTCCTATTAAAGCAATCAACCCTTCTAGCAGCAAAGCCTGCCCCATCTGGCATGAAAATAGTTTTAACTAAGCCACCCAGAGAGGCATCCTGACGCGAAGCATCAGAAATAAGGATCCGTCGCAAGAAGCAGAGAAACTTGGCTGCAACTCAGCGGTTTTCTTAATGCATCACGTGTTTAAACTCCTAAATTTACTATCTTAGCTCTATGAGCTTTGACTTGTTTATACTAAGAACGAGCCTGCTATTGGAAAAATTCTCTATTAAAGCACACAAAGATTCAAACAAAAACCAGCTCACCTCTTTGCTGCCTAAACTTCAAACGCGCACGAATACTGCAGCATTATATAAAGTGCATAGACAACCAGCCGCAATCATGATGCAACTAGGAGAGAGGACTGCTGTGAATCCTTCTTACAGTTTCAGTACGACCTCGGAGGAAAGAGCAAACACTGAGATGCAGACAAAGGCTTGGAGACATCGCCTCTCTTGCCTGCGTTTTGGTCTTCAGCCAAAATCACTCCTACGCACGCTGTTACACGCACCCCACAATCCTCCCTTCCACCATCGCTAGCTGACCACACGCACAGCCATGCAGGGCAAGGTGTAGAAACCCTTCCGAGTGACACAAGTCTACAGGGTTCGACTTTCTCTCAGGAATTATCCATCATTACTAATAAACATGGATACAAAGGTACAAAGGCTGTAAGTTACTATGCCCAGAACAAATAATCATCCTTCTCTTCCTTCAGACTTCTTTCCCAAAATCCCCAATACTGCAAGCTTTCCAATAACACACGTCATTGAGCTTCAGTTAGACTAAAATTTTAAAGTTACAGTCTTAGACTAGAATACCCCAGAAGAAAATAAGATCATCTGCTATTTTCTGAAGTTAATTTGTAGCTGAGGAAGCTATCTCTCGTATCTCTAAGTCCTCTCCTAAGAAGTCCATATGTTAATTACTAATTCTACTTAACTTCCATAAACGCCATAGCAGCACCTTTCATAAGCCAATCTTCTGTTTGAAATACATTCTTTTGAACATCTGATTTGTACTTCCAATGCTAGCCTACACTTATCTAACTCGGCATTACACCAGCGCTATTCTTGAACTACGTAGTTCATTAAGTACACCTAGAAAACCTGAAATACAAAATTAACTCTGTGTATGACGGAGAATATAATACACCGGGAAGCTAAGGCACAAGCCCTAGACAGAAGCAGAGCGATAATGCTGCCTACCCAGGTGGAACATGACCGTTGCAGGCATTTCGTAACCATCCCATCACAAAAGAACCTTTCAACTGAACAAGAGCTGCAGTCCAGTCCATCTCAGCACTCATGGGAACCCCAAGACCATGTTCTCAGAATCACATAACATACAAGTGGATTTTTCACCATTATTAATTACAGGTAGAAACATTTTTTCCCCCTGACAATCATTTAATCTCTCCTTTGATTTCTGCTCTGAAATTTCTACATTAAACCCACACTGATGAGCTGCTCGACAAACTCTTCTGCGTTCTCTTTTCCTGCCATGCAAAGCCTGTTGTTTTCTGTTTCCTCTTGAAGCGCACACATGTGGTAAAAGCATAAAATACGTTCACCTGTTTAGTACAGATGTTGTCCACTCAGGTTGCTCACTAGAACTACGTAATTCGTCATCTAGAAGGACAAGGACCATTCCTTTACCTAAGTTTCTTCTTGTGAAAGAGTCCACAATGAATTATACGCATTGGTAGATTTGAACTGCTACACTTGTCCATTAATTTCTTTCTCCACCTTTTATTTCATACTGTCCCGCAAGGATATTTACTATTTCTAACTCCTAATAGGAAATGGCACTAAAAGGAAAACTAATTGGCAAATGCGCGAGTCCTGAAGAATTAATGTATTATCAGAAGCAAATTGAAGAAGTACTGCTAAAAATACTCATGGAAGGGTTGGCTTGGTTTTTTTTTTTTTTTTTTCTTCCTTTCTTTCCCAAATTCCCTTGCCTCTTATTATAACAATAAATTCTTCATGGATGCTATTTGTAGATTATTTTCCAGGGCTGAAAAAGCTAGCAAATATACTGCTTCGCTTTCCCCCCGTACCCCCCCATGCAATTGTCAACAAGTAGCAGTAAATAAAAACCACTGCACTGAAATAAAAGTATATTGAGGCCAACAGGGAACAGACTTCAAGAGAGTATAATACAATATCTAACCAAATTTCCTACATTAAGTTTCAAACACACAAGAACCTCCATAAACCTAAAGGATGTATTCACACGTAAGCGCCTATTTACAAAGCTTTTTTTTTTTCCTTTTAAATAACTTCAGAGATGGCTACAGTCAGATTCTGAAATTCTTGTACATTATCTGGTATGATGCGCATGGAAAACATAACCTTCACAAATTTCTTATAGCATGAAATTCCCCTTGGTGTTGTATGTTATGCTTTTCTTTCTTCTGTTACAATCAAAACTGAATATCCAAGTAGTACTGTAATATATTCTTGCTTTTTATTTATTTATATAGCAAAACCAATCGTGTCATTTCAATATAAAATTGAACACAATCAGCTATAGTACAACACTTCCACAAAATGTGAGAATTCACATACACTGGATATGAATGTTATTCAGTTTCCCTGAACAAAAAATGGTACTGACTTGGACAAAGTCAAATATTCTAAAAGATGCAAGCTGAATTGCTCATCTGCAGTTTAAGCTGGCATTTAGCAGCATCTAAGTTCTTGCAGCCAGAGAAGAAAGCCTTCAGAAGTACGCATAGGAAGTTTTCACTAAAGAGAATGACTGTGTTGGAGAACCAGAAGGAAGAGGCAACTCAGAAGCGTAACAGAATTTGCCTTGCCCTCTGCAAGAAACACAAACACATTCAACCACGACAAACACAAGATTGGGAAAATAAAAACATAGCAAGACACAAACATGGTACAACTACAACTGGTACTAAAACAGAAGTTTAAAAATAAAAAAGCAAGGGAGATGAAAAATTTTGAGTTAGACAAATCGTCACTCAAGTTCAACCTTCCACGTTGTTTGAAAACAAGTGAGAATTCTTAAATACTTAAATCTCAAATCCTCTCCAGAGTGAGCCAGTATTTTGCACTGCTGTTACCAGTTTGTGTGTAATTTAGAGAGACATAACAAGCTAATAATATTTACTTGTAATTACTGGAAGTAACTTGTGAAGTAATTGGGATTGTTTGAGGACAGGCAATCTATTTCATTTTGTGCACCTGACAGTCATATTTACAGTTCTGCTTTCTTATTAACTGCATATGACCTTCCCCGAGCATATAATTAATTTTTTTTTCCCCAAGAAGTTCTGGTTTTAAGCTTTTGGTTTGCTTCCTAAGAGGTACAAATAATTTCTAATAAATAATATTTTTAGACTTTATTACTTGGAAAAGCTATCTTTTTTGGTCTTTTCTTAGGTTTGAAAAGTAATGGCGCAGAAAATCCCTTAACCTGAGCTTTATAACTCATCTGTTCCATTTCCCAATATTTAGTTTTTCTTTCAAAAGAAACATTACAATCAACTTACCCTCTTTGCCTTTGAATCTTTCCTGATCGTATCTGTTGTAGGCAGCCGGAATAGGTTGCTTATTTCGTAAAGTGGGATCCTGAAACAGGTTAAATAAGATTTGTAAAACAGATATTTGATGGGTTTGAACGTCATAAAGTATTACATGGAACCGCTCAAGAGTATAAAATTAGTTCACTTTTGCAGGAGTTCCAACGCATTTGCAAGCTTCTGATGTTTCCCTTCAACATCCGCTTGCAATCTTACAGAAAGAGAGTTTAGAAAGAAGTGCATACTGAAAGCAACGACAACAACCTGAGGCAAAACTAAAGTAGCAGTAACAAACTGCATTAGCTAAAACCAGGAAGTTTTACGAAATCACTGTTTTTGTGATATCTCAAGAATTAGTAGGGGAGGAAAAAAAAAGTCTGTGCATGGACAACTCATGATTAAGCCCTCAACCACACACACACAATGTTCCTTGCCAGCCTGATTAAGCTGAAATTCTGCTAAACCTACGGAACAGAAACAGATTTGGAGGGGGAAAAGGCATTATGGGAAAAAAGTTTTTAAGAAGCACCAATCTAGAGGCACACTAAGTATCAATTCAATGGTTCTCGTGGATGGCTTAGTTTATATATATATTCACAACTATTCTGAATGGGACATTTGAATAGTCCCATGCACACTGTACAAAACCCAACACAAAGCAAATATTTAGATGTTGGAATTCATTTTGCTATTAAAATTCGGTTCTTTGTTAAATGCAGTAGAAGCAAAACCAAATCTAAGTATGATTAAATAGCTTTTATAGCAGACTGTCGCTGAGTTCAGGAACATACTAGACTTACTAGAACTCATCAGGAAACACCACAATACAAAACAAATCCTGTCTAATACCTACCTATCTAGACTTAAACAATAAAGCTCCAAGTCCGTCCCTACTGATTTATTACAAGCAAAAGAAAGCTGGTTCAAGCTGTTCCTACTCATGAGTCATGTTCCAGATTCTTCAACATTTGCTACCCTATCTGTCAGAAAAACAGCAAAACATTTTGTTTGAAATGACAGTAGTCTCATCTAATACATTTTTTGCAAATAAATGCAGGATGTCGCTAGTGTTTGATAGATGCAGAAGCTGGCAATAGCAGTTGAATCTCTAAGTAACAAGTACATATCGAACAAATTAAACTAATATATTCAACTCTTTAAATACCAATAAATTTAATTTAAGTCAAAGAGTATCTGTGAAGTTATGCTTGAAAGTTGTGCATCCCCTGGAACCAAACCAAAACAAACTTCACGTTTAACAATGACAAGACGCTCTGCTCTCACTTTTGGGTCACAGTCTTCATTTTCATCAAAGTGCTGCTCTTACCGTCGGTGCTGTATTTGGTGCAGGTCTTTGCTCAGGTGCTCGGCCTTCTTCTCTGGCTTTTACTGATTGAAGAATTGCAAAAATATTCTTGGCAAAGTTCTGAAAAACATATCAGACAGCCCGTGAACCTTGCTGACTATCTGCATTTCATGTAATAACAACACAGGTAGAAGACACCATTTGGTTCACTGGTGCTTCACAGGAAAACAAAACTAGCACATCAATTTTCCGAATAGATGTTTTCTGATTACTTTTCTGTGGCAGGAGCCAAACACAAACAGAGTTTTAAGGCATCGCTGCTTCTCTCTTTTCTTTAAGGCCCAAACTTGCTAAATCTAACTGGCTTCGCTACACCACAAGGTAAACCAAACTCTTCACAAAGGACTGTCCACCTCCTCCTTATCCCCTCGTGCCTACCATGCCCTTGCAGCCCCTTTGGAACTCTTTGGGCTGTAGCACGAAGGAAAAACCTTTTCTCAAGATCTCCAGGACAAGCCTCACCTCCGAGCCCCAGGGATGTATCCGCTAACGAGAGCCTGTCTGCTCGCTTCTGGCCCTCTGACCGGGATGTCTCTGTGTAACCCCACGCTACAGGCAGCTTTCCTCCACCCAGGCACGCTCAGCTACTCTTAGGGAAGAGGCCCTACGATCCCTTGGCAGGCTTTCCCTGATCCCGCACAGAGCAGCTGAGGCAAGGCAGGCAGGCAGCCGCCTCCTGCGCTCACCAGCACGGCCCTCGAGCAGAGCAGAACGTGCTTGGGCTGGGCGTCAGCGGTTCACAGGCACAGCCCCGACACACTGTCGTGCAGTTCTTCTAATATTTTTCTTGAATTACAACTTCACTAAGCAGTAGGGACTTGCATTTTAAATAGGAGGAAGCAAGTACAGACACCACACTCACAAATCCTTGATTCAAGAGCGATCCAGGATAACGCTAACAACTCCGTACAGGGTCTTGTCAGATAACCAAGCCACTGAGGCACAAATGAACAAGTGATGTTGAACAAGGTTTTAAAATCACATTCCTCTTGGTAATATTAGTAGGACTGCTTTGTTCTAAACAAAAATGTAAACCCTAATTAAACTTTTGAAAGGCATATGCTTACTGCATTACCACTCACTAGGCATTCTGAGCTACAGAGGTATGTGTACACAAAGTCTGTCATTACTGTCAATTTTCACTAATGGTTCATCAGCAAAAGAAACCTTTTATCAATTAAGGAAAATGTTTTTTTCACTGGTTCAGAATAGTATAAAGCACTCACAAAATGCTTAGATTCTTCCACAGTATTGTATACTAACACTGGAGGGGTGTTAGTTAACACCACTGGCATTACAAAACAAATGCACGAGTTACAAAACAAAGACTTCTCGGGTGAATTTTGTAGAAATCATTTAGAGCACACTGTAATGCAAAGCTTCTCTAAGCTTGTTCACTTGACCCCAGTCGGCATGTTGTCAGCCTGCTCCGAGCCAGAGGGGCAGGAACTGGAAGACCACCAGAAACCACTTACAAAGGCAAAGCCATTCCTTGAGCAAACCCAGTTCTTTTCACAAAGACTGAAAGAACTCACACAAAACTGTATCTGAAGTTCTTTTCAGTAAGGAAAATCCTGGGGGGAAAAAAAATACAGGAACTTTAAAGAGCTGTGAGTTACGCGCTTATCAATTACACGAGGATACTCCCAAACAGCTCTGTTCTTCAGAAAATAAGCCTAACTACATGCTTTTGCTGGAAATTCAGAGATTTCTCCCAGACTGTGGACCGGGCAGCACATCAATCACAATCCTTGTTATTGCTGTGCTTCATCACATACTGTCTCTTAGAAATGACAAGCTACTACTCAGTTTTCTGAAATTCAGGAGGAGGAACTAATTAAATAACAAGAGGAGGAATTTTGCAAGAGCGATTGTCCGTGTAGAAGCCAAGTCTTCTTTCAGTCACAAGGAAGCTACGACCAGCTTTCACATCCGTACTTCATTCATAAAACCTACAGTTAACAGACCCTTAAAGTGAACTTAAATTTCAAATTAAGCGTTTTCCAAAGGCATTTTAGCATCTCAGATTTTAATAGCCTGAAACTGCATGTCCTGGACCAAATTGTAAATTCTTTCTGGTAAAAAAAAAAGAAACCAACGGGATTTTCTCCCATCTGCTGAAGAGAAGTCGCTAATAAGCATGGAATTACAAAGTGTTCTTGCTGATCTCTTTTTTCCCCACAGCATAAAAAAGCAGGGTCCCCAAGGCCACAACTAGTATCTGTTTGGAAAGGGAAATAACAGCAGTGTTTTAACAACCGCTCAAACTAATATCATCATCCTGCTGTTCATCGGCTTGGTCGGGGATGTGGGATTGCAGTACTGTGACGGAAAACGCGATGCAGCAGGAAGTCCACTGCAGGTACCAACTGATGTGCAAAGCCCTGCACAGCTGCAAGACCACTAAGCTTTCATTGTTCATCCCTTCAGAGATCACAACACGAACATCCCCTAGCTTCTGCCCTAAATTTAGTTAATACTAAATGCAACATTTTTATTACCAAAAACTTCTCATCTGGGGGACAGAGCAGAGAAAAAAATTCAAGAAAAAAGATAAAAGATCTGTTTGCCTGCGCTAAGTATTTAAAAAATTTGAACACGCTTTAAAAACGATGCCTAAGAAAATTCTTAGTATGTAAAAGGACAATTCCAGCAGTTCTTGTTGTTAGCTGCCTAGAGTGCTGCTACTCCCATGAAAGCCCTCTTTGTTGATTCCAACCGTGCCTGCAGCAAATAATAATTCAAGTTTGGGGGGCGGGGAAAGGGGGAAAAAAAAGGCAAAACGTTTCAGCAACTACCAAATTGGGGTTTTGATATTTTCTTAAATAAAGCCCTATCGTAATAACGTTTTTCCACCCATCCTCCCTCACACCTCTAAAAAGAGGACTCATGCACTAGACGTAAACCAGAAGGGAAGACAATGGTAGCCAAAAGACGACCAGTAACAGCAGCTACGGCCACACAGTCAATCATCTTACAGAAAATCACCCGTATTCTGTAGGAAAGCCTGCAACAGCATGTAAATGCTCAAAATTTTACTGGCACAGATGCTCTATCCCTTGCCAACACAGTGACTAACACACACCAAGTCAAGTTACCATCACTGGCATTAACTTAACACCAGGCTGTTTGAGGAGAAATACCAGAGCAAGTAAGATCAGTCTGCTCTGCTGGGGAAGACTTAATGAAGTTACATCACTAACAAGACTCCTCTTGTAATAAAAATACTTCCATTTAAATATATCGCAATTTAGTCTAAAAAACTGCAATCTTCTTTCTTTAACCTATCTTTAATTCCTGTAACTAGCCACAACCTTAATGCTCATTAACAATCACTTCTAGTCACAACAGCAGCTTTATCGTGCCAGCGAAAAGATAAGTACCCTTTTTCTAACAATGATCAAAGGGAAATACCGATTTCAACCACAGAAAACAATTCTCGAGGCAAAAAAATTAAAGAAAAGTATACTTTACTTCAATCATCTGAACAAAAATAGAAGATTAAACCTAACATATAAAACTAGGAGCATACACACTGTTACACAGCATGGATGGCTTACAGCACTTCAGAACCTTCCTATAGCTAAGCTGTAATCAACCTTTAATTAGATTTTAGATCCTGGTATTTCACTGCAGAGAGAGGAGAGCCTAGGACCAACTCCATAAACTCAAACTCTTGAGCTGACAATAAGGATTTCTTGTCGGACACGCATCCCAGGTTGATGGTGAGCTGCAGAATGCTACAAACATTGTCCAAACTTATAGTAGGGCTGCAGAAGAAAGAATCNAATCTTTAATTAGATTTTACATCCCAGTATTTCACTGCAGAGAGAGGAGAGCCTAGGACCAACTCCATAAACTCAAACTCTTGAGCTGACAATAAGGATTTCTTGTCGGACACGCATCCCAGGTTGATGGTGAGCTGCAGAATGCTACAAACATTGTCCAAACTTATAGTAGGGCTGCAGAAGAAAGAATCAAGCCCCTATCGCACTTATTTACACATCTGTTTGATATGTCCACACATGCTGCTAAGTCCTTTGCAGCCACTGACAGACTGAAAGGCAGAAGTGCAGTATTCCCATCACACGTTTTCAGCAATTCCCACGTACTGCATGATGTGAAATATGTAAACAGTATTCAGGTGGGTCTCGTAAAAAGTACAGCAGAAATTAAAAAATTGTTCATATGGAACAGGAACTGATGAACTGCACACATAAAAGTATTTTGCAGATTTAAACATAAAGCACATATTTAAATCCGGAATCCTTCATTTAAGGCATCACTCTCCTATGCCTAAGAATCTGTATCTTCAACTTGTAAACTGTTCACCAACACTGAAGCTGATCTCTCCTCCTTGCTCTTCTAATTTAAAGACAGTCTTAAAGCACTACAATTCAGATGGCGTGCTACGATGCCCTCAGAATTAAAGTTCGGACACACGCAAGACTGATGTTCAGGGACAGTCGCAAGCAACTGCAAGCATGCAAATATATTGGTAGAACGGCTACGTGACCTATTGGTGTCTTCTGCACTGTGCTCATTCAGACCGCAGAAATTTCCATCATTTCCGACCCAGCACCTTTCCTCTCCTTACACAAGAACCCTTCAGACAAAGGCCACAGCTAGAAACACGATACTGACTTATACAGTCGTCGTGAAGTACATCCTCCTTTTTGAACTACGTACACAAGCACCTCACCCATTTTCCTTATTTGCTTCCTTTGAAGAACACGTAGAACGCACAAGATGCTGAGCTGCGCAGACAGGTACGTTTGCAGAGCTCAAAGGTACCTCTCAAGCTATTCTCCATGCGCTTTTGACCCGCACACAGCATACTACAGTAAATGATAGAACAGCATGAGTGACACAATAAGCATACTATCAAACGGGCAATTTTAAAAAGAACCACCTAAATAAATAGATCGTCTGAGTTGTGCTGTCAGACAATAGCAGTTTAACAAGTTGGCAATGAAGTACTGGAATTTATATAGCTAACTAACTGAGGCAGAGTACATGAGTAAATTTGGTTTTTTAAGCTGCCAGATTAGGGAACCTATGAAAAACTATTAACAAAACTGAATGTGTTACTAACTGCTCGGGAAAAAGAATGAAAGTCAGACACTCCCTTTCACAAAAAGTTGCTCTGGGAATCAAATAACATTTCGTCATGTTCCAGTCAAAAAGTTCATTTAAGTATCCCTACAGCCCACTGCTCTGAATTGAAAACACAGCTATTAGCCCTGTATATTTGCGGACTATGTTTTCAGTAAAAAGCTCCACTCCTCACTTGTTCTACATTATCTTAACAAAGTTTTTATAGCAAAAGTATTATATGAAAGACAACCAAAACATTTAATTTCAAATTACCACAGAAGTTAAACCAGAAGTGCGAAAGAGCACCAACACTACGATGTCCTGAAGATGCAGCACAGCATAAAGTCTGCTCATAAATGCCCCTCGTAACATAACATACATAATCTATTTGTCCTACGAATGCAGGATAGGGAAATGTGTTTTTTAAGTAGTTATAGAAGTAGGGCTTAAGAATGGTGAAGTCACTTTACAGCCGAAGTAAATTTTTTCAGGGAACAGAATGCTTTATTCTACAGAGTTTTCTGACAAAGTCAAGGTATCTACTTACAAAACAAAATTCAGCATTGCTCAATACAAGTACGGTTTTTATAATCTGGCCCATCTTTCCTTTAAGGGCAGTATTCAAAATGCCTAGTAGCAACGAAACGGTCTTCCCGGTTTTACTCTGTAAGCTAACACAGGACAAAGCTGAGTTTGGGAACTTAAGCTATACCAAGGCCATTACCCTTGTGCACAGCCATTCAAAAACCACGCGCTTGCTCCATCTGAAAGCAGTACTGAGGATACTAGTTGCAATTAATCTAGCACACCTTTGTCTTTTCAGTTTTCCTATTAAATTCATGACGACTGTGAGTTTCAGGAACGCAGAACACGTCTGCCACCTAGAGCCCATATCTAAAACCGTTTTTACAATCAATTTCTTTTAAAATTTCCGAAGTTTTACTCTCAGACCTTTTAGCTTTCTGAAGTGATTAAAATATTACATTAGTCTTGTTAAAAAATTATTTTGATTGAAATATTTTCCAGTTACAAGATCATATCAAAGCTTTTACTGACGTTTTAACTGTAGTTGTAATCCCTCACAGGTGACTTCACTAGGAAGAACGCTCAAAAGGTATCAGAACAAAAATACCAACTGAAAGTAACCGAAAAAGACTTCTCAGAGCATTCAGTTCAAATGTGTTAGCTAGCGTTAGAGGGATCAACCCAAAGAATAGAAGACATTCATTTAAAAGTAAAATACGCAATTACCAACACCGGTGGTCGCATTTTCCAGGCAGTAACACAAAATTAAAAATACTGACCACCATAAAGATGAGAGTCGTCTGGGGAAAATTAAAAGTCCTGCTATTTAATACTTATGTACAGGAATACAGAAAAGCAGAGGAATAATATTCCAAAATAGTTCAGAACAAGACACTGTATTAGATAAATCTGCAGTTGCGGGTGACATCCAAGATAAACGCCGCATACCAGGAAAGCGACAACCCCTGTAGCTAGGTCAGCTATAAACCCCAGCCACCTCACTCGGTTCTGGATTTCTCATCACCATGCACCCACAAACGCACCTAGAAGCTGGGGGTGGGACAGTGGGGAAATAAAATAAAATTATGGAATTTAATACCTACAACTCGCAGTCACGTTGTATAAAACAAAGTCAGAGCTGAGTCCCGTCCCTTCCGTATTAATGTCCTGCTCACGGACACACAATACACTGGCATCATCAACCTTTTTTTCCCCGAGGAAAAGTACAGATAACTAGAACGTTACAACACGACCACAATAACTGAAGATACCAGTTCTGGAAACTGAAGAAGGTTTAAAAAAAGTTGTTTATGTAAACAAATTGCTTGTTATACAAAATAAGATTCCTATGCTCTCAAAATAAAGCTTACGAGAAGTATCTGCTGGATAGCCTAGTCTAAGGTTTTCACATGAGAAGAGTATAAAATCACCTGGATTAAGGCAGAAAATTAACATTTTATTTGATTCAGGCTTACTTCCTGCTTCATTAGAAAGGGAATAGGAATATCTATTAAAAAGTCATCATTCAGAATATTTTCCGTTAAATTTTTGGTACAGCAAATACTAAGCAGGGAGAAGACTAACTACCCAGACGGTGAGAGAATCGAATTGGTCAGCGTGCAGAAGGGAAGCAACAGCAAGTCATAAATGAGGCCTTTGCTTCAATATTTCAATCTACACCTAGCAAGTGATAGGTACATAAAGAATCTTGCATTGACAAAAAGACACAATTTCATGATTCAAAGCTTATGAACTCAGCTTTTGACTTTAGTCAAACCTGACATTAAATTGCTTTAAACAATATATTCTCTCACATAGTTCTAAAATTAAGCCACTACGAGAGGAAAAAAAAACCTTAAGATTAAACGATGCAATTTGGCTCTGAAGAGTGATTACATCGAAATGTCACAGTACTCAAAATCTAGAAGACAACACTACAGACTTGGGGAAGGCCAACAGATGTTTAAAACAGACAGTGCAGCATGACTCATCCACTAGTCATTAAATCAAACACTGGATTTCCAAAAGAAGGTAGAACTGCATAATAATCAGGCAGAAAACTATGGAAAAATACCTCAACGAAAAGTTCTAAGCAAACCAAAAATAAGCAAGCAGAAAAACGCGGATTCTAGAAATCTTAAAGAACAGGACAGGTGAATTTAAACGTCTGGTTTTACAAACATCAGCAACCTCACAAAATAAGCAAAAAGACAGCGAGGGATCAATCAACATCTGACTAAGAGAGGGTAACAGAAAGGGGCATACAGATAAAGGACCTGTGTCACGCATCATCGAAAGCTTAGAGTCAAAGGAACTATGAATGACAACCAACGAGCGACAGACAGCAAATGAGCGATAACCTGTCCCAAATGACTAGGGCATTAGGGCTATATTCCCAACACCAATGGGACAGTAGGGAGACTTCCAAAGAAGAAAACAGTAATTATGAGAGGTTGCAGTTACTTTGTAGGTTGGGTAACTGTCAAGAAGAGAAGTGATGCAGCAATTAATTCTTTAGGTATCGTAAGCAATTGCTTCTCGGAGCAACTGGCCCAAGTAGTTACAAAAGGAAAAACATCTCCCGATTTAGTCCATGATACCTACTTTAGAGAGGCAGCTGCTGGAGAGCACTCTACAACAGAAGCATCAACGCACTCAAATTCAGCGTTCTTGCACACTAAAAAAACCCACCCTACAGTCAGGAAAAAAATCCATCACTATTTAATTTCAGCAAGGGGCGCTACGTAACAATGAAGATGCTATGAGAAGATCATTAAAAGCAACATCTAAAAGGGCAGACTGCAAGCATCAGGAAAACTTTTTAAAGGCTGTTTGAAGTAAAACACAAACTTCAGAATCAGAAAATGTGTCCAAAAGGAGAAAGAGTAAATACTCCATAAATACAACTAAGATTATTGCCATCTACATAGAATTTTGAGGAGCATCTTGCTGGAGTAATCAGTACTTTTTTCAAACACATCAAAACCAGAGGAAACCTGCCAGAAAGCTGGTAAGGATGGTAGATAATTTTCTTTTTATATTGTGGCCTGATGTTCCCTGTGTTTTCCTTTTGCATCTTAAGCTATCTCTGCATCTTTGTTTACTACAGGCATCATCAGGAAAGTTCACACACAGGAGACTTTTCTCTGTGGAGAAGAGAGCTTGAGAAGCCACCTCAGACTGAAGCAGTTTTTGGAAAGAAAAAAAAAAATCTACATTTTGGGATGCTCACGCTTTGTTACCATTCACTCAGGAGTTCTAAAGGAATCCAGGTATTAAAAAGTCAGACACTAGATGGTATGTAAGCTGCGGCTGAAGTCAATTTTGCTTTTAAACATTCTAGCAGTATTCAAGAGACTGCAGATAAATATATACTGAGCACACAGTGAAAATAAAAAGAATTATTTGGCATAGTAGAAATTCAAGTATCATATGGAAAAGTCAAAACAGCATTTACAGATGGGTATCATGCTTCCCTGACCAAAATTCTTTAAATGAACAGGCAAGTAGGTAAGGAATGATCTGCCTGAGTGAACATATCTGAGTTTCCTAACAACTGTTGAGAAAGTCTTCACAAAGGTTCTTTAAAGAAAGAAAAAAAAAATCAACCAAAAATCTCTCCCAACATCTCTGATAAATAGAACATTAAAGGCTTTTACCAATTTATCAAATGCTCAGCAGCGAGATGGCTACAGATCTCACTGACTCAAAAGAAGCAATGCTCACTCTGCATGTAGCATGCAGGTACGTGCCACGTACCTAGCAATTACCCCGTAATTCATGAATGAAATTATTCTACCACTAACACCATGAGACCAGGTTGTGAAAAATGAGTGCTATGTAAAATACCGTTAAAAGTAAGACAAACGAAAACGGGGACCTTGTTTACCTCTAAGCATTATTTTCCCATGACAGTACTTAAAGAAGTGAAGGCAAAGGATAGCGGCTGACAATAAGCTCAGGAAAACAGACGTTTGCAACGTTTTAGAAATTGACTTACTGCTTCCTTGAAAAATTTAGTGCCGAGTATCACTGCAATGAAGAAAGTCTAACTGCCCAAAGAGAGCAAGCTGTCAGTTGTGCTTGCAGCCGCGTTCTGGGTGGCACATAACAAAGTGCAGCTGAAGACATGGATTAAAGGAGCACGAAGGGACAAAGATATACAGAAAACTCTCCTCACAGTAACACTTTCTGGTTTTGTTTTAGCATTTTCTCTCCTTAAGTCTTTGGTGTTGTACACGTGTTGCTACTTCTGTCAGTTACTCCCCGCTTTTGTCCGTTTCAAACCCTCAGACCCACAGGTGCTCTCATACAGCACCCCCAATCAGCACCCCCAATCGTAGCTCGCACCTTTGTTTAAGAGGAATTAAGCAATTACTTGGTATCTTTTAGATGGCTGAAGCAAGTATTTGGAGACACGTTTTAGGCTTACTGTACTGAGGTAAGCATGAACTCTTCCGGCACTGTGCCAACAGCCCTCGCAGCCTCCTCCCTCTACCTAGACCAGTAAGCATAAGCCCCGCCAGTCAGCTATAGTTAACGAGCTAGAGATACAGAAAACAGAAAATGCAGTTTGTCATTTGGATCACAAAACCAGCTTGGTATCCAGAGCATTACCTTGCCTGTGCTTTGTAAGATTGTAGTTCTTGTCCTCCACACTCTCTCCCTGCTGACAATATCTCTGGTTACATCCACTTCAGCATCAACAAAACTTCTCTGTTTAAGAGCAGTTATGTCATCATCCAGATCTGTTTTGATAGTGGATCTTTTCTTTGCCATGATTTTTGCTTTGATAGCAGCAATTTTTTCCACGGACATGGCTTCAGACAAGGACCTAAATGAGCAAAAAATAACAGAAGAGACTAAATAATTGCACAAACGATTCTTCCAAAAGAATTTGTGAATGAGTAACTTTGCCCTGCTTAAAGTTTATGGCTGTGCTATAAATCATAAAATGGTCACCTTACATATACTTGAAGATTACACGAGCTTGGCATTGCTGTTTTGGGAATGAGAATCAAACTTCTGACAAAAGAGTCCACACCGGTATTACCACAAAACCCAGCAAAAAGTCCCAACTATCACAAGCAGAAGTAAAGATTGCAAATGTAGAGCACCAGGACTAACATGCTTCTATTTACAACATCACCCGAACTTCAGCTCCCCGTTATTTTTAGTGGATTACAATTTTGCATCTGGTCAATCAATCTCTGGCTGCTCTGAGGATCTCAAAGCATTCACCTAAATTTCGGCTGAGGTGCTGTGACGTGGTCTTGCCGTCTTGAAAGATCCGCTAACTTTTCAGAGCATGGAGGCCAAACAAACAACAGATGGTAGTAACTTTGTCCACATTGATCTGTGGTTGAGGCAGCTCAGTTCAGTCCAAGAGTGCAACAGCTTTATCTGTTTGCTTTTAATTGTAAACACAGAATTTGGTTGCCAAACAGCGAGCCCTATTGTACTGCAGGTGAGCTGAAGACAAAAAACTCTGACTGAATTGCACAGGCCTAAGTGCACATACCCAATTCAATTTTATGTGATTTTTTTGAGAAGACCTTGAAAAATTAATACGACAAGTACCGGTTGTGAAGTATTCTCCTTTTACAGCTAAGCTCTTGGAAATGGAAGCTGTCTGTGTTGCTGCTAAACAAAGTAACAAAACTGACAAGCAAGGAGTTCAAACTCCCTGCCTGGAAATGTTACTAGCGCTTTTTTTGTTTTTTAAAAAAAGGGCAGTCTCTTAAGTTCAGAATTAAAAAAAAAAAAAAAAATCTATAAATACAGAATAAAACATAATTATGAATAATATTCAGTAATCCTCACTGCAGCATTGTCTTACAACTCCACAATAAAGTTGTGATACACTCAAGGTAGTATTCCAAGTATTAGTTTATACAAAACAACGTATCTACTTTTTGACGTTTTGATCCTTAAGAGTTCCTGATTTTAAGTGAGGTATGACAATCACTTTTTTTTCCTATAGCTTCCTTTTAAGTACACCTACGCAAGAGACAGAGAGAAGACACATTCAAAATACGTATTTTTCATGTGGTCAGGTGGATTTTATTGTGGATTCTGTAAATGCCTCAACTCTGCTATACTAATTGTTGCAAAGCTAACTGCTAAATTTAATCCCAGTAAAGGACAAACAAGCATTCACAGTATTGTTTATGCTCAAAAGAAAAATTTCTCAAGAATGCAGTTGGTCTGTCAAGTGAAACTACTTATCTGCAAAATCCAACGCAGACAAAGCAGTACATTAATTCGTACTCACACACCTTAACTGTAGGAAGCACGACTCACATCTTATGTTATTGGAGCTGACACACTAAACAAATTAAGCAGGTGCCTTTACTTTAAGACTTCTAAGCTCAGGTATTTGAAAGGGAGGTACCAGTGTCCGCTATCCTACCAAGCCCCAGATCCTTAGCATCAAAAAGATCTCGCACGAATTTCATTTCATCTCTGCTTGGCTTTGGAAAGATAAGGTGTAAGGCTCAAACCCAGCTGTCATTCTTTGCAAAATTCTAGATGGATACAACAGAAGAGGACAGGTGATGGGCAAGTTTTTAAGCACTTGAACACTGATTCCTACTTATGGCAACAACAGGGCATTATCCTCTGGTAGCCTACTGCCTCTTCAGAAGCAAGAAGCTCAACTCCATAGGGAGTCAAGGAGGTTGTGTTACCCTTCGATCTGTTCTCACAATGTTTTCCTCCTTTTGCATGCAAGACATTCCTCAATAAAGGGTATTTTTCTTTGAAACAGAGAGATAACCGGCCTTCCCTTGCAGTCCTGCTCATTGTATTGGACTGCTTAGATAAACGCCATGGCAGAAGAAAGCAGAATTGGCAGACTCAGTGGGAGGAAGAGACAACTGTCCGCTCACTTCTGAAGACAAACCAAATCTCATGCCATGACATCTGAACTTCCACTCAAGAACAGGACCAGGCATGGAGTTCTGCCTCCTCAAGCATTACCAATGATACCACCTAAGGGAGGGAGCCTTCCACCAAGGACCGGTGGACAGAAGTAAAACTGGCCGCCTTGAATAGCACAAGAATTGTTATCAGTCCTTTAGTTAAGCATTATCCATAAGAAAAATTATTCCTACCTGATCTGCTCCGTTTGCACGATACCTTCCTTATGTCCTTCCAACCGAGCTGCCAACCGCTCCTTGTCAAGGCGCACACACTCTTCATCCTAGCAGTAACAATAATGTTTAATTGTAATGTTTAGGTTTTTGTGCATTCCATTTAAAACAATAAATACAACTAGAATTAAAGCTATTCAGATCTTACTTTTTCTTTACAGTTGCAAGGACAATCTTTCTTTCCAATTATTTTTGATCTGCGCACTAGCATTGACTGTACAGCTATTGGAAATTTCCTCTCAAGAACCACAAAGCGTAATTAGAATAACGAAAAGGAAACTACCATTCCCTCGCAAAGAGCCTTGCTCAGACAACAAGTGAGAACAATAGAAAAATCAGTCTGAGAACTTAAAGCTGGCAAACCGTGCACACATTCAGGCAGGACAATACGTATACACACATACATATATTTAAGGTAAATTTATTGGATGCTCAGCTTTGCCCAGATATTTAATCAGTGACGTTCTTAAAGAAAAGAACTGCTCAGAACTGTTATATCTTGGCGCAGAACTTTTATAAACAGCACTCACAGTAAATGTAAAAAAAAAAAAAAGGTCAGTAGTAAGAACGCCTCTAGTTACTCAAGCTAGGTTCGAGGGAGACGTGTAATTTGAGAAAGCAGTAGAGAGATGTAATTTTATGCCATCTTCTCAGCTTCTTAATGCTGGTACCACTTGTGTTCAATCTGTCTATTTCCCCACGAAACTTAAAGAAGCATCAAGCCTGTAATATTGCTAAAATGCTGTTTGGAAAGGCCGAAGCACAGCAAAACCAGTCATGCCCGTGTATCTGGAGAGTCCTGGAATCTCTCTCTACACCGAGATGATCTCCAAATAACTTAAAACAGACTTTACAGACTCTGAGCTGCCAGAGCAGCGAGGAAACAAAGAAAAGATGGCCATAAGCTCATTAGGCTCATACGCAGAATTCTTGATTCTCCATATTATGATGGTGAAGATCCACAGTTTCAGAACGCACTGGCATCACAACCACATAGGGTAACGTATAACAAAAATCCATAGATGACCAACAGGTCATCTCACAGCAATCATCTGCTCACGGCCATTAAAAACGCATCGAGTTTTTATGTTTCTTGTGCAGTTATAGCTAAGCACAGATGATATTCAAATCCAATTCCTGAATGAGGGAATTCTTGTATTTTGATAACTCTTCTTCTAAGAAGAAATCTAAAGCCTTAAGTACTCTGAAAATATATTCAGTCAGATTTATATTAGCTCACAGAGGAGACAAACTGGATGGACATACTTTTACAAAAAAAAAAAAAAAAAATCAAGAAAAACAGTAAGTCAGTTTTTCATACCAGGCAGAGTTAAGTAATACAATGTGTGCAACAACTGGACACATTGCTTTTATTCAAGACATACTTGTGAAACAGACTGTTAAATTAATTACCTAAGACACAGCTTCAGAAAACAGTAATCCCAGAGATAGTTTCACATACTGCTATAAAGAGACTAAAACAGCAGGGGGAAAAAAACCAAGCATCCATTGATAGCAATAAGACTGGCATTTAAGTTACAATGCCAGCCCATGAATGGCAAATAACCGCAATCAGTCATTAAACAGCACTCTTATTCTAATCCCACAGCTCTTCGCAGACCGGTTATAATGCAACATGTACCTCCAGGTATGTGGTCAAGCTTTCCCCTTTCATACTACAAGGTACATCTAGCAACTAAAATTCCGAGTTTAAATCAGAGTCTTAAATTCTGACTCCTTCCAGTTCATGTCCACACTATCAGAAGTACTGTGTGCACCCAGAAGACACGTAGCCCACACGAACTGCTGCAAGAACAGATAAATACTGTGATTTACCACCATCCCCAGTTTGTATTGATGACAGTTACTGTCATTACCTCTATTCTTGGTTTCTTTGCTTCTGCTAATATTTCATCTGCTGCTCTTTTAACTACAAGAAAAAGAGGACATTAAAAATGCAAGATGTAGTAGACCTTCATAAAATAAACCTCAAAGTTATTTTTTTGTTAAGCTGTACCTTGAGTGGACCGTTGAAGACCAATTTCAAGTGGAGCACTTCTGTCTATGCTCGACGAGGTTGCTGTAATCAAACACAACATTTCATTTAAGCACAAAAGATTTGCAGAATTATTTAAGTATAAAAGAAAGAAGGAGGACGGACAAATTGCAACAACAGAAATTCTAACTAGGTATTAAGTAGCAAAGGCGGTCCAACACTGGAACTGGAGATACTCAGAACCTGACTGAATATGAAGTTAGATCAGGTTGCTGAGGAGCATCTGGCCCTCTTTGAAAACGTGACTGAACCAGATGACCTCCTCTGGTCCCCTCCAACATAAATTAGTCAGCGATTCTATGATCTGCATATATCACAAAAGAAAATAGAGCCACAAAGATAATTATTTTATAACCACGAATCAAGTGCTACTAATTTGTCTACATTTTGGAATAAAGACAACCTGCTGGTCCCTTTAAACATATATAAAAAAATGGTTTACTGCTCATATTACAGAATTAATCTTGTATTCCAGCACACTTACAATTCTAAGTCCACCTACAAAAAAAAGAGCAACTTCCAAAAGTAAGCCACGTTTATCCTTCTCTCAGAGAAACATCTTTTCTCTGACTATTGTTAACAAAAATTTTAAGGTGATGGAATACTAGGCAAATCTGTCAAGACCGACAAAGCAGTGATTCGATGTATTTTACTATACTAGAGTTTTTATCCCACACACTCACTGCATCAAAATCAATGCACTACCAAAAATTTCCCACAGTCTAGGGAAGCAAAAAAAAATATAAACAGTAAGCATTCTAACACATAACTATTAACCAAAGGATGTTAATAATGATAAAAAGTAGCTCACTTCTAAACACGTATGTAGGAATGCAGCTCCTGTCTAAGCACCACAAAAATAATTAAGTTCAGAACAAAATTAAAAAATAAAAGAAACTCCAACTTTGTTTGAGAAGTCTGAACGTATTCAGCCAAGCTGCGGACTGACCATCGTTAACCACCCTTCCCCCCGCTTGTCCCATAAGTATGAAGCAGTACGGCACACTGCGTGTCTAAGTTAAAAGAAAGCATCACTCACATGTTTCCCCGTTTAGGTATGCAAGCAAGTCTTTCCTATCAGGTCTTCTCACCACAGGAATGTTTTCAGTCTGAAAAGACAGCAGACTCGACATTAAACTTATTCCCTCAGAAAGTCTCTTGCTGAAGATTTTTCACTTTTATTGAAAACTACTAATTCACACAAAGTCAGGAACACATACGTCCTGCCTCCCAACAAAGTGTTACTATCAAGCTTAGAAACACAATTACTTCCCAGAGGATGTTCAACCACACAAAATGAAACATGCCTGCTATAAAACTGGAAGAGAGGACAGCCTCCTTCCCCCTTCACTTCAGACTTCTACGCAAGATTAAGAACTAGCTTTTAACACACACACNGACATTAAACTTATTCCCTCAGAAAGTCTCTTGCTGAAGATTTTTCACTTTTATTGAAAACTACTAATTCACACAAAGTCAGGAACACATACGTCCTGCCTCCCAACAAAGTGTTACTATCAAGCTTAGAAACACAATTACTTCCCAGAGGATGTTCAACCACACAAAATGAAACATGCCTGCTATAAAACTGGAAGAGAGGACAGCCTTCTTCCCCCTTCACTTCAAACTTCTACGCAAGATTAAGAACTAGCTTTTAAACACACACACACACACACTTCTCTGCCGGGCACGCAGAAACACAGCGTTTCCATTTCGTTGTTCCAAGTATGCACAACACGGAGCCCTGCCGTATCAGATAACCATGCGGCACAGGGGAAGATGAAGCGTGGGTTCATAGCAAGCAGTCAAACAGAAATCAAAAGGACTTTCTCTTTCAGATTTCCCCCATCTTTATTTGTAGAGCTTCTCCAGTAATTTCTTTAACTATATTGCATACTTCCGAGTCCACTCCAAAAACTATTCTGCTGCACTTTTCGCTGTTTTGCAGATGCTTGTGACACCAGGCACCAAAGGATCATCTAGACTGGGATTGCACAGCAGAGAACAGAGGGACTAAAAGCACTTTTGAAACAGTGCTGGAGAAAACCGCAACCGTAGAATATCAAGAGAAAGGCCGCCGTTATTGTTCACATTTGGGCAACAGACTCTTGTTGTAAATGCAATCTGGTGGTTTGAAGGGATACTCTGTTAGGAAGTGAACTGTCAAGAAAAACATTCCACCTTGATAGGGACTGTCATCTGATCCCTTTGTAGAGGTGTTCTTTTTTAAACACACGCTTTGTTGCCTATCTTCTTCCCTTTCCCCAGCCGAATTCACAAGCTTAAACGCTACTGTCGTTCCCTGAAAATAACCATGCACATATTACTTATCACAAACAACACAAAATTAAATTTTATACGGTTTACTTACTGCGGCACGGCGGACATAAACAGGATGCGAAAGGTGCACATTATTGAGCAGGAACAAGATAGAATCCAAAGTGTAGTATTCCCTGGGTTGGCCCTCTTTCCCTGTCCTGTAAAATCATGAAACAAAGATCTTAATGTTTCACCTCTCCATCTCTGTCTCATGCTCACACTTTTTTAGCAAAGTTCTCTTTTCTTTCCCGATGGCAGTCAAAAGGCAAGCAGTGATATTATCATCAGGCTATTGCCAAACTAGTGAACTATCAATCATGTTGACAAATACGAGGGAGAGATACATGTTCTCGCAACCTCTGTACTGAACGAACTGTAAAAACTGTCCAAAATTATCCAGAATAAGAGCTGGATGGGTTGCAAAACATCCAAGAGGCAAGACTTGGGAAATAAGAACACCTTCTCCCACATCTTGAACATATCTATTCTGACTGTCAAAGGAACTGCCTACCTTATTCGGGGTAGCCANAGGGACTAAAAGCACTTTTGAAACAGTGCTGGAGAAAACCGCAACCGTAGAATATCAAGAGAAAGGCCGCCGTTATTGTTCACATTTGGGCAACAGACTCTTGTTGTAAATGCAATCTGGTGGTTTGAAGGGATACTCTGTTAGGAAGTGAACTGTCAAGAAAAACATTCCACCTTGATAGGGACTGTCATCTGATCCCTTTGTAGAGGTGTTCTTTTTTAAACACACGCTTTGTTGCCTATCTTCTTCCCTTTCCCCAGCCGAATTCACAAGCTTAAACGCTACTGTCGTTCCCTGAAAATAACCATGCACATATTACTTATCACAAACAACACAAAATTAAATTTTATACGGTTTACTTACTGCGGCACGGCGGACATAAACAGGATGCGAAAGGTGCACATTATTGAGCAGGAACAAGATAGAATCCAAAGTGTAGTATTCCCTGGGTTGGCCCTCTTTCCCTGTCCTGTAAAATCATGAAACAAAGATCTTAATGTTTCACCTCTCCATCTCTGTCTCATGCTCACACTTTTTTAGCAAAGTTCTCTTTTCTTTCCCGATGGCAGTCAAAAGGCAAGCAGTGATATTATCATCAGGCTATTGCCAAACTAGTGAACTATCAATCATGTTGACAAATACGAGGGAGAGATGCATGTTCTCGCAACCTCTGTACTGAACGAACTATAAAAACTGTCCAAAATTATCCAGAATAAGAGCTGGATGGGTTGCAAAACATCCAAGAGGCAAGACTTGGGAAATAAGAACACCTTCTCCCACATCTTGAACATATCTATTCTGACTGTCAAAGGAACTGCCTACCTTATTCGGGGTAGCCAGAGTAACGTATCTGAACTGCAAATGAAAAAAAACCCCAAACCAGCATTATATACTCTTCAGGGGTAACAGAACAGAATTTTCACCACTAGAGAAAGCACAGTGAAGAACTCTGAATACATAAACTCCATGAAGTCTACAGAGCAAAAAGGTTCAAAATGGTGCTGAAAGGTCAAAGTAAGGAGTGACTGGAAACTAACTGCACGCAAAACTAGCAAAAGCAAACCAAACTACAAAATCACAACCAACTCCCATACTGGAGTCACACCACTTCACAGCAACATGACAGCATCAAGTTCAGTGTCAGCTTCGAAACAGCTTGTTCGAACAAGATACGTTTTAAGTCTAAAGAGGAATCACACACACGTTCGCCCCTTTATGCTGTCACCAGACGATTTCGTAGGGGAAGCAATGCCTGTCCCAGTTTCAAAACAAAACCTGCTCCCTAAATACCTCGACTGCTCTGAGAAAGGGACCTTTCTGCCAGTTCCACGGCCCCCGGTGGGACCAGGAAATCAAGGACACCAGGGATTGCACGGCCCAGGCCTGGGCCCCGCCAGGCCCCAGCTCCCCCACANGCTGTCACCAGACGATTTCGTAGGGGAAGCAATGCCTGTCCCAGTTTCAAAACAAAACCTGCTCCCTAAATACCTCAACTGCTCTGAGAAAGGGACCTTTCTGCCAGTTCCACGGCCCCCGGTGGGACCAGGAAATCAAGGACACCAGGGACTGCACGGCCCAGGCCCGGGCCCCGCCAGGCCCCGGCTCCCCCACGCTGCCCAGTCCCCATCCCCAACCAGCTGCCTCACCTCAAAGCCTGAGGAAGACGACCCAGCGGAAAACCAGGTCAAAACTATAAAATTTAAGACTGGCAGAGAATTTTGATCAAACTGGAGATTTCAGGAAGAAATACTTTCATTAAAGCCATAAGCATAAGCAAGTACAGCAGCTTTACTCACGGCTCTCCATCAGCATCGAAACGCTCACCGCAGAAGTGCCAGCCTCACTGGGGTGGGGACAGGAAGCAAAAAATGCTCGACCATAACTTTCTTTAACCTGAAGGAACTACACAGTCATCTACTAAATGCAACAGAAGTGTAAATCCGTTTTCTCCACACCGTGGATGTAATGCCACTACTGCTTCTCTTGCGATTATTTTTCTGAAATTACCCAGATCAAAAGCGTCCGACAACCTGTTCGGAACTCATTACCAGCAGTAAGGTTGAAAACATTACTTTCATAACGATGCCTGAGAAAACCAGTATCCCTTTACTCGTGCAGAAAAAAGAGATTCAAAATACCAGGAGAACAGTAGAATAAAGGCTCTTTCTGTCACTGTTTCTCCCTTCCAAAAACTTAGTCTGCATGGGGTGGGGCTGCACGTGTACGTTCTGTTGCTGAAGAGGAAAGGGAAGAGACATCGCATCTTTCAACTGGTAAGAAGTCAAAAGCTGGCTTCACAATTACAGCCAACAGCAATCGGTTTCCTCAGTGAGGAACTGTCTGACTATGTTACTGTTTCACTGCTATCTTTGACAAGGCGGTTATCTAAGCGTATGCAGAGCACTTTTACAAACAAAAGCTTCCTCTGCGTTAGATTTGGCTCTGAAGTGAAGTCTATGTTGCAATACAGTTGCCGCTTCATTTTAAAACGAACCTTTTAGATTACCTCACTTCAGAACGGCTTGTTATTTCTTAGAAGCGTGTCATATCCCCTATTTTCCTTGAAGTGCGTCATATCCACTGAACATTACACAAGAAGTCCAGCTCTTCATCTATTTAAGGTTTTATTTACACTGTTTAGCAATAAATGGCACAATTCAGAAAGTAAGCAGTGAACGGTTTTCTATTAATTCGAAAATACAGTATTACAAAGCCACAGGCATTGCCAAAGCTCAGCAGGGCACAGCTGGTGCTTCGTCACTGAAACCACACACCCCAGAAACCCCCATGCTCGTCACGGTTGTAAGAGGATGTTTTATTAGGAGGACAAGGTATTGCACGTTAAAGGGAAAGCGTCAGATGGACAAGCAGTTCTACGCAAGGAGAAAAATCTAAGTCTAAACTGACATTTCAGCATCGGTGTGTGTTCCTCTCAGGTTTTCCAGACAGAAAGAACCTGCTCAATAAACAAGAGCTAAAACCAAGCTGATCTGAAGGTAGCTTGCTTCGCTCAGTTTACAAACATCCAAAGTAGCGAAAGAAATTAACTCTCTTGTTTCCCATATTTAGTAGTGGTATCAATTACTTAAGAAAAAAAAACCAAAATCTTAATATTCAGACCTGTATTTTTGCTTTAATGGTTATTTAGAGTTGCATCTCTTCACAAAATAAAACTCCAGCTTAAAAACTGGAGAAAATGTTTACGTAATGCAAGACAGAAAGTTTCGTCTGCTTGTTTCTAACACCAGAAATTTATTTCCAGCTCACCCATTCACCCTCAACCCGTGGGACCAGGAGGTTATTCATTTTTAACTGCTTTATTTCCTCTTTCATGTTTCAAAGCATGAATTTTTATAGATGTATTAAAGGCCTGTGCCTCATCCACAAAAGAAAGCAGTAATCTTCACAAATTACAAGACTAGGCCTGCAGAGTAGCACACAAATTACCATACCCGTGACCAACAGCTCACTGTTTAAAAACTTCTCAGCTGTGCATACAAGCCCCTTCGCTGGGTAAACAAAGCAAGCCAGTTTCTCTGTTAGCTTGATTCCTTCCCTCGGTTTTGAACCAGGTTCTGTAATCCCTCTTCAGAGGAGGCAGATCAGCCAGTAGATCAGAACACCTGATCTTAGACCATCTAGCCTTCTCCACGCGCCAGCAGGGGTCTCCATATAATTATTATCCGGAAACTAATCTGGATTAAAATTAATTTCTCTTCCGCCCCCTCCCCTCCCGCCCCACCGAGTCACTTTTAACGTGGCTCAGTTCCTCAGACCAGTTCACTGTTTGGCTGATGCTTGTGCTAGCACATAGAGAAGGAGGCAGCGCTGCTGACTTCTGCCAGCTTAGCTGCTCAAGGAGCCACAGTGCTGCATGTCTAGTGGAACTACTTCTAATTCTAGCAGGGACAGAATGCCAGCACCGCCGTTCAGACTTGTTTCACTCTCTCCAGACTGGCAGCTGAGGTGCAGTGACAGCAACTGTGCTGTGGGCACCTAAAACAGAAATCCAAGATTTGCTTCATGAAAGATTAAACCGCTAACAACTGCTCACTGTAAGCATGGTTTGGATCCTGTCGAGTGACCTGAATATAAAAGGGTTTAGAACCCTAAAAGTTTTTGAAAATGTTCCTGGTAAGTTCCCGCATAATCTGGCAATTACATAAATTAACAGCTCCTGAATGGTGGGGTCAAAGCTACTGAGCATGGCTTGCAGAACCGGTCCCATTTTCACAGTGTCTTCAATATAAAGATCAGACATGCGTAGTTCCCACGACAGTTCACAAGAAATGCCGTGAGTTGAGAGCAGTCTGATCCATCCTACCACCAGTTCAAAAGCCACTGGTCTGAACCAAGATTTACTAAACTAACTAACAAAACCCCCCAAAATACTAGAAAACAGGTATCACGGCAGACAAGGACGCAGAGAGCTATTAGGAGGCTACTGCTTCTGTTCTGAGCAGAGCACCCTCAGCTCACCGACAGTCCCTTCCTGACCACAAAGATAACGCTGCCTTAACGAACAGAACAAAGTTTTTCATTGCTGTTTTTCTGTCTTTTCTTAACAATTTCTGGGCCTAATTCAAGCTCTCCCAAGCATCAGCAGAGTTAGGCTGGCACATCAGTTTCTCGGTCCCCTACTGATGAGACTCGTCTGTCTAGTCAACCATTACTCGGTACTGCTTGGGAAAAGCGACTTGTAGCGAGGAAACCACCACAATTGTCTGCGCAGTTGCTCAGCGAAAAATAGAACTGAGACTTTTCAAGAATTTTAAAACTTAACTGCTCATGCAAATATTTTTCTTCTTTTTTAGTCTAGCGACCCGTATGCCCCACTCGGCCAGAAAGTGCAAATAAATCCCAAATGAGTTTCTGAAAGCTTGAAACAGGTAACGAAGTCGCACATTTCTAGTTTTCGATAAGAGTGCAAAGTAAAGGAGGTTTAAAAAAATGTCTGTCTACAAGTTAACATAAACAAATCAGGTTTTTTTCCTTTCTCTCTCGAACTAGAAGTCAGGATATTGGATCAACAGTAATAGTCGTATCACAGCTATGAAAACTAGAACACAATAATCCCTGGTCGCAGGCTGAGCTACAAGGGGTTTTTTTTTGAGGAACCCGCGGGTTCTTCTGTTTT
Source organism: Steatornis caripensis (assembly GCA_013398225.1). Taxonomy (NCBI): domain Eukaryota; kingdom Metazoa; phylum Chordata; class Aves; order Caprimulgiformes; family Steatornithidae; genus Steatornis; species Steatornis caripensis. The sequence continues at coordinate 18,580 of VZSC01016793.1, read as the reverse complement.
TCCATCAAGCTTCACAGGATAACGCTCTCTCTTTGATGTGTACCCGAAACGCTTGCCGGTATTTAACAACAAGCGGGTTTTTTCTCTTGGGTTTAGAAGGGGCTCGTTGAAATCCTTCGAGTATGCACCTTAGAAGCCGGCAGCTGGGAAATTCAGAGGAAAGGAGAAGGAAGAGCTCCCTTGCACTGCAGGCAACGCACACCGCGCTAGAAAACTCAACAGGTACAGGACCTCGCTTTCCGCACGTTTTCCGAAAGCGAGCGTTTTACCCCCTGCAATCGCCCAACGACAGAAGCGCCGTCTCTCCTGGCTCGACGGCGAGAGCCGCCCGCGAACGGCCGGCACCAGGCGCGGCGCAGGACGAGCCCGCGGGCAGCAGCCGCCTGCGGGGCCGCGAGGGGGCTGCTCGGCCCCACGGCGCTGGCGGGCCACGGGG